>SJYT01056444.1:13501-66703 GCA_006410635.1 Cephalophus harveyi
CTTATACACATCTGTTTTACTTTCACATCCTGCTAGCAATTTAAGATTTGTACTTTTATCAATCAATCATCAACCATTTTTAAAAAATCTATCGACCTATCTTTACTGGACTCTAAAGTCTGTAAGAGAGATATCATGAATTCTTTCTTTGTAATCTACCCTAGTTTTAGAATGCTCCTACTACTTGACACAACATGCTTGTTAAAGAGACTCTTGTCCAAAGAATTAAAGGATGAATGAATGAGAAGATGAATGCCAAAATAAGAGAAAACTTTCATCAATTTGTACTTTTCCTGTTTTTCAGAATCTTTGCAGGCAGCAAAACTAGCATAATGTACAGCAGTGTTTATATATACTTAAAAAAAACTCCAATTAAAATAAATAAATTTATATTAAATAAATTTATATTAAAATATAAATAATATTAATAAATTTATATTTTAAAAATTCCAGCTAGAAGAGGTATTGAAAGAAACTAACCATAAAGTAAAAACCATTACTCTCTGCTTTTTCAATTGCTAGGTATGAAACTCAAAATACTCAAGAATTCATGCTCATACATGGCCCCCAGGCTATATCTAAAGCATGCTGTTTTTTCTCCAAAATAGTTTAACCTCCTTTTGACACATGAGGATCAAAATTTGAGGCCTTTTAATTTCTAAGGTTTAGAATCACCTCCAGTAAACATAACACCATCTGACAACATAAATTATTTCAAAGCTTCTCTGTTTTTGTCAGAGAGAGAGGCATACCATAGGTTAGCAATTTGCCTGTCAGGAATCCCTCAGTCTGCTCTCGCCTATTTAAACTGCCTCCAAGTAATTTAGTAAAGGTATTGAATGTCTTTCACTTTTTCTGATTTGAAAGAACACAAATCCTTATAGGGTCTTTATTTTGAAGACACTGCTTTCTGTTTTTATTTAATTTATCCTATTTCTATTCTATACATTTTATGTTTTCTTGAAATTTTATATCCTTAAATAGTTTGATTTCACTTCTCATCATCTTGATGCACTTCTTGTTGTGAAAATCTAAAGAAATCCTTTAGATGGGTGGTAATTACTTATCTGATTTGCATTTCCCAGTCTGAAAAGAGGGACTTGATTATAATTAATTAACCTTGTGTTGTGCACTATTTTAAAAGCATTAGAAATACATTTCATGGCATTAGCGTATTCGGCTGTAGTAGAAAGAACAGAGATCAACTGTCTCACAATATAAACAGAGAAATAAAGATCAGAGAGGTTAGGTGACTTTCTCGAGATCACATAGCTATTGGCAGACATATGACTGAACCATGGCACTCCGCTCTCTATTCTCACGCCTGCTGCACTGAAGGGCTTGACAGCCTTCACCTCCCTGAGGTCCCGGAGAGAAACAGCGGAGGTGCTTCTGCGCCAGGTCTCATCCTGCGTGAGGCTGGGCTACATGAACACCTCGAAAGTTCAGATACTGTGCATTCCGCTTACACATTTTCTACAGTTAAAGTAATTCCAGAGCATTTCCGCCACTTGCAAGTTCACGGTTTTTATTTTAAACACTATATGAAAAAGGCTTAAGATGCAAAAGGCCCCGATTTTCTTGTCAGTGATATCAACCTTCATGAAGCAGTGTGGTGGGCACGGGGTTGGGTGGGGAAGATTAAGTGATGGATATTCCTCCGACCAAGACAAACACACGTGGAAGGAATACCACAAGCTGGTGTCTGTTCTAGGAGAGGTGACTAGCAGGGAGCAAGACTGAAAGGGTCCCCCAGCAAGCTCCAGGGCAAAGACATTAAATGAAGAAACTGACACGAAGAGTATTTGTTTTTATCTTCTCAGATCAGGGAGACCTGTGGCTCACTGTTCTGCACAATCCACTTTGGGGTGGACTATAAATGTGTTAGGACATCATGCTTCTGAATCTTCTCTTCAACTGACTCTCTGTTTGAGATTAAGAAATGGAAACCCACTGGCTCCCGGTCTTGTATCTGGAATGATGCATCTGTGAACATTTCTAGATCTTCAGTTCTGGTAACCGGGGCTCCCCCAGTGCAGAGAAGCAGAGTCTATGAGAGCAGAGAAGCCTTGATGTGCTGAGGCTTCAGGGTTGCCAAGGAATGCAGACAGAGGCCCGGAGGGAGATTTCCCTGCATGGCGTGGCCCCTCGACCACCTTTGTCTCTGGACTCATGGTTTCCTTTGCCTGTCAGCACAGGGTCGGGTTGAGACCGCCCCTCAGAAATCATTCTCTTGTCTCTCCAACAGAACTCAAATAGGAGTCATGATAATGACAAAGAAGTAGAGAACTAGGACCCGAGGGGGACTTTCAAAAAAAGGGATATTTTAACCTGGAGAAAAAAACTGAGAGTGACTTCATGAAAGTCTAGCTTTACAGCAGGTTAAAGTTCTTGAAAGTGATGGGCTGTGACAAGGAAGGACCACCAGGAAGGCGAGAGAGGTTGATTATGAGTATCCTGAAGGGTAGGCAGAGCTGGCTGGCACTCAGCACCCTATGCTTGAACTTGAACTTAAACTTGAAGCCTCCAGCTGATTGAAGCCCCACGGACTCCCAGTACAGTGGGGGTTGGTCTCCTGCTCCACGTTCCACCAGGAAGGCCAATCCAGGCTTCTGGAAGACCCAAACAGGTACTGCCTCTCTCTAAAGAGCATCTGTAGATATCAGACACGCAAGTCCTCTATGTATGTGTTTTCTCCATTCCCACCGTCAGCAATTCAGATCATCAGATGTCTGCTGAATTCTCTTTATGTCTGATGTTATCTTTTTTGGCAAGCTTCTTCAGATTTTCTGAAAATGTTTTTTCTTCATCTGTAAATCAAAAAGGAAAACATCCTGAGTCACTGCCTTGCAGTTATTGCGAATATAAAACCATTGGTCATGTATGGATGTGAGAGTTGGACTATAAAGAAAGCTGAGCACCAAAGAATTGATACTTTTTAACTGTGGTGTTGGAGAAGACTCTTGAGAGTCCCTTGGACTGCAAGGAGATCCAACCAGTCCATCCTAAAGGAAATCAGTCCTGGGTGTTCATTGGAAGGAGTGATGTTGAAGCTGAAAGTCCAATACTTTGGCCACCTGATGCAAAGAGCTGACTCATTTGAAAAGACCCTGATGCTGGGAAAGATTGAGGGCATGAAGAGAAGGGGACGACAGAGGATAAGATGGTTGGATGGCATCACTAACTTGATGGACATGGGTTTGGGTGGACTCTGGGAGGTGGTGATGGACAGGGAGGCCCGGTGTGCTGTGGTTTATGGGGTTGCAAAGAGTCAGACACGACTGAGCAACTGAACAGAAAAAAAGATATAATCTGTGTGATTTCAGGACACTTGGCAAAAGATCGTTATTGTGTCAATAAAGGGATACAATGGACTGCAGTGACTTACTCCCACTGGCTCATGAGAACTAAAGTCAAACACAGTTAAATATTTAGGAATTCTATGAGCCAGGTATTCATATGTCAGTAGCTTGAAACCGACCATGGTGGGAGTGTTTACAATGCAGAAACTGGAAAAAAACTATAAATCGAAGTTTCCTCTATTCTGGAGAGCTAGTTAACTTAAACTTCCCTGGCTACAAGTGCATTAAGTGAGACATATTTATTTATATTTGTTTATGAAAAGAATAATCCCAAAGACAATATTAAAGTCATATATATGTAAAGTTGAAATAAAAGGATGTGCATTTCTTAAACAAAATCTAACATGAGGCTAAAGTCTTTTTACCAGGAGGAATCTGGTATGTGTGCTCACCTATGACATAGACTTGACTGTATAATAGGAGAGAGTTCATTGGCTTTTCTATTTTCAAATCAGGCAGCAATTGGAGGTCATGGGGTTCTTGACCTCCCGGTCTCTGACTCATGGTGCTGCCCTGCATCAGGGCATCTATGTTGTCCTTGGTTGAGTTCCCCTTTCCCTGACTCTCTTTGGTGCCAACCTAGGTCCCAGGAGAGCACTAGCCTCCAGCCTGGGTACCACAAGCCTTTTGGTGGCCTTTTTAGCCTGAAATCAGGAGCCACTGGAATCCACAATAAGAGTGTCCATGTGGGTTTACAGCTCTCTTAATTTCACTGGATGGAGTCTGTATCTCTGTCTTATCTTTGTTTTGTTTTTATTACCATTTTTGCAGAGTGCCATGTTTATCAATTTGAAAAGTAAATGTAGAAAACCATTTTATTGAAAAAAATTGAATTGGATTTATGTTATCTATTTCTATATGATAATATTTCCAAATGCTTGATGATGGTTGATGAATCAAACTGTTTGTATCACAGAGGAAACACAATGGACAAATGACTCCAAAATTGACTGAATGGGATGTGATATATTTGTAGGGGGCAGGACTGGATATTTTAAATTGAATAATCTCAAAGCATCTGGGGACACAGTGATGCCTATACCTGTGTAATTATTATATGCAGTGGGTAGAAAGCAGCTCATCCTGCTACTCAGCTGTTTGCTCTCTGAGGGCAAGAATGTTATCTGTTATTTTTACTGTGTGAGTTCTCAGGACCTAGAGGAACGGCCAGTACACGGTAGATGTCTGACCTATACTCACCAATGGGTAAAAATAAACTTCCCTCTGGAACAAGATCCTCCTCATTGGAGAGTCTGGAAGGCAGTTGCTATGGTTCTTTCTACCACATGGATTTCGAAGTCGGTCAGACTTTTGCTAAAATCCTTGAAAAAGTATTAGCATGGATGAGCTGTTTATTGCTTTTGACATTTGTTTTCATATGAAATGGAGATCATAATTATATCACAAAATTCCTGTGAATGTGAATCAGAATCTATATTTGAAGCACTAAAAATTGTTTTAAATATAAACTATATTTAAAGTATTAGTACATTATCTATCACATAAGATGCTTAAATAAATATGAATTTCTCTGTCTCTCCCTGGGGACCTAGGATCCCCCTCTCAGAGGAACTTGATGTCCTAACCAATGAAGGATATCACCTGATTCCAGACCAGGAAGGTGGAGACACAGGTGCCATATTGTGACAAACATCTGGGAGCAAGTAGAAACGTGTTCACTAATAAATTGCTCATATGTTTTATTTTAATGATGCATTTGCACTCCGCAGAGAAGATGTGCTGAACACAGTCCACTTTTCATCATTCTAAGTTTGCTTTCAGTTCTTATTAATAATAGTTTACTCAGTATGTGGAATAGGGATACACTTGAGTCAGGAATGTGAAGCTTTGCCACAAGTGGAGAGAGGGACTCCAGTGAGCACCCTGGTCTGTCCTGATGGCCTTGATCAAGGACTTCACACATTAGATGATTAGACTGTTAGCAGTAGCCCTTTTATTTTCATCCTCTTAGAGAATCATACCAATCAGTGTTTCTGTTTCACACTTTAATTGTTGGTGGGCCTGGCTGTAGTTACTGAATACCATTCCTATTGATTTATTTCTCAATGGAGAAGTATGATTTACTCAACACCCTGTACTGATCTTGTATGTGTTGTCAGGCACTATGCTGAGCTCCAGGAATGCAAAAAGTATAACATCACGGACTCAATGGACATGAAGTTGAACTGGAGCAAACTCCAGGAGACAGAAGAGTACAGAGGAGCCTGGTGTGTTGCAGTCCACGAGGTCGCAGAGAGTCGGACATGACTGAGCAACTGCACAACAACAAGACGACGCATCCCTGCCCTTCTTTTTGGTGAGGGCTGGAGACGTCAATCGCTCATCTCTGAAATGTGCTGAGTGATCCTGGGGCCATGCTAACAGGAGGTTCTTGGAGAATCAAAGGGGTAGCAAAAAAAAAAAAAAAGTCTTTTAGGGAATTGGGAATGGACATGGCATTGGCCTGAGAGTTGAAGTACTTCAGCCTGAGAAAGGATTGAGTTCCTCATGGGACCCTGGCCTCAGGAGTCCTGAGGCTACAGGTTCCCTGTGAGTGCTCTGAGAGGCTGGGGCCAGAACACGCTCAGGGCTTCACCTCGGCCGCCCCTCAGGCTTGATGACCTTTGTGTCCCTCCTCAAAAGCTTCTCTGGTCATCCCTGCTTTACATCTGAACATCCCAGTCACTCACACCTTTACATTCTGAATTATATTTCAGAGAGTGTGTGCCTTAACGGTCTGCCCGCCTAAGAGGAGAGGGAGCGTGGTTTTGGAAGTCGATTAGAAACGGTGCCTTCAGCGCTGGACCTCTTGTAAGCAGGCGCACCTCCATCTGAACTTCCGACAGGAGGGATATCGCAGCTTCATTGACGGCAGCAGCGGCACTGAGCTGTCGCCCAGCTGATGACGCAGGAGTGCTCTACTTTACGGGAGCAGGGGTTTTTGAGATGTGTGTCTCAGAAGACGGAAGAAATGCCTCAGTAACATGTTAAATTAATTAAGGACAAGTCAAAGAGGAGTGAGAAAGACTTCAAGATGAATATACAGATGGAAGAGGACTCTTGTTTTTTATTTTATTTCACATATGGGCTGTTCCACAAACACAACTATATTTAATGCCTCTGACGTAGAGAATCAACTTACCTGCCATTTTCAGTAACCAGTTAAGATGATTACTGCTGAATATTTTCTGCTATAAGGCCTATGGGAGAGGCTTTTAAATTATTAAAATTGTATCATTCATACTAAGAGGACTAATAAGTCTGGATGGTATATTAGGAATATGAATTTGGGAGAGAGACAGATGTCAGTTTAATTTTTAGGCAGCTCAGCTCTGCCTCTGTGTGACTTTGAAAATAATCTTTACCATCTCTGACCTTCACTTTCTTCTCCAGAAAATAAGTGTCCCTACTCAAGTTGTTTTAAAGTTTAAGTGAGATGAATTATGTAAAATGCCAGTATAAGGCATGCATATAGCACATGGCATGCAAACTCATTAAATTAACCGCTCTTATTTATACTATATTAAATGAAGAATTATTATTCCCAACAGAAACTGAGATAACTTGTATAGACACTCCTTACACGGACTTTATATATGTATTGTCACCAATTGATTCTCTCCATTTAAAAAAAAATAGAATAAAAAATAATTATCTGTAACCAGGGGATTATAGGTTCATCTTCAGTTATTGACCATCTGATGCCAAGAGCCAACTCATTGGGAAAGACTCTAATGCTGGGAAAGATCAAGAGGAGAAGGGGATGACAGAGGATGAGATGGTTGGATGGCATCACTGACGCAATGGACATGAGTCTGAGCAAGCTCTGGGAGATAGTGGAGGACAAGGAAGCTTGTGCTGCAGTCCATGGCATCACAGTGAGTCAGACACCATTTAGCAACTGCACAACATCACCACCAAGATAAAATATATCAGTAAAGAATTCATAGCATCTTAGAGAATTGCTCCATTTTTGTAAGTGGTTTTTAGTGAAAGTGTAGGGTTTTGTTGAAATGGGGAGGAGCTTGTGCTTGAGAGATCTGATGAGAACCACTGTCCTGTTGCTTAATTCTGTGACCTGGGGCAAGTCATTTAACTGCCTGATGACCTCAAACCTTCTTTACAGCCACAAACATTTAACTCTTCTCAGTGTTTTAGTGGGTACTCAACACCTCCGGTCCGTGAAGTTACAGAATTGACACTTGTCAGGTTTAAGTCTCGTGATGCTAGCGTTCCCAGGTGAGAGAAGCCTGTAAATCAGACCAGAAAAAGGGGTGTGAGTCTAGGGAAGGACATATGACTTCAAAAGAAAGATAAAACCCAAACAAATTTGTGAACCCCACAAAGAGAAGGAATTTGAGGGCCCATAGAGAGTGGCTAGAACCGTGTCAGAGGGAGGGAAACCAGGATCAGAGTCGTAAGATAAATGCCAAGTAGATGAGTACAACCTGAGAACTGTCCAGAATTCAGAGTTTGGGACCCAGCTGTGAGCAGACACAACCAACCGTGAGACAGCACCAGTGAGGGAGACTGCACGTTCCAGAACTTGATATACGTCCACGCTGTCTTCCCCCAAAATGGCCTGAGCACTGACTGGACTTACTTCCTAACACATTTACCTTTTATAAAATCACATCCCGTGGTCCTGATAGTCGCAGGACTGTAGGTGTCATCAGCACCCCAGCCCCATTCGACACATAACATGTATCGCGCTTGGCCTGTTCATACCAAAAAGAGTGCTTTCACATCATAAAAAGACAATGCCAGGCATTGTTGGAAGCGTGGCTTCCACATATCAAGAAAATCAGGGCTGGGTCTCCTGTTGGGGTGCTCAGACAAGAACTGAGCCCTTGCACCAAAGTGTCTGTTGAGTGAAAGGTCCCCCAACATTGTCAGGAATCCTAACACAGCAATGAGTGAAATATCTTTTTTTTTTTTTGCCCCCCATGCTCTCCCCTCCATGCCAGGGGTTAGAATTACTAAACTCTATTCCAGGTGCAGTACTGACATTCATCTGTCTATCCACTGCCCCGTGATACCATGAAAGAGATCATTTCTACTCAAACACTTAAGGCCCGTGTTCTCTGTCACATTGGATGATAGGATTTCCCTTGCCTTTATTAGGTTTACATTATTCAGATGCTGTATAAAAGGGCCATTGTTTTACTAAGTTAGAGAAATAAATTAAGTCTTTGAGTGGTGGATGACTTTGATAAGAAACCCTATTTGCGGAAACATGGGGAGTCGCTCTTTCTGATGTCTGCTTGACTTGAGTTATTCATCTGGGACTGCTCCAGTTTGCCTGGAAGTCAGGTGACTATGCAGAAACCACTGGCCCTGCAGTTCTTAGGGCTTTTCTGCTCTGTTTGTCAAGTGGGGTGTTATTCTGCAGCACACTGATGTAAAGCCTGAGCTCTCTACAGGCAATGTCCCTCGTGTGGGCCATGAGGATTTCAGCCTGAATTCCTATGCCAGCTGAAAATCAGATCTTTCTTTTGTGGGAAATAAACTGCTGTCACTTTGGGAGAATTCTAATGAAAGAACCCAAGCCAAGGTTGTTCAAGAGAGGGATGTCATTACAGCCCGAAAATCACAGAGTTAGCTGTTTGTCATGGCAATGAGTTCACCTCAATAAAGAATCTGCCTGCAATGCGGAAGACTCAGGTTCGATCCCTGGATTGGGAAAATTCCTCTGGAGGAGGGCATGGCAACCCACTCCAGTATTCTTGCCTGGAGAATCCCTTGGACAGAAACAACAAAAGAAATAATTAAAAATAATTTTAAAATAGCATTTATTGAATGTCTACTTCAAATTAGTTTTGATGCTAAGGAACTGACATGGGTATTTATTTAATTTTCTCAATAAGCCCTTTTTTAGAGATGTAAACCTCATGTGAAATTTTCTCCATGCATCTCTATTTCAATATGTTTTAAGTAGATAAAAAAAATTCAAGTTTAATAGACATCAAAAAAAAAAAAAAAAGCAAAAGGGATATTCCATAAAGTGTATTTCTTCAGAAATTAGGAGACAAAATATGTTGTTTCAGCTGCTTTCTTCCAAAGAATTCTTTTGAAAAGAGCACCATACCGTATGTGAGCTAATGTACATCGCGTGAAACTCTCATCTTTGTCTGTTTGTAAAAACGTCAGTGATATTCATAAACATGTTTCTTTTTTAAACTGGAGTATAATTGCATTTAAGTGTTGTGTTACTTTCTGCTGTAAATCAGCGATATGTTTACATGTATCCTGTTTAAGTATCTCAGTGAAAACCAGTGGCTTCACTATAAAATCTGTCTTGTTACAGTTCTAAGGAAGTGGCTCCAGAATGTTACTTCTTGTCCCTCTGAAGCCCAGGGTGTCTGGCTCCTGGTCTCCAGCAGTCGCCACTTACCTGTCCCACTGCTAACCTCTTGCCCCAGCACAGCCTCATAGCAGAGAGACTGTGGCTCTCAACTCTCACTCCAGAGCCTGCCAGGCCCTTGCCAGGGCCCTCCCTGCCCACTGTACCAACGTCTTTTCTTGGTATGGTCACCTCTGTCACCAGCTTTGGTCACACTGAGAAAACACTTGGCTCACAGCGATTTCTTCTTTGCAGCCTCTGCCCTTGCTGTGCCTCTGTGTGCAATACATTCGCTCCTTAGTATCCATGAGGGAATGCTTTCAGGACACCGAGGATACCAAGATTCACTAATGGCAAGTCCCCTACACGAAACGGTCCAGTACAGTGAGGCTTCCCCACCCGCTGGTTCAGCATCTACCGCTGGCTGAACCTGCGAGAGGCAGAGCCCACAGCATGTGGAACCCAAACTCAGGTTGCTCCTTTTTTTTTTTTCCAGATTTTCACTTGCAGGCTTCCTTTTAAAGAGTGGCGTCTCAACATAAAGACCATCCTTCCAAAACCCCTCCCAGATATTACCTCTTTCCTCATTTTTCCCACGCTATCTCCATTATTTTTAATTTTTTCATTGGATTGATTAATATTTGAGATCATTGTATTCTTTTACCTATTTAATGTTTCTTTACCAGTGAGAATATGTATTTCTTAAATGAAGAAGTGTAGCCTACATTTTTACTGCTGGGTCCCAAAATTCTAGAATGGTGACCAGCAGAGAGCATACACAAAATAAATGCTTGCTGCAAAAACAGTGAATAAATGAAGAGAGTGTATAAATTACGGGTTGCAACACATAACTTTGCTGTTTGGGTTTGTTTTTCCAAGGAGCGTCTTTTAGTTTCATGGCTGCAGTCACCATCCACAGTGATGTTGGATCCCATGAAAATAAAACCTGCTCCATTATTTTCCTCTCTATTTGCCATGACGTGGTGGGACTGGATGCCATGATCTTTTGAATACTGAGTTTTAAGCCAGTTTTTTTCACTCTCTTCTTTCACCTTCATCAAGAGGCTCTTTAGTTCCTCTTCACTTTCTGCCATTAGGGTTGTGGCATCTGAGGTTGTTGATATTTCTCCCAGCAATCTTAATTTCAGCTGGTGATTCATCCAGCCCAGCATTTCACATGATGTACTCTGCATATAAGTTAGTGCTACTCTTTAAAAAACTTTTGGCAAATATGAAATAGAACATTGATGTCAAAGTGATACTGGGCAAGTGCTTGGGAATAGCTAGTCTTAGTTGCTGGATAAAGATAGTTCTTATGTGCACTGGCTACTGATTCCTTGGTATCATCTTTAAAACACTCTTAAATTAATAAAATCTTGCTACAAATAGCCCTGGGGTATTTCTAAAGTTTCCTACAAAAATCTGTTTGACTGAAAACCCTCTATACTTGTGGACTAGCCCTCTTGATTTTTGTTTTAGACTTTATGCCTGAACCTGTGCTTGTTTTTCTGCTCTATCATTTCAGCCATCCCAAAGACATCTCAAGGTGTTACACTTTTAGCCACTCTGAAGAAAGACTGCTTATCTTTTCCGTGTCTTTCCACCTCCATCCTAGAGATCACCCCACGTAAATTTAGCAAATGTCCTTGTGTTCACATTTTATTTAAGATCACTCCAGATATATCCTGCAAACCTAGGGATGATCTCTCCCCTTGTTCTTCTAAGATGTGGTAACAAAGTGAAAGCCACTCAGCCATGTCCAACTCTTTGTAACTCCATGGACTGTAGACTCTTCTGTCCATGGAATTCTCCAGGCAAGAATACTGGAGTGGGTAGCCATTCCCTTCTCCAGGGGTTCTTCCCAACCCAGGGATTGAACCTGTGTCTTCTGCATTGCAGGTGGATTTTTTACTTGTGAGCCACTGGGGAAGACCCTATATGACAACACGTGTCCCCTCTGCTGGAGCCTTGGGTGACTTCAGTGCCCTCACTAGCCCTGAGCCCTTGAAAACAGGACACACGTTATTTTAGCTCTCGAAAGCTTTCTCCTAGCTGGAATTATAGTAGACACTCTTTGAATTCTTATTGGATGAAGACTCAGCTTATCTCCTAAAAGCCTTTAACCCAAGGGCACAATTAGGTCAGGAACTGGAATGCTACCACAATAGTATTCTAGGGATGAAATGATTCTGCTTGATAAGGAAATTCCATTATAACAAGCCTGGAAAGTAAGCACAGCCAGGTTCTTACAGGTAGGTGAGATCCTGTATTTTTACTTATTTTAATTTTTCAAAGCACAAGAAAGCACTTACTGTACAGCTTTGCAAACCCAATTTAGTTGAGACTCTGCACTTTAGAGTCACTGTATCTTATATGATTACATAAAAGACTTTGCTTTTAACATTCAACTTTGCTTTGTGAATCCATGGAATTGCCTTTCTGTTACTTTATTGCTTGAATGCAATTGAAAATAATACAATATCCATTTAAGGAAGATTGAGCAGAGGGATTATTTCAGTCTGAATACATAAATGACTAGCTATTTAAAATAAACATCCATTAAATAATAGTAATCTGTAGATGAATCTTATCAAAATGCTTTAAGGCAATCACAGTTAATGAGTTGATCATTATTACCTTTGAAATAAAAATGCATAACTATCTGGAGAAAGGACTCTTTTTCTGCATGGAGCTCTTACAATCTGACTGTACTCAAAGGGCAGTGGTAACTGTTTTATGAGGCTTTAAGTCTTGATTTAAACAAGAATCGGAAACCATACTTTTGGAAATTTTGTACCTGTGTGACCTCTGTGAGCTTCTGAGTCCATTTCTAAATTGAAGTTAGTAGCATTTATACATCCTCTTTCAAACTCAATGTAGCAGTGTGTGTGAAGTGCTTTATAAGAACTAAAATGCTGTTGGTGTTCTTATCTTTTGCAACATTACCATAATAGAGAACTTAGAACCAAACAGATAATGCCCTCAGCAAAGAGATCAATTGAGGACATAATAGCTACTTCCAAAACAACCGTAGGAATTGGGAATACCACTCTTGGTTCTTCTATCCGAGAGGATGCAGGAGCCTGGGGAGAAGCAAAGGACTTTATTGTTGGTGCATTTCTTATCTGATTTTACCTGTAGAAGAAACACATGTGCCTCCAATATTTGTGAGACCAAGATACTTAAATATTTACCTCACTTTCCACATCTGGCACCTGAGAACACAGGGTGTCCCGTCACTGTTTCAGTTCATCACCACTGCTCACACACAGACAGCTAAGTATCAAGGAACTGGAGAGCGGGAGAAGACGCAATTTGATTAGACACAGAATTCTGCCAGGCTAAGAGTTCAGTCAGTAATTGCTATGTTAATAAACATCTCCTCTGCCCCCATCTAAACCCCACCCACACCCCCAACACAGGCAGACAGGGCCCATCACACAGACTGGATGCCATCTACCCTCGAAATATTCTTACTCACATCTTCATATATTTGCATACATTGCTCTCTCTGCCTTGAATGTCCTTCCTTCCTCTGCTTTGAAAACGTGCATTTTTTTTTTTCTCAAGATAAGCACAAATGATATTTGAGTCCTTTTAAAGAATTCCAGGGACTTCCCTGGTGGCTCAAATGGTAAAGAATCTGCCTGCAATGCAGGAAACCTGGGTTCAATCCCTGGATCAGGAAGCTAACCTGGAAAAGGAAGTAGCTACCCACTCCAATATGCTTGATTGGAAAATCCCATGGACAGAGGAGCCTGGTGGGATACAGTCCATGGGGTTGCAAAGAGTCATGACTGAGTGACTAATACGTTTAAAGAGTTCCAAGTACAGCTAGTGACTTGGTTTTTTTATATTCTTAGAGTACCGTTAAATGACCTCATTTATGGCATTTTTCACACCTATACATTCTTCTTGAATGTGAGATGGACTGAAGCTTTATTTTTTTTCCTTCCACTTCAAGAGACACAGTACTCAGTAGTTGTAGAAAACACAAATGCATAACTGAAAACAATGGCTTATGGTCTTACAAGAAGAGGCAGTGAGGGAAGGTGTGAGAGGCTTTGGTGATTGGAGAGGGTCTTCGCACTGGCGCCCACCTGGAGGATGTTCAAGGTTGAGTAAAACCTCAGCATTCCCTGTCAACCTCTTTTCAAGACACAGAAGCAAGTAAGATGGGACAAATTCTATAGTTTTTCCACACTAGTAAATATTGGTGGAGCCCGCCCTTAAAAGTCTAATATTTTAAAATCTTTCTTTTAGTTCCCCTTTAAAAATAAATCACATCTCCTTTGAACACGAATCATCAACTTTCATGTCATCTTGTTGCTGTCATTGACCAAATGCCCATTTATTCCTACTAAGTCACTTCAGTTGTGTCTGACTCTCTGACCCATGGACTCTAGCCTGCCAGGCTCCTCCATCCATGGGATTCTCCAGGCGAGAATACTGGAGTGGGTTGGCATTTCCTCCTCCAGGGGATCTTCCCGACCCAGAGATTGAACCTGGGTCTCTTGTGTCTCCTGAATTGGCATGCAGGCTCTTTACTTCTAGCGCCACCTGGGAAGCCCCTTAAATACATATTCATATAAATTTTATGTGTATTATATTCATTTTTATAAATAAAATTGTATTATATGCAACATATTTATAATGCATATGTGTATTTTTATATGTAAAGTTTTAAGATAGAGTACTTCTCCTAGCCATTACACCTTTAGCTTTTGAAATCTTCCTAATTCAGGAGTCAAACCCAGGTCTCCTGCACTGTAGGCAGATTCTTTACTGTCTGAGCAACCAAGGAAACACCCAATAAAAATTGCATTCACAATTATTTGTGAGACCTTTTCAGCTACATCGCAGTGTTGGAAGTATCTGAGGGATGGATAACAGACAGCTTCGTCCCCGCTTCATCCTGAAAGCTTATTGCCCTGCTCAACACCACAGGTTGCCAAGGACCCAAAAGTAAGCTCACTTGAGTTCATTAGAGCTTTTCTCTAGAGAAAGTTTTAAAATTTCAGGGAGAAGGAGAAGGTGAATGGTAAGGCTCTCACCTTTTTCCAGAAAAGCCATCTGGAGAAAACGTCTGTCCTTGCTAAACACTGAAGCTGAAAACAATCCACAGTTCTAAACCTGAGTGCTGACCCTGGGCCCCCACCCCACACCGAGCACAAAGAAACCCTCTTCTGTGATTGGTGCCGGGGCTGGGGCTCTGCATTCTGACCGCCTGGCTCTCCCAGCCTCCGTCCCTGTAACCAGAGCCGCCTCCATTATGCCCCATCACAAAGAAGGGACAGCCGGAAGGTCAGGTTCACGGAGGGGGCTATAATTTTAGAAGCACTTCCTGTTATGAGTCTGACTTTTGATCTGTGATCACTCAGACCAGGGAATTGAAGCGAATGGTATGCATGAGTCACTTTCTGGTGGGATCACTCCTGGAGTGTGGTCAGACGTCTGGAGGGCTGTTTTCCCCTGCTGACTCTAGGAATTACTTAGCCAGCCTACTTGGCCCTCAAGCATGTAGCCTGAGCAGACTTTGTCAGGAACACATATGCTGTGGAGCTGAAATGTATGACATAACCACACTGTCCTGTAGCATCTTTCTACTTTACCAGAACAGAACTGCTCTTAGGAGCTACCTTTAAACTTTTCCTTTGGAACATGAAAGAGAATGTCTTCTGGATCTCATTACTAATTAAAGACAGGATTGAGAATAGAACCCAGTCTGTATGGCTTTCAAAGTAAGCACTGTGAGGCTGTGTTTGGTAGATCAGACTTCCTCACAGCAATTAGGCATTGCTTGTTCTGATCAGATGTGAATCGCAAGAAAGCAGAAGCCGGGGTGGACTTTGTGAGGTCATCTGTAAGTTGAAGTTCCTTAGATGAGAGGAGCCAGTGAGTCAGTTTCACAGCTAGAATTCATTTTCTTTTTATGTAAAATAAAAGCTAATGATTTAAATGGTGGCTTCCAGGCAATGTTATCTTGTTCTGAATTGCCAGAGAATGTTTTCAAACTTCAGATTTCGGCATGCTATCCTCAATCTTCCAAATAACAGTTTCTTGAAAGATACTAGGAATTTCTGTTTTTCAGATCTCACATTACTCATATAAGCCCTGAGACTGCCCCCCCCCACCCGCCAGAAGTCTGATTCAGCTTTCATATTCCATGATTTCTGAATCAGCATTTCTCAAAGTCTGCTTCTACTAGAAATGCTCTTATAATCAAGGTTGAGAAGCAGAATGAAAGATGGAGAACAGCCCTTCTCTTTGGAAAACTGAGCTTTCATTCTCAGATGTAAGGATTTAAGAAGTCTTTGGTTCACTGAAACTTGTTTAGTTCAAATATCCCAAATATACACAATAGCTACTAACATCTCAGTGAGCAGTCATCTTCAGAACACTCTCTTAAGAAAATCTAAATTGTTAAGACATTTATATTGATACAAATAAGCAGCCTTGTAGTTTTTGAAAAAGTCTATTCTCACATGCTAAAAACCAGTTGAGAGAAGTGAGCTTATAGACCAATTTGTTTAATCATCTAAGGACAGACTTTCTCATTAGATGACATTACTGTTGGGTATGGTGCTAAGAATTGAATGCTCACTATTAAGAATGGATATCTGAGGCGTTAGACTCTTTGTTCTAAGTTTGCACACCTCCTGTTTGCACTGTGAGAGGTGTTTGTCCAGCCATTTCTTCTGAAGAATTCTTTATTTTCTCCAACAGTCAGAGTTTTACAAATGAGCTGTCTCTCCAGGCACACCTTCCTATTGGAGCTTTGCTTCCTTTCTGCAGTTTATCTCATTGGGTTTTACAAGTTTCCTCTACCTTAGATGAAAAATTAACTTGAAATAAACACCCCCAGATGGCCACAAAGCCCTTCTGTGCCGAGCTCTGGCACTGCTGATTGAGTCTGAATTGGAGTCAGACCCGGGAGCAAGGCATCTGGGGTCAGCACGGAGTGACCCGCCTCCTCTGGTTTCACTTAAGCTCAAATTTTCTCCGTGGAGATAACACATACTTCTCAGATTTGGTTACTTACTCCATGAAGGGGTCTCGTCTCTTCTAATGTAATTTTTAACCTTTGAAAATGTTTGAAACTTAACTTTACCCCCTTTATTTTTAACCCCCTTTTATCCCCTTTATGTATTTTTTAAAGAGGCCTCTTACAAGGAAAGTTAGCATACTAAAAATCTGGTAAAATGTAGAAGTGCTAAATAATCAGATTCCTAAAGATCTGCTCAAAAGACCTGGATTTTGAAGAAAAAAGAAGCAGAGGACTAGCATTCTGCTTTTAGCATCACATCTGCGTTTGTTCGTGTGGTCTGCAGACGTCTTTCGGCTTCTCCTTTGGTGCCCTCCACCCATTTCTGTTTGAAATCAACCTCCTGATTTGCCCCCCAAGTCTTTTCATGTATTGCTGCTAAAAGCTGTGATGGCAAAAACTCCAAAAGAATTGGGCCTCTTTTTTTCTTCCTTTCTCATGTCTTTTTTATTTTCCTTCCTTTCTGCCTTCCTTATATTTTTCTTCCTTCCTTTCTATTTTTTTTTTTTTCTCTTTTTGATGATCCATCAATGAATTCTTCCTGCACACTGAGTACATGTATGGTGCTATCTTGTGGTTAGGTTTACAGAAGGAAAGAGCACCGTCGGCCAGTCAATGTTACCGAGTCAGAAAGAAGCATCATCGGACACACAGTTCTAAATGGTGTCAGGCCTGTGGGAGGACCTGCAGCAATGAGACCAGGAGAGACTTCCTCTTCAGGGAAGATAAAGGGGACCCGGGGGAGGGTAAAAGTGGGAAAACCATTCCAGGCAGAGGAACTCACATGTGGAGCTAAAAACAAGTTTGTGTGTGTGTGTTAATCACTCAGCCATGTCTGACTCTGATCCCGTGGACTGTACCCTGCCAGGTTCCTCTGTCCATGGAATTCTCCAGGCCAGAATACTGGAGTGGGTTGCCATTTCCTCCTCCAGGGGATCTTCCCCACCCAGGGATCGAACCTGGATCTCCTACATTGCAGGCGGATTCTTTATCACTGAGCCACAAGGCATTGAAATCAGTGTTATCTGAGCATAGAGAGTTTTAGGTCCAGGGTAGACGGGGCGCTGGAAATGCGCTTCCTTCAGGGGCCTGGGTGCCTGTTTAAGGGACTGGGTGTCACCTGATAGGCGCTAAGGAGTGATGCATTTTATGTAGTCTTGTGTGTATTTAATTGAAGTATAGTTGATATAATGTTGTGCTACTTTTTGGTGTATAGCAAAGTGACTCCGTTTTATATATATTTATATTCTTTTCCATATTCTTTTCCATTGTGGTTTATCACAGAGAACTGAACGTAGCTCCCTGTGCTACCCGGCAGGAAGGACCTCGCTGTTTACCCTTCTTACATGCACCAGTTTGTATCTGCTAATCCCAGGCTCCTCCTGCTTCCCACCCCTGTCCCCCGCGGCAACTGCAAGTCTGCCCTCTGTGTCTGTGAGTCGCTTCTGTTTTGTGGATAAGTTTATTTGTGTCATATTTTAGATTCCTCATATAAGCACAGGAGTGATGCATTTGTAACATTGTAACATAGTACGGACAGCCCCTTACCATAGAAAGTGACGTCCAGATATAGAAAGATGTGTGCTGTATACCATGATTAAACTGCTATAAACAGTCTACGCTGTGCATTATAGTGACCTTAGAAAAATGCACAGTTACGTGTCCCACATGTGACCATACGGGAACAGTTGCCTGTGCCACGTGTGACTATACAGGGATACAGTCGTGTGTGCCACGTGTGACTATATAGGCACATGGTTACATGCTGATGTGTTCCCGCATATACAAAATCTAGCCACACTTTACAAGCACTGGTTACAATAGGAAATAATAAGAAAAATAAGTCCAAACAATGTTTATTTTAACTTTGTCTTGCTTTTCCCTTTTTACATTTTCGTTGTTCATGCATCCTAACAAAGTCTCTTTTAATGCTTAATGAATTCTTTACCACCCTTTTTTTTCCTACAAGAAAGAAAATATTTTCCTTGAAATAATTTCTTTAGAAACTTTTGTGTCTCATGTTCTTAACTTTCTCAAGAGCATTTAAACTCTCTCTCTTTTTTTTTAGGAATTGTTTGTTTGTTTTTGTTTCTAATTAAGCGCATTTTCTGGTTCAGGGCTTTTGACAATGCCAAAAAAAATGTAATTAAAATCACACTGGTCACAAGAGGAGACTTTTGGCAGAAGCATATTTTTATCCCCTTCCTTATAAAAACACATTCAGGACCTTGGCCAATCTGATTTTTATCTAACTGGCTGAAGGGCCCAGGAGCTGTTTGCATCCACCCTGCTTGTCTGCGTCCACCCTGCTTGTCTGCCTGCCAATCGTCCGGAATTCAGAGGCCTCTTTCTTAACAGTTCAAAGACTGACTTCACATCGTCTAAAGCTTATTTTGAATCTGCCTGGGGGAAGCATTTTGAGGTTAATCCCATGGCCTAAGTCCAAATGAGAGGCAAATGGAAAGCTTTTCTAAAAGTCTCACCTCAAATCAGCATCTTGAGGAGCTCGCCCCTGCCCCTGGTGTGGGGGTGACCGCTGCAAGAGGTTCAGAGTTGGAGGTGAGGGACACTTACAGCAGAAGGGCTGGGATGGACCTTCTAGAGGAGGAAACAGAAGAAGGGGGAGAAGGGGATGCTGGGCCTGCTCTCCTTGCAAAGAACCCATGGTAGGGGGTGTTGTAAAGTCATATTATGCTTGTTTTGCTTAATGATATGATGATTAAGTATTACCCTTGGCAAATTTCCATCTTAATGCCTCACAAAACAGCTGGAAACTCTGCTAAAATAGCCAGACAAAGCTGATAAGGGAATGTTAGTTTTCCCTTTCAGAGAATTTCTAAGAATGGAAATAAAGGTAGATTGAGCCTCATAAAAATATATATATATGAGGATGTGAGAAGAGCTTCTCATGTAGTAAAGTATATCCAGAGAAAAGCTCATGATAGACAGCTCTAGAAAAGAAAGAAGGGGAGGAAGAAAGGAAAGAATCTATTTCTAATTTGTAAATAAGTTTACTTGTATCATTTTTTATCATTATCTACATATAGCTGATATCCTTTGATATTTGTCTTTGTCTCACCTTAACATGTTGGAGAAGAAAATGGCAACCCACTTCAGCGTTCTTGCCTGGAGAATCCCAGGAATGGGGGAGCCTGGTGGGCTGCCATCTGTGGGGTCGCACAGAGTCGGACACGACTGAAGTGACTTAGCAGCAGCAGCACCTTAACATGATAATTTCAAGGTCTATCCATGTTTCTATGAATGGGATTATTTTATTCTTTTTATGGCTGAGTAGTTTTCTATTGTATATGTGTACCACATACTTATGCATTCCTCAATTGATGGGCATTTAGTTTGTTTCCACATGTTGGCTATTGTAAATGCTGCTATGAACGTTGGTGCCGGGAGCCAGTGTGAGGAACTCCGCCCATGGCAAAGGTCATGAGGAAGGAGGCTTCGGCATACGCAAAGTCGTGATCAAGCCTCAGGAAACCCCCTGTTCCCAAGCATCTACCCCCAAAACCAGAGTCTACCTACTTTACTGTTTCATGCTCTCACCTACACCTCTGACTTTATGGGTTTCTGTTCCCCACTGGTTCTCTCGGAGAAGGAGTAAATGTGCAGCTCCAAGTCAATAAAAATTCCTGGGCATGACAAGAGTGTTTCAACTTACAAACTCCTCTGAAGGTTCTCTAGCCTACCTGATCAGGTTTGTCCGGCCACATGTTGTTAAGGGACCAGACCTGAGCCATGACAGGCTCAACAAGCTATACTAAGCCTAAGATTCAAATTCTTGTAAAACCTGAGTCATGATTCCAGGAAACCACACCCTGGGAAAGTCCCCGATGGCGCCAAACCTGAGCCAATCCGGATAGGGATGTGGGATTTGAAAATCACTCACAAGTACGGCTCAGCCAATCATTACCCGCCACCTGTACTAAGAACCGCCTGTATAAAAGCAGTGGTGATTCAGAGCTCGGGGCTCTCGTCAAGACTCCACTGCACTGGATGAGACAGGAGCCCTAGCTGGAGCTAGCAATAAAACCCCTTTATGCATTGCTGTGGACGTCTTATTCTCTCAGTTTTGGGGACTTGGACTTCGGGCATAACAGTGTGATTATTTACAGCCTCCCAACCGTGAGAGGCACGAGATGCTTTAAAACTTTCTAAATACAGACTCTTTTGAGAAGTTAGAAAATTATTAGTAGAGTATAGTGTGTTGATTAGAAATTATATTGGTGAAGGGTTTTTTCATTTGTTGTGCCAATAATTACTGCTAATTCCCTGCCCTGGGTGTGACAGGGGTGTCTCAGGTCAAATCTCTCTGCTGACAGACTAGCTTGTGTGACAACCTCTTAACCATAAACAGCACAGAGTGTTTGGAGTATTTTGAAAGTCTTAATTAGCATAGGGCTTTTCTCATTGTTGAGTCAATGATTGCTGCCAGGCCTCCATATCCTTAAGCACCTGGGAATATATTAGTCAATGTATTTGGAATGTAGAAAAGCAAATATAGTAGTTTTTGATGTTAGCAATACTAGACTGTTTGAGTTAATGAATCTTCTCTTTTGTTATAGATCACTGTACTTTGTTATAAATCACTGTGTCCTTGCTATGTAAAAATGTAACTTTATCACTATCTTAAGACTAAATAGATTTTAAGGGGAACATTGGTGAAGGGTTTTCATTTGGTGAGTCAATATTTGTTGCTAAATCTCCATATTCCCTGCCCTTATAATGAATATAACTAGCATATAGGAAAAATAAGTATTAACCTTTAAGATTAATCATGCTAAACCTTAGGCTAAGTAAATTCCTTTCTTAGTTGTAACTCACTACACCCTCACCCTACAGGAATGCAACTTTATTTCGAGGGTGTTGCCTGATTTAAGAAAAAATAACCCCAGGAAAAAAAAGTTTTCTGGTTAACTGACCGTTATCAGAAGGGCCATAAAATGTCAGCAGGCCTCATGGCCAGAAGATGATGTAAAACCCATAAGACCTTTGTATAATTTTATATGAAGCACCTGATTGTGACAAGGGTCAGGTCTGCTGACCCCCACGTGACTCTGTATTCATCCCTATGTATAACAAAAAGTATATAAGCAAACCTGAAAAATAAAGAAATCGGATCAGTTTCTGGAAAGACTGATTCTCCCGTGTTGTTTCTTTCTTGCTCCCCATTTTCCTCGCTGAATTCCCATCTGAAATGTGGGTACTCATCAAGCCTGCTAATTCTGCCTGGGCTTCTAAGATCAGACCGGGGAGGCCTCAGTGCCTCCTCTCCTTCAGGAGAACGGAAAGACGCCTGTGGCCTACGTAGGTGGTGATTGGTATTCCACATAAACCAAGTTATTCAGCCTCTTTTTCTCCACTAATTTTCCTACTACACTATCTGTTTCTAATCTCTCTATATATCTGTAATTAAATAAGTTTTTTCCTAGGACGCCTACTCCGTCTCCCCTTCAAATTACCCTGGATCCAGCGGGGCTGGACCCCGGCACGTTGGGGTGCATGTATCTTTTTGAATTAGAGTTTTCTCCAGGTAGATGGAAAAGAGTGGGATTGAAGGATCACATGGTAATTTCATTTAAAGTATTTTAAGAAACCTCTATACTGTTCTCCATAAGTGGCTGCAGAATTTTTTCATTCCCACTAACAGTATAGAAGCTTTCCATTTTCTCCATATCCTCTCTTAAGGTTTATTATTCATAAATATTCTAATGAAAAAAGTACACCATAAATATTTGTAATGTGGATGTCTATTTAGTCCTTTTAGATTTCAAAGCAAAAAGCACACAGAATTTAAGTTGATAAGGAAACAATTAATTGCACAGTATCTAAAAATCCGGTGTTCACTCAGTTCAGTTCAGTTCATTTCAGTTGCTCAGGCATGTCTGACTCTTTGCAACCCCGTGGACTGCAACATGCCAGGCCTCCCTGTCCATCACCAACTCCCAGAGCTTACTCAAACACATGTCCATCGAGTTGGTGATGTCATCCAACCATCTCATCCTCTGTCGTCCCCTTCTCCTCCCATCTTTCCCAGCTTCAAGATCTTTTCCAATAAGTCAATTCTTTGCACCAGGTGGCCAAAGTATTGGAGTTAGTGGTCCATTGGCTAAATGGAGGTTTAGTGATTTTCTTCTGAAAATTGACATTCATGTAGACAGCCTTGGGACACTGGCCTTGGAATCCAAGGGAATGGAGACTTGCTTGCATTCACACCCTTCACCTTGAAAGTTCTTGTCTGAGAAAATAGCTTACATCCTCAGTAGCCTGAAGGGTTAACCAGCACCTTCCTTCCTGGTATATCAGCTTACTCCTGGGGAGTAACTCACAGACTATAAAGACAGGCTAAAATCTTGGGTCACCAGTGAAAGACTGTGTTAAGTAAGGAAGTATTAGAACGGAACATAAATTAACGAGGCTATGACCTAGTAAAAGCTTTCTCACAGTTAAAGCTCTCTGAAATAGCTTTTTGTCTTACTATGTATTTTTGAAAATCAATAAAAATTAATACTAATGCTTGTGGAACGAGTAAGGGGGGAGAAGGCTACACTGTGATTTCTAGATATCCTGCTGAGTAGGCGGCTCCAGCAGCGAGAGGAATGAGCACGGCCCTTGGAAAGGCCGGGGAGACTGCTTGGGACTCTAGGCACAGCCAAGAAACACGGCTGTTTGAGAACTTCCTCCAACAATCTCATAAACAGCAACAAGGGCTCTTAAATTCATTCTCAGTTTGGACCAGGTTGATGTTAAAAGAAAAAGAAACCTCTTTTCAGCAGAGATTTAGTTGTGATTGCTTTTTTACCAAAAGCTTGGCCTTGCTGTGCACCCATGCCGAATAGGAGTTTCAGGTGAAGCAGAAAAGGAGAGCTTTACTGCTTTGCCAGGCAAAGGGGGAGCCATAGCAGGCTCCTGCTGGGAAAAACCATGTCTCCCCTGGAGAACTTAATGAAGGGGTTTTATTGCAATGGGTCACAATTCTGGTCCCTGACAAGATTAGGGTGTGAGCAGGGCTTGTACCCTCTTAATCTCGTCTCAGGTGGTGGTCTCCTAATCTTGATGAGCTTCTCGGGTTCCTTTAATCCTGCCTCAAGTGATTTCTTGGCTGCTCTTCCCTTGATTAGCAACAGTTTCACTCTGAAAGATGTTGTATAAAGGTGATGTTAAAAGAAGGCAATCAGATGACGGTCTGGAGCTCTATTTATTGAAGAATGAGGAGAAGAGACCCAGCCCTCCATGTTGGACCTGGCCACCACATTTTCTTCCTCTCTACTCTGCAGAACATCAGAAACCCAGACAGTCCTGAAGGTCCGGAGGAAACTAGAGTGGGACGGGCACCTCTCTTTACAGGGGTCGTCACTTTTCACTCTTGAAGAAATACTGAGAAAAGGAAAACGTGCTACCACTGTTGCTGAAGCTTCAGTATTTTGGCCACCTGATGCAAAGAGCCAGCTCACTGGAAAAGACCCTGATCCTGGGAAAGACTGAGGGCAGGAGGAGAAGGGGGTGGCAGAGAATGAGATGGTTGGATGACATCACCGACTCAATGTACAGGAGTTTGAGCAAACTCCGGGAGACGGTGAAGGACAGGGAAGCCTGGTGTGCCTCAGTCCACGGGGTTGCAAAGAGTCAGACACAACAGTGACTGAACGACGACTGCCATTATTCAGCCAAACCAGGTGGCGCCTCAGACTTGCACGGAGTTGCTTTTCTCTGTCTCATATCTTTTCGCCTTTCCTGGCAGACCGTCAGGGTTCAAGGCTGGTTCTCCTGCCCCAGGCCTGCATGTGGATTCAAGAGTGTCCTCACAGATCCCCATAGGACTTTGTTCACACCTGTTTGTTAAGACTCTTCACCGTCCTGCCACATCCTCTATCAAACCACCATGTCCCCTCATCCATGGTCAGCCTCTCTCCCATCTCTGGAATGACAGAGCCTAGCTGGGATCCAGGCTCTGAGGACATCATGTATGTATGTTGTGATGTGTTTTTCATTTGTTTGTTTAGAATTTTTAATATGTGTGGAAAATTGCATCCATACAAGCCGAGTGTTGGCTTGGTATTCAGCTGAGTCTCACTGAATATGCAGAAGCCTATAAGAAAAGTCACAAAAACTTAGGAGGAACTGGTGGAAAACAAGTTTCAGCTGATGTGTGGTTTCTGTACAAGACCCAACTCTTCAGCTCCTGGATGAGTTCTAGCCTCCTGGGGACACTGCCAAGACATACTTGTACTTTCCTCCCGAACACAAAACTGAAGATACAAAGGGTGTCCAGTGCTCACTATGCTTTATCTCTGCGGAGAATAAATCTTGACTTTGTGGGTAGAGTCAACATTGACCTCTGAATGGAATCCATTAACATCTTCATTAGTAATTTTAATTTCACCATCATATATAAAAGAGTAATTGTATATAAACACATACACACACACATGCTATTTGCTTTTATATGTGCATGTTTATAAATGTCTTTAAAGTAATAATAAAGCCAGCAATCTGCATCCAAATGTTAAATTTATTATATTTAAAATAATACATTTACCTCTGAAGCCCCCACTTAGTACACTCCTTCTCAGTTGAACCCTATTTGCTTCCCATCAGAAGTAACCAATAATCTATATTTTATTATTTATTTAGTATTTCCATATTGCATGTGTATATATGGATCCCTTTTGTGAACGCATATAGATTAATCAACTTCTGATCAAATTTTTAGAAATAAAATAGACAATATGTGATCTTTATAAACATTTTTCTCTCAATGTTAAAATTTTGAGAGTCATCCATGTTTGTATATATAGCTGTAATAGATTCATTTAAAACTATTTTATAGTGAAATTATAATGTACATTAATCCAAATAATATTTGATGATCTTGGGTAATCCCTCATTCTCTGACAACAGTATCTTTTTTAAAAGGTACATGTTTAATTCTTTGTTGATAAGAATGAAATAGAGTTTTCTGTAGTAAATACACCATGCTTATATTGAGTCAATGTAGGAATCAAAAATCCAGGTTACATTTTTTCTGAACCGTGCCTCAATTAAAACTCAGATCTCTGTAGAACAAAACCTCATCTGTAAGGAGATTCAGCAACACTGGCAAAGATCTGATTCCTAGTGGTGGATGGTATCTCTGCAGTTTTGCTGAGAATCACCAAATGAGACATAATTACACACACAAATATGTGTACATATGCCACTATGAACATAGTGTCATAAAATACTAGATGTTCAAACATATACATTTATGCATTAAAAATACGTTGTCATCTACAATCTGCTGGAACACAACCAACTTTAGATATGGTGTATAGGATATGAACAAAAGAAGTAAGGCCCATGATGTTATAAAGCTTAAATTTAGGTGCCAAAGATAAACAAACAGGAGACAAACAAGTAAACATAGCTATTTCAGAGAGTGATGATGAAGAGAGTAAATGAGGGCGATGCAAGAGGGGGACCAAAAGATCAACGTGAAGCCTGTCTAATTCTAGAGTAGGCGGGGAATGCCAGTGATATTTAGCCTGAGACCTGAATATAAGAACCAGTTAGCTAGGAGACAGTCCAGGGAAGAGCTGTCTAGATAGTGGGCTGTATTATACTATACTCATGACTTCTTGCTAACTTGACCATAGCTGTTCTACACGAGATGCATATTATTGGATCTGCAAGACAAGCAGAATGTTAAGTCATCATGTGATGGAAGTGGAACATGGGGGACTGGGTCTGAGCAAATCATTACACAGGTGGGATGCCTAACTACGTCGATTCCACCTCTCACGTCACCTTTCTGAACAGATGCCTCTTCCTCTACCTACCTGCAGACAAAGAAAGAACTGGGTCCAGTTTATAAATGAATCAACTGAAAACGGGCTACTGCCACAAAATAATTCCATTCATATTGGACTTGAAAGTGGTAGTAAAAAGAAACTGCTGTAGGAAAAACTCCTTAGTCATATAGAAGAAGAGAAGTATGAAGTCCAAATGGACCGCTGATCAAGGAAGGATGGTTTGAACAGTTGAGCAAAGAAAGACAAGGAAATGGAAGGAGATGGGTGGATCTATGGGAATGAGTGTAAAGCATGCAAAATATTTGTGCTTTACATTATGATATTAATAGTGAAACAATTTTTACATTAATAGTTCTACAGAGTGTCTATAGAGAAGCCACTTAACAAGCAGCATTTACAACCCAACTCATCTTACCTTGGCCCACCCAGAGCTTCTCCAAAAGATCTGTAAATGGAGTGCTCATGATGGCAAAGATCGAAGCTTTGTGATGACTCCATAGCATAAGCTCCTTCTCACCAAAGCTAATAAATCTACTATTATCAGTGCTGAAAGCCCAAACTGCCACTGCAAGGGCTGGTTCTGAAGCCTCAGTACCACACTTCATGAAGACCAAACTTCATTCATCCTGCAGAGGAAGTGATTCATCCTTCTCAGAGACATGTCAGCTTCACAAGAACACAGACTGTGTCTTGTTATATTAATCTTCCCATGCTGTCCATTGTGAAATAACCTGGCACCACTTTGAAGGCTCTCTGGACTTAATGCAAGGCAGGAGTAAAGGAAGAGAAGAAAGAGTATGTGTTTGGGGACCCACTCAGTCTCTCGACTCTGCTATCCATCCAGCGAGTGCTACAGAAGCCAGCTTCGCACAGGTGTGACAGGGCAACCCTTAGTCTCCTGCTGCATTGCCTTCTGCTTTCTCAGCTCCCTGGGCTCCTGAGATGCCAGTATGCATGTACCCTCAGCCCTAGTGGGAGGGAGTCAGCCGTACACACAGAGTTGAGCAGTGGAGGCGGAAACTGTCACAAAATGCCTTTACCCTTCCCACCGGTTCATTCTTTTTCCCTGAAATCACTCCACAGGATTAGCCATCTGCTTCAGCCTTGTCTCAGTTCTGCTTTCTAGGAAAGTTCAGACTACAGAGTATCTACTATTACCCCCCAAATGAGGAATTTGAGGCTTAAAAATTAAATAACTTGCCCAAGGCCTCAAGGATAGCATAATACAGCCAGAAATTAAATTTATCTATTTGACACAAAATGTAATTTAGTGACCCCTTTAGAATAGCATGATTATTATAAATAATTTGCCTCAGAAAAAAATTGTGTATTATTTCTAAGAATATTTTAATTTCTAAAGGTGTATCTAATTTCTACTACTGTTTCCATAAAAAACCAAATATGTTAAAGAAATTAAATCTTGAAATTAAAATCTAATTACACTATCATAAAAAGTTCCAAATATAATAATGACCTGCTAAAAATACAA
Source organism: Cephalophus harveyi (assembly GCA_006410635.1). Classification (NCBI taxonomy): domain Eukaryota; kingdom Metazoa; phylum Chordata; class Mammalia; order Artiodactyla; family Bovidae; genus Cephalophus; species Cephalophus harveyi. The sequence continues at coordinate 41,544 of SJYT01056444.1, forward strand.
GAAGTGATGATTCAAGAGCAAGTATGTTAATCAAGAAAATTGAGCTTTATATATGTAAACTGAAGCACTTTGCTGTACACCTGAAGCCAACACAGCGTTGAAAATCAACTACATTCAATCAAAAAATTTTTAAGAAAAGAAACAAAAATTGAGTTTGAATCTCAGCGTTTCTACTAAATTCTAGAGAAATTATTTAGCTTTTCTGAAATTTGATTTAAGTAGAAACATGAGCATAATAGTGTAACTAGAAAACTTTATAGAGATAAAACATAGCATTAATCTCATTGCCTGAAATGCACTAAGTAGCCAACTGGTAGTTATTTTCATTCTCCTTTGACTGAATCTTGAAAAGTTTATGGGCTTCCCTGGTGTTTTGGTGGTAAAGAATCTTCCTGCAAAGTAGGAGATGTGGGTTCAGTCCCTGGGTTGGGAAGATCGCTTGGAGAAGGAAATGGCAATCCACCCCAGTATTCTTAGCTGGGAAATCCCATGGACAGAGGAGCCCGGTGGGCTACCATCCATGGGGTTGCAAAGAGTTGTGTCCAACTAAGTGACTAAACTACAACAGCCGTGTGGAGGCCTGGCCTTGAAACCTGAGATTGTGTATAACTGTGGACTTTACATTGGCCCAAAGAGCTAAATGAAGGTACTATTTCCTGTGTTCCTCACTCCAGTGTTTATTCAACTTCCTAGAGAAGAGGATCCTCCAAACACAATGACACATCAACTCTTAGATAGAAATCATCAGGAAAAAAAGCCAAAGGAAATGCTTCAAATAGAAGATTTATGGGACTTCCCTGGTGGCTTAGACGGTTAAGTGTCTGCCTACAATGTGGGAGACCCGGGTTCAGTCCCTGGGTTGGGAAGATCTCCTGGAGAAGGAAATGACAACCCGCTCCAGTATTCCTGCCTCGAGAATCCCATGGATGGAGGAGCCTGATAGGCTACAGTCCATGGGGTCACAAAGAGTCGGACACGACTGAGTGACTTAACAAAAGATCACACTCAAAGAGAAAAGAATACCTAAAATGTGGAAACTCACAAAAAACCATCTCATGCAGATTGCAAACAACATGTGGGCCCCTCGTAGCTGGGTCTGAGGTTCAGCTTTGCCTGCAGCTCCAGTTATGAACCGTGATGGACATCCCATGCTAGTGTCAGCCAAGATGGGGACACCTGAGTCAGTCTGCAGGTTGGGTTTCATGACCATCCAGGCAGCCTTGGCCAGGAACCTGTCTCGTAGATGACCATTCATCATTAAACCACGGGGCTTTAAACCTGGTGAAAGAGGTGGGCACACAGAGTTTATGGAAAGAAGATTAATCCAGGAAATAAATTTCTTTAAATAAAGTAAATGATAACATAAATAGATCAAGTATAGACAAATAGATTATAGCATACCAAAAGTTCTATATATGTCTTAAGGTCTCACCAGCAGACAGAAGGCTGCTGAGGGCAATGGAACAGGCCTTAGATTCCTAGTAGTTTCAGGCTGAGACTGGAATACTGGCAATTTTCTGCAGACAGTGGATTGCTAGCAGTCTTGGGCAGACACTCAACTACTAGCAGGTTCAGGCAGACACTAGATTACTAGTAGTTTCCACCTGGAGTTGTGTTAACTGGGATGGTCATGGCTGAGAGCCAGGATTCATACACATCGATCATTTACTTTGTGCTGGAAATTTTATGTACATTACTTCATTCAATATGCACAAACCCTGTAATAAGATCATCTCTTCTCGTTGTATGGGCTTTCCGGGTGGCTCAGCGGTAAAGATTCTGCCTGCCAATGAAGGAGACAGGGTTCAATCCCTGAGTCGGCAAAATCCCTTGGAGGAGGAAATGGAAACCCATTATAGTATTCTTGTCTGAAAAATCCCATGGACAGAGGCGCCTCATGGGTTACAGTCCATGGGGTCGTGAAGAGTTAAATATGACTGAGCGACTGAGCATTCTCATTGTACAGAGGAATAAACTGAGGTTTCAGTTCAGTTCAGTCACTTAGTTGTGTCTGACTCTTTGCAACCCCATGGACTGCAGCACACCAGGCTTTCCTGTCTATCACCAACTCCCAGAGCTTACTCAGACTCATGTCCATCAAGTCGGTGATGCCATCCAACCATCTCATCCTCTGTCATCCCCTTCTCCTCCTGCCTTCAATCTTTCCCAGCATCAGGGTCTTTTCTAATGGGTCAGTTCTTCTCATCAGGTGGCCAAAGTATTGGAGTTTCAGCTTCAGCATCAGTCCTTCCAATGAATATTCAGGACTGATTTCCAGCCTTGTAGTCCAAGGGACTCTTAAGTGTCTTTTCCAACATCACAGTTCAAAAGCATCAGTTCTTCAACACTCAGCTTTCTTTATAATCTAATTCTCACATCCATACATGACTACAGGAAAAACCATGACCTTGATTAGATGGACCTTTGTTGACAAAGTAATGTCTCTGCTTGTTAACATGCTGTCTAGATTGGTCATAACTTTTCTTCCAAGGAGCAAGCATCTTTCAATTTTATGGCTGTAAGCACCATCTGCAGAGTCCAAAAAGATTAAGTATCTCACTTTTTCCATTGTTTCCCCATCTATTTGCTGTGAAGTGACAGGACTGGTTGCCATGCTCTTAATTTTCTGAATGTTGAGCCTTAAGCCAACTTTTTCACTTTCCTCTTTCACTTTCATCAAGAGGCTATCTAGTTCACTTTCTGCCATAAGGGTGGTGTCATCTGCATATCTGAGGTTATTGGTATTTCTCCTGACAATCTTGATTCCAGCTTGTGCTTCATCCAGCCCAGAGTTTCTCATGATGTACTCTGCATTTAAGTTAAATAAGCAGGGTAACAATATACAACCTTGACTTGCTCCTTTCCGTATTTGGAACCAGTTGTTCCATGTCCAGTTCTAATTGTTGCTTCTTGACCTGCATGGATTTCTCAGGAGGCAGGTCAGATGGTCTGCTATTCTCATCTCTTTCAGAATTTTCTGGTTTGTTGTCATCCACAAGTCAAAGGCTTTGGCATAGTCAATAAAGCAGAAGTAGATGTTTTTCTGGAACACTCTTGTTTTTTCAATGATCCAGCAGATATTGGCAATTTGATCTCTGGATACTCTGCTTTTCCTAAATCCAGCTTGAATATCTGGAAGCTCATGGTTCATGTACTCTTGAAGTCTGGCTTGGAGAATTTTGAGCATTACTTTGCTAGTGTGTAAAATGAGTGCAATTGTGCGGTAGTCTGAACATTCTTTGACATTGCCTTTCTTTGAGATTGGAATGGAAACTGACCTTTTCCAGTCCTGTGGCCACTTTGCATTACAATAAACTTGTATAGAAAAACATAGCACTCTTGGGGTTAACTCTGGGACCCGAGTTGTAGGGGAGAGCTCAGATCATTTCTGCATTATTTTATACACTCTCTAGTATTTGATAAAGAATATGTATAAGTTTGTAATGAAATAATATATTCAAATCTTCTTTTCCTTTTTAACCAGATATGGGATATCATATCTGATTGGATATGACAGGGAGATACAGGGCAGGAGCATGTGGTGATTGGTTTGTTTTCCCATGGTGGCACCATTCATGGTAGGGAATATGGACAGAGGACAAAGAAAGCAATAAGAACACACAACACACTTAAAATGTCTTAAGACACTTGAGTTCAAGACTCTAAGACATTATAGAGTCTCTTCATTTGGATTCCAGAGGAAAAACTATGCTGAGAATTTTAAGTTAAAAATAATCTGACCATCTATACTCATTGACATCCTGGGGAGGATGTTATTAGTAACGTGTGAGATGAGTGCAGTTGTGCGGTAGTTGAGCATTCTTTGGCACTGTCTTTCTTTGGGATTGGAATAAAAACTGACCTTTGCCAGTCCTGTGGCCACTGCCGAGTTTTCCAAATTTGCTGGCATATTGAGTACAGCACGTTCACAGCATCGTCTTTTAGGATTTGGAATAGCTCAACTGGAATTCCATCACCTCCCCCTAGCTTTGGTGTAGTGATGCTTCCTAAGGCCCAGTTGACTTCACATTCCAAGATATCTGGCTTTAGGTGAGGGATCACACCATTGTGATTATCTGAGTCATGAAGATCTTTTTGATATAGTTCTTCTGTGTATTGTTGCTGCCTCCTCTTAATATCTTCTGCTTCTGTGAGGTCCATACCATTTCTGTCCTTTATTGTGCTCAATGAAACCATGAGCCATGCCATGTAGGGCCACCCAAGATGAATGGGTCATGTTGGAGAGTTCTGGCAAAACATGGTCCACTGGACAAGGGAATGACAAACCACTTCAGTATTCTTGCTTCAAGAATCCCATGAACAGTATGAAAACTGAGGTTAGGAAAATTATAAAAGAACGCCACCAGGCTCACAGCTTAGAAAGTAAGAGTCACAATTTCAACAAACTGGACTGAATAACACATTGACCTTGTTCCATGAGGAGAGAGCATCCACTGGGTCACTGGAGAAGAGAACCTGGATCTGAGCAGTGATACAGAGTGGGCTCAGGGAACAGACAGGGAGCAGGGCAAACTTTGGAATAAGATTGAACAAAATGAAAAAAACAGTGAGAAATCTTGACTCTAAGGAGTGCTAGGAGCAGCAGCTCAGATTCCATCCTGAAATTCAATGGCCAAAGAGGCCTCCATACCTCACCTAAAATCTGCCTGTGTCGAAGACTCTGCCAGTCCAGCCAAAACCACAGGGAGCTCCTGGAATGTTATGTTTGCCTCCTGTGTTCCCAGCTGATTTGAACATCTGCCTGCAAGGCACAGCTCTAATTAGTGTAAATATGCTTGGCTGAAATTAAATAAATATCAAAACACATTTTTGCTCCTGCTACAGCCTTCTCCCTTACCTTAGCTGGAATAAAAATGGTTCATGTGGGGCAAATCCCAGTAGTTCTCTTCATTAGTTTATATATATATATATTTCTGTTAGAAAAGCCACCAATATCCAGGCAACATAATTCAGCTTCTCTGCATGCCATCAGTTCCAAAGGTTGGAGGAGCAATTGCTAAAGTTGAAAACGTTAAAAAAAAAAAAAAAAAAAACTCCTGTGATGCAAGAATTCCAGGTAACAACAAACACATCTTTGAAATGTATTTATATCTTGCATTTGCTAATTTTTCATTTATGTTAAACAAGTTTAATTGAGCACATGCTATTTAAAAAATATCATGTGTTAATGTAGTTTCTAGGATACCAAAAGAAATAGAACAAAATTATGGCAAAAATGTAAGACTCTCTCATGAAGTAGAGAGAAACCTCAAAGATACCTGGTTTTATAGAAGAGGAGAAAATCCAGGAGTCTATTTTATAATATTAATACCACAAAGGCACACAAAAACGGTGACACTGGTGAGGTGTGGCTAAACTGCTTCATGGGCTGAGGGACAGATTATGTCCATTTGGAGAATGACAGAAAGAGCCTCTGGTGAGCTGAGAAGAACATTTTGTTGTCAGTAAGGACTTTAGATTAAATTCTGAGATAAAAATTAGTTTAGAGGATTTTGATCAGAAGAGTGCTCACGAGTTCTTACTCAGGTTCCTGGAACCCAAATAAGGCCAAGTGAATTGCTCACCTGCCTCTCGGAGACATGGACACCATGACCAGCTTCTAAGCACATGGAGTATCATCTCCTATTATCTAAATATTTTACATTTTATTCACTTTTCTACTTTCTATGATTACAAGGTAAGTTTATGAGAACAAAGACTTTGCTTCCCTTTATTCCAGTGCCTAGACCAATGCTTGGCACATGGGAGGTGCTTGATAAATATTTACCATTTGAAAGTGGAAGTGAAGTCATTCAGTCATGTCCGACTCTTTGCTACTGCATGAACTGTAGGCTACCAGGCTCCTCCGTCCATGGAACTTTCCTGGCAAGAGTACTGGAGTGAGTGGCCGTTTCCTTCTCCAGGGGATCTTCCCCATCCAGGGATCGAACCCAGGTCTCCCGTATTGGCAGGCAGACGCTTTCCCATCTGAGCCACCAGGGAAGCCATTTACCATTTATCAGTAGTCAATTATGAGACAGAAGCTGTCTTCCTATTACTTAACACTTATATAAACATTCTGGCTTCTGATTCTTGTCCCCATTTCATAGATGAAGAAACGAGGCAGTGAGGTTCTATAAACGGACCAGAGAACTTGGCCTCACCTAGGTGTGTGAATATGTGCATTTGGAGATGGAGTTTGACGGAAAGTAAGTAGCTTGGCTCTTAGGCAATGAGAAGGAGAGTGGGTACCAGCCCAAACTCAGAGGTTTTGTAGATGAGAAGGGATTTGTGTCCTTGGAATGTCAGCACCCAGAGAGGCAATGAATACACTCAGATCCAAGGCTGTCACTCTTAAAACAGCTTGCATTAGATTCAGCAGGACACTCGTGGTGGAGAAGGGCTTGTATAAGATACTCAGGTCAGGCACCCAGCTCCAGACGTGTGAGGCAGGCAGAGGCATTAGAAGATCCTTGCAAAGACCTGTGCATCCTAGAGTGGCTTGAAAGCAGCAGAGTGGATTCTGAGCCTCCAGCCTGCCACAAAGTAAAGGGGGTCTGGACTTGATATGGCGAGCAGACTGGAGTCTGGGGCTCCAGAGTGTAGCTTCCAGTGGGATGAGAGGAGCGAGGGAATCTGGGCATCTCAGCAGATGCCTGCGAAGCGGGAAGGCAGAAGGCTGGGAGGTGTCCCCCAGGGACCCCCCAGTGTCTGCACACTGGAGGTGAGCTCCAGGCATGGCTGCATTCTGTGTCTGTCTCCACCTCGAAGGAGGGACTCAGAATAGAACCAACCCTGAGTTGAAGAATAAGCACAGCATTTGTGTACACCTGCAAGTGCGGGTTGAAGTCCTGCCCGCTGTGTGCTAGCGATCACCCTGGACTCTGAGACATCGTGAGCCTCGTGTGTCCACTCTGTAGCCTCAGTGCAAACCTAGCACCATTTGAGGAGGTCATTTGAAGGAATCTGGGGGCCTGCAGGAGAAGGTCCAGACATGGGAAACTTCCAGAAGTCACAGGACTCTGGAAACAAGTTTAATACAATGCAATGGAGTTGGCAAAAGTGTTTTATGGTATTTTTAATTGTCTGCTTAAATAAATCTTGATAGCAGAAGAAAGGAAATGAGATAAAGTCAGCCTCATTCAAGTTTGCTAACTGCTTTCAGGCTAAAGATGGAGACAGCAGGTCTCCCCGGCCTTTAAGTTCAACCCAGCCGTTCTCCCACTTCTTTCATCAAGTGTAGTATACCAGGTGCTGTGCTTTTACTGTGAGGGATAACCATTTTTAAAACCAGATCTTCATACCAACCCTCCCTAAATGGACCTGAAAAAAATTCGACACTTTTGTACCTAAATATGTTAAAGACAACCCTAATTGTGTCTTCCTTTGCCATCAGTTCAGTTCAGTCGCTCAGTCGTGTCTGACTGTTTGCGACCCCATGAATCGCAGCACGCCAGGCCTCCCTGTCCATCACCATCTCCCGGAGTTCACTCAGACTCACGTCCATCGAGTCCGTGATGCCATCCAGCCATCTCATCCTCGGTCGTCCCCTTCTCCTCCTGCCCCCAATCCCTCCCAGCATCAGAGTCTTTTCCAATGAGTCAACTCTTCGCATGAGGTGGCCAAAGTACTGAAGTTTCAGCTTTAGCATCATTCCTTCCAAAGAAATCCCAGGGTTGATCTCCTTCAGAATGCCATAACAGACTAGAAATTGATTTTTACAATGAGAAATGACTCAGGCTACAGTGAATTATTGACTGTGTAGAGACTAGAATTTAGGTGGGCCCATCTCTCAACTCAATGCTTATATTTTTATTTTTTAACTTCATCGTTTCCTGCCTTGGTTTCTTAGCTTGTATCTCATTTTTTAAAGTAATTTTTAAGATTGGAAGTTTGCAAGAAATTTTAGAGGAAAGTCAGTTTTCAAGCCCACTCCAATAGTTTGGCCACCCTCATTGGAAAAGACTCTGATGCTGGGTAAGATAGAAGGAAAAGGAGAAGAGGGCAAGGCAGAGGATGAGATGTTTGGATAGCATCACCGATTCAATGGACTTGAACTTGGGTGAACTCCAGGAGACGAAAAGGGACAGGGAGGCCTGGTATGCTGCAGTCCATGGGGTCACAAGGAGTTGGAAAAGACTGAGCGACTGAATAACAACAACACGAAAATATTCCTAATTTAGATCCTGCTTTCAAACAAAAGCGACTGGCGCACTTGCCTTTCTGGCTGTGGGTTTCCAGCTCGGCCTCTGAAGCCCCCTGCTGCTCCTCTGAGCTTGCTAGGACTCCCTAAAGGGGTGTGTCCCACGGAGGGCCTGTCTGTAGTGGAACCACCCCTCTGTAACCTGAGGGTTGTATCTGCAGAGCCTGGAAGAACAGCTTCTTCTCTCAGAGCCCACTCAAAGCAGGAGAACCGTGGCGAGGGGGAGATGAGAAGGGGAGGTCTCCCAGAAACCCATCTGCACAGAACCGACAGAAGCCTGACCCACAACTCAGGCACCCACTGGGACCTGGGCCGCACTTGACATCCGTCAGACCTGACCTAGGTCTGTGTGTTCAGTCACTTCAGCCATGTCTGACTCTTGGCGACCCACAGGACGGCAGCCCGCCAGTCTCCTCTGTCGAATTACTGGAGAAGGTTGCCAAGCCCTCCTCCAAATTTTCCAGACCCATTGATTGAATCCACATCTCTTACATCTCCTGCATTGGCAGGTGGGGTCTTTGCCACTAGCGCCACCTGGGAAGACCTGACCTCGGCAGGGTCCCTTAAAGGAGCAAACTCCTTCCCTCCTGCTGAGTGAGTCCCCGTGACCTTAGATGCAACCTCAGCAAAGATGCCATTGGATATTCACCAGTGTAATACGTGCAAGCACACACACACAGCGTAGGAGAGATGGTTCCTGGGCAACCAGTGTGAAAACACTGCTGAGGGGAGCAAGGAGGGCTCTACTTTAAGAACTTGGTAAGATGAAGTTTGAAGTTTGCAGGGATCTTTGCCCATAATGGCCGTCAGGAAGCTCACACTGATGAAAACATCAGGTCATGGCTTAAACACCCCAGTTTTCTGCTAATGTAATAGGGGCCACTCTGTACAGGATGAATGTTGGGGGAGAATTTTGGGGTTTTGATGGTGAATGAAACAGGAACACTTCCATGGATAAAATATGATTATAACTGCACTGCAAAATGGTGGAAGGAAAATTACAAAGTCATATCTGAAGTCATTTCTGGGTGTTGGTAAAAGGCTCATTTCCTTCTATTTCACTATTTCAAGGGGATTTCTAAATTTTATATATTAAATATGGAGTCCTAAAGAAATATATAATGCTTTGCTCTTCTTTTTCTATTTCTAAAACCAGAATGAGTTTAACGTTGAAAACGTCATAAATAACAGCTTGAATCAAAAACTTAAAAGTCCTATATGTTAATCACTCAGAAATTGCTATTACTAGCCATTACTTATTCCTTTCCACCCTTTAAACTTATGCAAATATGCATATTTACACATGTATGGACAGATGTGTGCATATTTTTTACATCACAAAGAATTGTTCTGTGTGTATCTTGCTAAATATGTTTCTTACATGGTTAATGCATTATCATTGAATAAGCCAAAGGCATACTTATAAAATTTATTCAGGACATTGCTCTATTTTTAATTATTGCTGGATACAGCATCATGTGTACATGATAATAAGTGATTTTAGCCAATTATTTCTATCAGTTAATTCATTTCTATGTTGCCCTTTTAAATACAATGCTATGATGCATTTCCATTTACAGATATTGCTTTCTATTTGTCAGATTAATTTTTTTTCAGATTAATTTTTAAGATACATTCTCAGAAGGAAAATTGATAAGTGAGGAAAAATATAAATTTTTAAGATTCTTAATGTATTGCCAATTTGTCCTAGAGGATACTTATATCAATGACATTTTCAGTTTTAGAATATCTGTTACTCTACTCATGCCGTATTGTTATAGTTTTTTATTTTTGACAGATCACAGTTAGTGAGGTTGAACAGTTTATAGGTATATGTGTATATATGCACATTATTATTTTATGTTGCATCACTTCTATTTCAAGAATTCTGTTCCCACTCATCTTTTAATCACAAGAGTAATAATCAAGTGAGAGTTCCATGTTTACTTTCGTGTTAGTTCCACAGTGTGGTGTGTGGGTTTAGTTTTATTTCATCTCTTAAATGCTCACATATCTTTAACAGTGGATATAAGTTTGATTTTCACTCTCTTTGTTGGGACAGTGGAGAGTCTCCCATTCTAGCATGAGAAATGGATGCTCCAAGAGAAAGAATGGCAATCAGCACAATGCTGCCAGGAGAAGAACCTCCTCTTCCTCTCCTGTCTGGGATTCTTCAGTGAATCCGCTCAGCATGGTATGGAAGTAACAAGTGAGCCTTCTATCAGCGTCAGCTTCCTTTTCTTTCTCTTGTCCACGAATCTTGTTATGCAGCCAAGCAGGCTCTCTGTATTTTATGGAGAAGTAAAGAAAGACCAGCCCAGACCTCTGAGATGCTAGTGTATATTATGACCACTTGTAAAGCAAAGACTCCTGATTAACATAAAAAGTAAAATGCATTTACATAATAATGTCAGGATTTTTCTCTTAAGGTGACCTATGAGGTTAAAAACTGTTCTATTCAAGATTAGATCAACATTATTTGAAATGGAAATCTCTAGCCCAGAGGGAGATAGAAAGGGAAGAAAGACACTAGACAGGGGATGAGAAAGGATAACAGAGAGGGAAAGAGAAGTCAAAAAAAAAAAAAAAAAACCAAGAGGAGGGGAGAAAAACAAAGCCCTGAGATGCTTAATCTGTTTTTCCTACTGGTATAGATTATACAGGCAGGGTAGGCAGTGTAATGAGTCAGTTCTTCACATCAGATGGCCAAAGTATTGGAGCTTCAGCCTCAGCACTAGTCCTTCCAATGAATATTCAGGACTGATTTCCTGTAGGATTGACTGGTTTGATCTCCTTGCAGTCTAAGGGACTCTCAAGAGTCTCCTTCAACACCACAGTTCAAAAGCATTGGAAAAGACCCTGATGTTGGGAAAGATTGAAGGCAGGAGGAGAAGGGGACGACAGAGGATGAGATGGTTGGATGGCATTACCAACTTGATGGACATGAGTTTGAGTAAGCTTCGGGAGTTGGCGATGCACAGGGAAGCCTGGCGTGCTGCAGTTCATGGGGTTTCAAAGAGTTGGACACGATTGAGTTTAGTCCAACTCAGTCTAAACTGAACTGAGTCAGTGTAATGGTATTTATGGGGCCTTTCCTTGTGGTGGTGGTGACTTTAAGATGTGAAATTGAATCATTACCTTTGAGACTATCTGCTGCAGACCCTATTCTGTGCCGGACATGGTGGGGAAATACTGTAGGAATATGTGGACACAAAGGCAGCCTTATTCCAGAAAGTCCTTGGAGGGCAAACTGAAAACACTCTCATCATGGAGATACTTATCATGGAAGCTAGGACTCTGGGCCAAGCTTAACATCCACATGCACTTTTTCAAGAAATAACAAAAAATATTTGATGAACTACTAAAATATGTCTATGCCTATTTCATACAAAGTCCCATTTGCTAATAAAAAAAGATATGAAAGCTGTACTTCTGTTATTGAATGAACAAATGAATGAATTGACATTCCATGTTTTTTATCCCATAAGTGGATATTAGACCTTGAGTTCCATGAGGCGGAATCCTTTCTCTTTTGGTTTATTTCCAGGGTCCCTCACTACTCAGAGACTGATTTTCCAGTTCCAAAGCTGGGAATAATGGTTTATTCCCATTTCTCTAAATATATGGATCTTTAACTCAGAATTATAATTATACTCAGCAGATAGGAATAAATCAAAAGCTCCATTTTTAATGCATCATTTTGGTCCTCAGCAGACTTAGTGTGAGAAGAAAATATCTCTAGCACAAAGAGAGAAGCAGGTGTAAACCCTTCACCTTTCTGACAAGATTTAGTGCAGATTTGAGCAGAGAGGAGGGAAGCACTATTTCTGAGGATCACCAATCCTGTTGCCAGATCTTAACAGACCAACAGGAATATGTGGACCAGAGAGTATCCAGTAACTTGGAGCCATCCTGGAGAGGGATTGGCAGGGTTCTTTCTGTGGGTCTAACCAGCTACCATCATGCCTCTTAGCTAGAGCAGCTGAGCATGCAGACTGGCATCCTGCATGCAGGGGCAACTTAGGAATTCTATTAAGTTTGGCTGCTAAGAGTCTCTACTCTCACACTGTAACTGCTTCTTCTGTCTGGGGCCCAATGGCTGCACTGGCTTCAACATATTTAGGAAGACAGTCCTGAGTAGGGCTTTTTAAACTTAGGTCCCATGTGAATCACCTGAGAGCCTTTTTGAAAATACAGGTACCTAGTTTCTTCCTTGGAGAAGGAAAGGGCAACCCACTCCAGTGTTCTTGCCTGGAGAATCCCAGGGATGGGGGAGCCTGGCGGGCTTCCGTCTATGGGGTCACACAGAGTCGGACACGACTGAAGTGACTCAGCAGCAGCAGCAGCGGCAGTTTCCTCTCCAGCCAACTGAATCCTTAGAATGAGTAGAAATTAGCCTTTTAAAAAGTTCTCTAAGTTGTTACTTGGCCCTATTAATGGGAAGTACTATCGGTCAGCTTTTCAACTTTGCCATTTAAGTGAGGTCTAGAGGTGAATGATGTTGGCGTCTCCTAGAAGCATGTTAGAAATGCATAGTTTTGGGACTCGTGCTGAACCTATGGACCCAGAATCTGCATTTTACATATTTCTCAGGTATTGAAAATGTATGCTGACATCCGAGGCTAAGGGCTTATATTCTTACAAAATGGCCTAGGCAAAAGAGTTTAGTACCCGAGGAGAAATTTCTGAGGCCCCTTACCAGTGCATTAGTTCAGTTCAGTTCAGTTGCTCAGTCATCTCCGCCTCTGCAACCCCGTGAACTGCAACACACCAGTCCTCCCTGTCCATCACCAACTCCCGGAGTTTACCCAAACTCATGGCCATTGAGTCTGTGATGCCATCCAGCCATCTCATCCTCTGTCGTCCCCTTCTCCTCCTGCCCTCAATCTTTCCCAGCATCAGGATCTTTTCAAGTGAGTCAGCTCTTCGCATCAGTTGGCCAAAGTATTGGACTTTCAGCTTCAGCATCAGTCCTTCCAATGAACACCCAGGACTGATTTTCTTTAGGATGAACTGGTTGGATCTCCTTGCAGTCCAAGGGACTCTCAAGAGTCTTCTCCAACACCACAGTTCAAAAGCATCAGTTCTTCGGCACTCAGCTTTCTTTATAGTCCGACTCTCATGACTACTGGAAAAATCATAGCCTTGACTAGACAGACCTCTGTTGACAAAGTAATGTCTCTTCTTTTTAATATGCTGTCTAGATTGGTCATAATTTTTCTTCCAAGGAGTAAGTGTCTTTCAATTTCATGGCTGCAATCATCATCTGCAGTGATTTTGGAGCCCCCCCAAAATAAAATCAGCTGTTTCCCCATCTATTTGCCATGAAGGGATGGGACCAGATTTTAGCTTTCTGAATGTTGAGGCTTAAGCCAAGTTTTTCACTCTCCTCTTCCACTTTCATCAAGAGGCTCTTTAGTTCTTCTTCACTTTCTGCCATAAGGGTGGTAGCATCTGTATATCTGAGGTCATTGGTATTTCTCTGGGCAATCTTGATTCCAGTTTGTGCTTTGTCCAGCCCAGCGTTTCTCATGATGTACCCTGCATATAAGTTATATAAGCAGGGTGACAATATACAGCCTGGACATACTCCTTTTCCTATTTGGAACCAGTCTGTTGTTCCGTGTCCAGTTCTAACTGTTGCTTCCTGACCTGCATGCAGATTTCTGAAGAGGCAGGTCAGGTGGTCTGGTATTCCCATCTCTTTCAGAATTTTCCACAGTTTATTGTGATCCACACAGTCAAAGGCTTTGGCATAGTAATAGGTATAAATTAGGTATTTACTGAATGAGTAGATGAATTCAAAATATTAAAAAAATGTGAAAGAATGTCAGGGAAAAAATGAGATGCTAAGTTTCACCCCACATATGTGTGTGCAGATAGCAGAGCCTCCAGAATTAAGAAACGGATGGTTTTCTTGTTCAAAGGGCATGCATCAATTCATTTAGCATCAATTCAGTTACCGACATCCAGTTCCCAATGAGACAGATGACTTAGAAGAAAGGACACTAGGTCTGAAGTCCTCATCAGGAGAAAAGTAAACCCTCTTACTCTGGCTCAAAGTTGACTTAGTTTGGGGGCTTTGCTTTCAGATTCCTGACTGGAGTCTTGGGTTTCTCTACTCACGTGCCATCGCTGAACTCAACGGTCTGTATGGTTCCCTTCTGAGTTCTTTTTCTGAACTCAGGCACCTCTCTCTCCTCTCCCTGCCACACCATGTGTGCAGTTGAGTTTCCACAGTGGTCTGGCCCCTCAGCCCCTCAAGCTCCAGGCTTTCCCACTGGGTTCTGTCCTGGTGCAGAACCTCTGGTGACTTCACAAGAGATGGAGGCCAACATAGGACCATCTTCCCAAAGCTGACTCCCCCAGCCAATAAAATGAGTCAATAGCTGACTATTCTGAGTGTTAGTTGCCCATTTGTGCCTGACTCTTTGCAACCCCATGAACTGTAGCTTATCTCCATGGTGTTCTCCAGGCAAGACTACTGGAGTGGGTTGCCACTCCCTTCTCCCGAGGGTCTTCCCAATCCAGGGATTGAACCCGGGTCTCCTGCACTGCAAGCAGGGGCTTCCCTGGTGGCTCAGATATAAAGAATCCGCCTGCAGGGCAGGAGACCTGGGTTTGATCCCTGGGTTGGAAAGATCTCCTGGAGAAGGAGATGGCAATCCACTCTGGTATTCTTGCCTGGAGAATCGCGTGGGTGGAGGATCCTGGCAGGCTACAGTCCTTGGGGTTGCAAAGAGTTGGACAGCGACTTTCACACACATACATATTCTGGCTGTGGATCTTCCTCTGCATCTCTCCTAGCAGACACTCAGCCTGTTCATAATAGCTTCTCTCCTTTAGTCTGTGGTCTCTTCTTGAGGCCTGATGTGGCTCCAATAAGGAAAAATGTAAATACCTAGAATAACACTTTCATGAGACAAATGCCAAGGTGACTTATTTTCACATCTCAGGATCAATAGCTGATGAAAAACAGTGCCCATTGGACTTCCACAGACAAGAAACAAGGATGTGTTGAGAAAGGAGCCGGGTATCCTATAGAAGACAGGGCTCCAGGGGCCCCGAGTGAGGAGACACTCAGCGTGATGCCAGCACAGAGATGCCCCGGGGCTGTGAACTGCACCCATCTGAGGCTTCGCCTGCAAACATGAAATTATGGTATCTGCCTTAAGTGGAGGGTGAGCACAGCAGCCAATTAAAGATTTTGTTTTTAATTGGAGGATAATTGCTTTGCAATGTTGGTTAGTTTCAGCCGTACAACAACATGAATCAGCTGTAACTATATACGTATCCCCTCCCTCTTGAATAAATATCCTTTCAAACATTTCATTTGGGGCTTATACTTCTTATTTTTAATTCTAACCATGCTTTCCAAATGTCAGGTAAACAACACAGCTTTAACCTCTCCAGCCCATTTTTAAGGGTTTACCATATGTTTCTTTATTGGTGAAATAGCCAGAGCCTGAGTTCTTGCCCCGGGGGACTTAGTCATTGTTAAC
This sequence comes from Cephalophus harveyi, assembly GCA_006410635.1. Taxonomy (NCBI): domain Eukaryota; kingdom Metazoa; phylum Chordata; class Mammalia; order Artiodactyla; family Bovidae; genus Cephalophus; species Cephalophus harveyi. The sequence continues at coordinate 57,249 of SJYT01056444.1, forward strand.
TTTTACTAGGTTGCCATTTTTTCCTCCTTTAAAAAAAATATTGAAGTGTAGATTTTCAATGTTATGTTAACTTATTCTGTACAACAAAGTGACTCAGTTATATATATATACATATATATGTGTGTGTGTGTGTTCTTTTTCATATTCTTTTCCATTATGATTTTCACAAGATATTGAATATGGTTCTCTATGTTAAACAATACTACACAAATAGAGATATCTAGGTTGTCATGTTTCTATGTCATGTTGGTATAAAAGAAAGTTTCCAAATTTCAGAGTACAGATATCCTCTGATTGAAGTCTAAACATGAGTTTTAGACTTGCCTAAAAAACTTTTTAAAATCTTAAGTCTTTTAAAAACAGTAGTCCACTGGCAGATCACCTCAGAGCAGGTGATGATTGTATTTAGAAGGAGGCCCCCATACTAACCAGGGGGAACATTGTGGAATTGCATTTTAAAAAGGAGCCTCAGTGTGTCTCCCAGATCACCGCACTTCCTTTTACGGTGTGGGACATGCCATTGGGTATGTATGATGCTACATGAGAAAAACAAGTGATGAACAGAAACAGACATAGTCTCTATTTTCTTGCATTCTCTGCAAAAGGAAAGATGCTAAAGATGGACCAGTTTATGTAGCATCCCTGCTCTGAGCATCTGTAGATACAAATGGCTCATCTGACTCAGCAAGCACAGGGGAAGGTCAAGGTCCCACAGCATCCTTCTTGGAAGGAAAATGGAAAGACAGGCTTGGATATTTGTGGTTTTAGAGTTACATCATTACCCTGGCACTCTCATTTAAATCCTCTTTAATAGGACATACATAATTCATACATACATATAGTATGTGGACACATACATATAGTTTTCTCATTTTAAAAAACTTACATACATGCAAGTAAATCACATATCCCAACAATAAGGCTAGAGTTATATGCTTTATTTATGGGTGAAGATTTCAAAATGAAAGGTAAATTTTTTTGCCTTGCAGCCTGTTTGACAGTATAGCTGATTGAATTCATTGCAAGTGTGCAGCCTGACCTTTCTGATTCTGGTATTTGGAAGTGGTATTAGACTTACTCCATTGCCTTGTGGATTTGTTCTGTGTGGTTACCTTTGGTGGAACATAATTTGCCCTTTAGTTCATAAGCTAGCCTGTGTTTTATTATTCTGTGTTTATTTGTTTAACACTCTGAATCACTGCAATTGTTTTCACCCTAAAGTATTTTAAATGCTTTCTTGTTACAGAGGTATCATTCACCCATCCTTTCAACAAATATTTGTCAAACATCCACCAGGGGTGAGGCAGACCGCTAGCTGCAGTTTATACTAATCAAAGATAGAGCAGTTAAGTTCTGTCCTCAGGAAACTACACAGTGTCGGGGAGTAATCATTCATATAAACAAAGCACTATGATAGCAGGTAAAAGGTGCATTAGGCGTGGTATAATAAGGTCCTGTGCACCCGGAGAGAAGAAACTTACGCTAACAGATGAAACCACAGCAGGCTTCCAAGGGAAGGGTGTTGGGGCTGCTACTGGCAGGGCTGGGGATAGCAAAGAGGAAAGAAGACTTAGGTGAACCTCATTAACGCTGCTTGTCATTAGGGCATGCCGTGTTTCTCGAACCAGACCCCTCACCTTTGAGAGGCTCCATGGCTTAATGGTTAAGCTCACCAAGGCTGGATACACAGCCTTGGTTTGAATCCTGCCCCTCCCGCTTCTAGGATGGGTGATCTTGAGTGAAGTCTTTGACCTCTCTGTATCTCAGCTTCCCTGTCTGCAAGTTGTGGATGCTAGAAAAACCACCTACCACATCTGATGACGGTGAGTTCAAGGTGTTCAGCCTCATAAAGCAATTGGAGCACTGCCTGGTCCACAGTATGTTGTTGAAATTGTCAAATCTTTTTGCAAGATATTAGCAGATTTTCAAACAACCAGTTAATAAGCTTTCTGCCTTTCTTTCCTTCATCCTGAAGATAATCTCTTTTCCATGGGGATGGTCTTGATCCCTGTCTCCTGTACAATGTCACGAACCTCATTCCATAGGCACTCTATCTATCAGATCTAGGCCCTTAAATCTATTCCTCACTTCCACTGTATAATCATAAGGGATTTGATTTAGGTCATACCTGAATGGTCTAGTGGTTTTCCCTACTTTCTTCAATTTGAGTCTGAATTTGGTAATAAGGAGTTCATGATCTGATCCACAGTCAGCTCCTGGTCTTGTTTTTGTTGACTGTATAGAGCTTCTCCATCTTTTGCTGCAGAGAATATAATCAATCTGATTTCGGTGTTGACCATCTGGTGATGTCCATGTGTAGAGTCTTCTCTTGTGTTGTTGGAAGAGGGTGTTTGCTATGACCAGTGCATTTTCTTGGCAAAACTCTATTAGTCTTTGCCCTGCTTCATTCCGCATTCCAAGGCCAAATTTGCCTGTTACTCCAGGTGTTTCTTGACTTCCTACTTTAATTGGGGGCAGGAGGAGAAGGGGACGACCAAGGATGAGATGGCTGGATGGCATCACGGACTCGATGGATGTGAGCCTGAGTGAACTCCGAGAGATGGTGATGAACAGGAAGGCCTGGCGTGCTGCAATTCATGGGGTCGCAAAGTCGGGCACGACTGAGCGACTGAACTGAAGTGAACTGAAGATAATCTCTAGCAACTGCCCAAGTACCAAATATTGCTCTAGAACCTGGAGATGCATGGGTGACCTTGGACCCTGAAACTCCAGTTCCTTGCAGTCTCACAAGACATGGTGCTTCCTGGTCAGTCCATATTCAGGATAGAAAATGAATACATCATGAGAATAGAACTCTGAGAAAGAACTACTAGGGGAGAAGATTTGTAGTTCAGTTCAGTTCAGTCTCTCAGTTGTGTCCAACTCCTTGGGACCACTGCAGTATGCCAGGCCTCCCTGTCCATCACCAACTGCTGGAGCCTACTCAACTCACGTCCATCAAGTGAGTGATGCCATCTAGCCATCTCATCCTCTGTTGTCCCCTTTTCCTCCCAACTTCAATCTTTCCCTGCATCGGGATCTTTTCCAATGAGTCACGTTTTCGCATCAGGTGGCTAAATTATTGGAGTTTCAGCTTCAGCATTAGTCCTTACAATGAATATTCAGGACTGATTTCCTTTAGGATTGACTGGTTGGATCTCCTTGCAGTCCAAGGAACTTTGAAGAACCTCCTCCACATCACAATTCAAAAGCATCAGTTCTTCAGTGTGCAGCTATTTTTGTAGTCCAAGATGGAGAAATAGGGCCACCCAACACAGACAGGTCATGGTGGAGAGTTCTGACAAAATGTCATCCACTGGAGAAGGAAATGGCAAACCACTTCAATATTCTTGCCTTGAAAACCCCATGAACAGTACAAAAAGGCAAAAAGATAGGGCACTGAAAGATGAGCTCCCCAGGTCAGTAGGTGCCCAATACTAGAGAACAATGGAGAAATACTACCAGAAAGAATGAAGGGACAGAGCCAAAGCAAAAATAATGCCCAGTTGTGGATGTGACTGGTGATGGAAGTTAAGTCTGATGCTGTAAAGGACAATATTGCATAGGAACCTGGAATGTTAGGTCCATGAATCAAGGCAAACTGGAAGTGGTCAAACAGGAGATGTCAAGAGTGAATGTCTACATTTTAGGAATCAGTGAACTAAAATGGACTGGAATGGATGAATTTAACTCTGACCATTGTATCTACTATTGTGGGCAAGAATCCCTTAGAAGAAATGGAGTAGCTCTCATGGTCAACAAAAGAGTTCAAAATGCAGTTCAGTTCAGTTCAGTCGCTCAGTCATGTCCGACTCTTTGCAACCCCATGAATCGCAGCACGCCAGGCCTCCCTGTCCATCACCAGCTCCCAGAGTTCACTCAAACTTACGTCTATCGAGTCGATGATGCCACCCAGCCAGCTCATCTTCTTGGGGGCAATCTCAAAACAATAGAATGGTCTCTTTTCATTTCCAAGGCAAGCCATTCAATATCACAATGAAAGTGAAAGTGAAGTCGCTCAGTCGTGTCCGACTCTGCGACCCCATGGACTCTAGCCTACCAGGCTCCTCCCTCCATGGGGTTCTCCAGGCAAGAGTACTGAAGTGGTTGCCATTTCCTTCTCCAGGGTATCTTCCCGACCCAGGGATCGAACCCGGGTCTCCTGCATTCCAGGCAGATGCTTTAACCTCTGAGCCACCAGGGAAGCCTCAATATCACAGTAATCCAAGTCTATGCTCCTACCAGTAATGCTGAAGAAGCTGAAATTGAACGGTTCTATGAAGACCTATAAGACCTTCTAGAACTAACATTCAAAAAAGATGTCCTTCTCATAATGGGGACTGGAATGCAAAATTAGGAATTCAAGAGATATCTGGAGTAACAGGCAAATTTGGCCTTGGAGTACAAAACAAAGCACCGCAAAGGCTAACAGAGTTCTGCCAAGAAAATGCACTGGTCATAGCAAACACCCTCTTCCAACAACACAAGAGGAGACTCTACACATGGACATCACCAGATGGTCAATACCAAAATCACGTTGATTATATTCTTTTAGCCAAAGATGGAGAAAGTGTAAACAATCAGCAAAGCTTCTCAGGGGATGTGACAATAGACGTCGGCTTTGAAGTATAAGTAGGAATTTACTAGACAGATAAGACACAAAGGGACAGATTTCAGAGCTGGGGAAAATACAGCAAAAGACAAAGCCATGTGCTAGCCTGTCTGTGTTTCCAGTCAACTCATATTGATTAGAAGACAGTGGAGAACGCATGTGGCCTTGAGGATGGAGAGAAAGGCCAGGACAGTGTTCAGAGGAGCTGGCTTCCAATGGAGTGTGAATGAGACAGAGGCAGAATAAAGGCAAGATTTGCCAATAATTCATAACACTGTGGTGAATGTAAACCCAGGGAATAAAGCTCAGCTTAAAATATCAAATGATAGATCTGAGCTACAAATTCAGGTAATTGGTGTGAAACTCATTTTTCACAAATGCACAGCTCAGACATTGCTTCTTACTTGTTTCCTCTAATAACAGAGAACTCAAGAGAAAGATGCTTGGGATTAATGTGGTTGAAGACCAGGTAGTTGAAACGAAATAATTATGACATATAAAGAAAATAAGTGATAATTGAGAAAAACAGAAGAGCTACACAAATATGTGTTACTTTATTAATATTTTCCCTAAAACAACCCTGTACAATATTAGAAATTTCTTTTCAAATACAAATCATAATCATGGAAAAATTTCAGAAGTGCACTTTGTATCATTCAGAACATCCTTCTCTCTCTGACCTCATTTATAATTTTGTCATCGCTTTGGTTGATATTTAAAAACTTTAGCAAGTAATGAAAACTTACCTGCATGTCATGTACACTCCTTTCAAAACACTTGAGATGTGTAAATGCCAGCCCCACGGATGTAGGGATGGATGGACTGGTCTAGATGGCTGGGTTTCAGCCCTGGTAGGTAGGAGGCCCTTGATTGTGGTCTGTCACCCAAGTCAAATATGGAGAAACAAGGACCTCACTGACTCAAGGAAGACATAACTTATGTGATGGTTAAAGGGTGGACACAAAGCACACAGGAGTCAGAAATCTACCCACACGATTTGAACTAGAATAGCAAGAATTTTCCTTAATCCATTTTTCTTGAGCTCTATGCAGGTTCCACCAGGAAATCAGCATCCATCCACCTAAAAATCCTCAAATAAATATAATCCCTCAGTAATGTGATGTCTTCAAATGTCTGTGAACGTTCTTGTTGTTTTTCATTCTGTCAGATAGTCTGTTTAGATTCTCATTTCTCAAGGACCTTCTTCACTTCTGGGCAGCGCTGTTGCTATTTAAATACTGGATCAGATCATCTCAACACCAGAGGTCGGCCTCAACCCCCGGAGATGTTTGAGGTCTGTAGTATTTGAAGGAATTTTCATACTGGGTGAAAATTTATCTTTTTGAAAAATAGTTCAGTGCACAAGCTCTGCTCAAGTAAACATGGGATATGCTAACCCTGGCGACTGCCGAGAGGAGTCACCCCACGTCCGAGGCCAGGGGTGGCTCCTGAGGCCAGGGGCGGCGGCCGGGAAGAGCAATCCCACATCCAAGGAGTGGTGGCTGTGTGGGCGCAGGAGGGCCTAGAGGAGCCATCCCACGTTGAAGGTCAGGAAGGGCAGAGAGAGGAGATACCCCTAATCTAAGGTAAGGAGCAGCGGCTGTACTTTGCTGGAGCAGCCGTGAAGAGATACCCCACGCCCAAGGTAAGAGAAACCCAAGTATGGTTCTGCCATACAACAATGCAAATCAACCATAATCACAGAACTAGAACAAAAAATTTCACAATTTGTGTGAAAACACAAAAGACTCCAAATAGCCAAAGCAATCTTGACAAAGAAAAATAGAGCTGGAGGGATCAACCTTCCTGACTTCAGGCTATACAACCAAGCTATAGTCATCAAAACAGTATGGTACTGGCAAAAACAGAAATATAGAACAATGGAACAAGATAGAAAGCCCAGAAGTAAAATTATGCACCTGTGGACACCTTATTTTTGGCAAAGAAGGCAAGAATATACAATGGAGAAAAGATAGCCCCTTCAATAAGTTATGCTAGGAAAACTGGACAGCTACATGCAAAACAATGAAACTAAAACACTTTCTAACACCATACACAAAGATAAACTCAAAATGGATTAAAGACTTTGATGTAAGTTCAGAAACTATAAAGGTCTTACAGGAAAACATAGGCCATGCACTCTTTGAGATACATCACAGCAAGATCCTCTGTGACCCACCTGCTAGACTAACAGAAATTTTAAAAAGTGATCATCCATTTTGACAAGTTTATTGGTTGAAATGAGCATATAGCACTCTCTAGTTTTCTAATCTTTGAAACCCAGTCCTCCTAAAATCGAGTAACCCTGCTGAGTTTATGATGAACCTCTTTATACAATCCTTTATTCCCCTTCTTGTCCTTCTCCTGTTCCCCTCTGTATTGAGGAGGATCAAAGAGGATGAAAGAAAAATCCCCACTGAGAAGGACCCTGTGGGTCCCTCCTAGGTACAAAAGCCCCTCTGTGTACCCTGTTTCTTGTTTGTAGGAAAAGGAGTCTCCTAGGCCTTCCCTGATTTCCAAAGAACAGATCCAATCAGTTACTAATTAGGGAAATGAAGGTATGTGGAAACAAAGGAAAAGAAATCAAGAAAAAAACAGTTCAGCATAGAACAGAGGAAATATTTTCTTATATTCTGAGAGAACATTAATTTGTATAGTATGTCATGAAGGCAGTTTGGTGGCATGTTTTTATGCCACTAGAAGGACAGCTTTTAGTAAATGGTGATGCTATGCTATGCTAAGTCACTTCAGTCATGTCTGACTCTGTGCGACCCCATAGACGGCAGCCCACCAGGCTCCGCCGTCCCTGGGATTCTCCAGGCAAGAACACTGGAGTGGGTTGCCATTTCCTTCTCCAATGCATGAAGGTGAAAAGTAAAAGTAAAGTCGTTCGGTCGTGTTCTACTCTTAGCGACCCCTTGTACTGCAGCCTACCAGGCTCCTCTGTCCTTGGGATTTTCCAGACGAGAGTACTAGAGTGAGGTGCCATTGCCTTCTCTGAGTAAATGGTGATACACACACACATATCTATGTTCCATGAACTATAATTTTGGAGAAATGTTTTTATTGGCATCTAAAATGTATATGACTTTTAGTACAAAAGTTTACAGGCATGGATCATATATCTGCATTTAAAATATATGCATTGTATATTTTAAAATTTTAAGTGTGTAAATGTCAAAATGTTTCCAGTGTTATCTTGGGATGATGGAATTGTGGATTATTTTAAGTATTCGTTTTCCTTAGCTGCATTCTCTAGACTAAACCTGTATTCTGCGACTGTGAGCATGCATTGCTTATATAATAAAATCCCAGTAGAACTGATCATATGTTTTCACCTTAGCTCTACAAAATGAGAGACCATTTATCCAAAGAAGACACACTTGGCTCCAGACGTTCCAAACCTGCTGTTGTACAGCTGGACAGTGTTTTATCATGATCATACCTCACATCTCTAGAAATGATTTTCCTGGGAAAAGTAGGGCTCCAAGTCCTCTTTTGTGCTGGTCCTGCCTCAGTTTCATGTGGTGGGAAATTGCTTTTTATTCTTCACCTTAGGCTTTTTGAAGTACAAATACATTATTAGGGTCATGATTAATGTGTTTTAATGGGCTATCCATTTTAAAAATCAATGAAAAGAACTTGCATTAAAAATAGAAGGCAATTAGATTGATTTGGATGACCTATTTTTAATCAACCCCATTATTTATGAAAACTATCAGGACATCTTTCTCTGGAACATTCAAGGATCAGCTCCTTCTCTGTTCCTGTGTGTGAATAACTTTAAAATGGGAGGCACCAGGATGGTTGATAATTTGCTAAATACTGTAGAAAGGTTACATTTTAGAGATGTGGAGGAACCTAGAGGCTGTCATCCAGAGTAAAGTAAGTCAGAAAGAGAAAAACAAATATCATCTATTAAAGCATTTGTGTGCAATCTAGAAAAATAGTATGTTGTTTTGTTGCTTAGGCCCTGAGTCATGTCTGGCAAATGGTATAGATGATCTTATTTGCAAAACAAAAATAGAAACACAGTGGTAGAGATCAAATATATAGACAGGAAGGGTGGTGGTGAGGACATACCCCTCATCCAAGGTAAAGAGCAGGGGCTACGCTTTGCTGGAGCAGCCGTGAAGAGATACCCCACGCCCAAGGTAAGAGAAACCCAAGTAAGATGGTAAGTGTTGCAAGAGGGCATCAGAGGGCAGACACACTGAAACCATACTCACAGAAAACTAGTCAATCTAATCGCACTAGGGCCATGGCTTTGTCTAACTCAATGAAACTAAGCCATGCCCGCGGGGCAACCCAAGGTGGGCAGGTCATTGTGGAGAGGTCTGACAGAATGTGGTCCACTGGAGAAGGGAATGGCAAACCACTTCAGTATTCTTGCCTTGAGAACCCCATGAACAGTATGAACAGGCAAAATGATAGGATACTGAAAGAGGAACTCCCCAGGTCAGTAGGTGCCCAATATGCTACTGGAGATCAGTGGAGAAATAACTCCAGAAAGAATGAAGGGATGGAGCCAAAGCAAAAACAATACCCAGCTGTGGATGTGACTGGTGATAGAAGCAAGGTCCGATGCTGTAAAGAGCAATATTGCATAGGAAGCTGGAATGTCAGGTCCATGAATCAAGGCAAATTGGAAGTGGTCAAACTTGGCAAGAGTGAAGGTCGACATTCTAAGAATCAGCGAACTAAAATGGACTGGAATGGGTGAATTTAACTCAGATGACCATTATATCTACTACTGTGGGCAGGAATCCCTCAGAAGAAATGGAGTAGCCATCATGGTCAACAAAAGAGTCCGAAATGCAGTACTTGGATGCAATCTCAAAAA
>SJYT01056444.1:70845-150012 GCA_006410635.1 Cephalophus harveyi
AAAAAAAAAAAAAAAAAAAACACTACCCAGACCAACAACAACAACAAAACTCAAAACTAATCTACCATAGAAATGTCCCAGGATTGCTTCTCCCTCTGCTTATTGTATCAACCTATCAATCTATCTCAGATGCTTCCTCCAACCCATGGTTTACTGGAGGATGTCTGAAAGGCACAGGAGATGCTCTGTTCTGTTTTCTGAAAAGTTTTATTGCATCCAGTCCTTAACCAAAATGCCCTTTTTTATAATAGTGTTATCTCTTCTCTCAACCTTCTTTATCTTTTTCTATTCAACCACCGGCACCATTGCTTCTAAAGTTATTTCTTGCAATAACTTATTATCAAAATTATTTAATGTCATTGTAAAATGCACAGAATTTAGATTTTTAAAAAGAAATTATCTCATTTTATATCCTGCAAATTTTCTATATTCATTGATTAGCCCTAGTAATTTCCTGGTGGTTCGTTAGGGTTTTCTATGTTCAGGATGGGGGATACATGTATACCCATGGCTGATTCATGTTGATGTATGGCAAAAACCACAATATTGTAAAGTAATTAACCTCCAATTAAAATAAATAAATTAATTTTTAAAAAGAAGGGATGAGAAGCATTGCTCTACTTAAAAATAAAATATTAAAAAATATGGAAAGAAAAGAAATTCTCCCTTGTTTCCTCATCTTCTGTGTTTTCCATCTTTCTTATATCCCAGTTTTTTTTCTATCACTGAACAAGTTTCCTTAAGTCTATAATTTTGCAAGGAAATATAACAACTTCCATTTCGATATCTATTCCTTTCTATAGTGTCTGAGTAGTATTTTTATTAAATTTATTATGAAAATGTTGTGTGTTTTTATTTGAAGTATTCTTCTGAAATTAGTAATATAATTTGTTAGTGTCAGAGGAGAAGAAACTACAGAAACCAATGTCTCCTTTATCTGGAATATCCTGTAATCATTTGCAATAAGTGCTATTATTGAACCTAATTGTTCACAAAGGAGCTGCTTGAATTCCTTGAACCCGGAAGGGTCCTCAGTTTAAGTTAGTATGTTAAACAATATGGGCATCCAGGGATTTCTCTGGAGGTTCAGAGGTTAAGATTCCGTGCTTCCAATGCAGGGCCACCAAGTTCAATCCCTGGTCAGGGAACTAGATCCCACATACTGCAACTGGGAGTTCCCACCCTACAACGAAGATCAGAGATTATGCGTGCCACAGCTGAGACCTGGTGCAGATGAATAAATAATAAACATTAAAAAAAGAATATGGACGTCCAGATACAACTGAGATGATGTCATTATCAAGGCAGGGATGGCAAAAGCTTTCTCCTCCCATGTGGTCCCTGCTTATGTTTACTGTGCATTTTTTTAAAAGCTATTTTATTTTTAAAAGTTTTGGCCAAACGGTGCAGCCTATGGGATCTTAGTTCTGTGACCAGGTTTCAAACCCACGGCCCTTGCAATGGATGCTCGGAGTCCTAACCACTGGATGGCCAGGGAATTCCCTACGGTGCGTTTTTGACTCACTAGACTAGGACCTTGTAATGGTTAATTCTATGTGTCAGCTTGACTAGGCCACTGGATAGCCAGATATCTGGTTAAGCATTGTTTCTGCGTCTGTGAAGGTGTTTGTGGAAGAGATTAGTATCTGAACTGATAGAATAAAGGACCCAAATATGGATAGGCCCGGGACCTCCGCCATGGCTCAGTGGTAAAGAATCCACCTGCCAAAGCAGGAGATGCATTTTTGAGCCCTGGGTTGGGAAGATCCCCTGGAGGAGAGCATGGCAACCGACTCCAGTGTTCTTGCCTGGGAAACCCCATGGACAGGGGAGCCAGGCGGGCTATGGTTCATAAGGTCTCAAAGAGTCATACTCGACTGAAGCGACTTAGCACACATACAGGCATGCGTGGGCCTCGACCAGTCTTTAGAGGGCCTGCAAAGAACAAAGAACAGAGGGAAAGTTTGCTCTCTGACTGCGAAAGCCAGGAAACGGGTCTTTTTTGTTCAGACTGGGGCATTGGTCCCGTGGTTCTCAGGTCTCTAGACTCAGACTGGAGCCTCACCACCAGCTCTCCTAGGTCTCCAGCTTACAGAAGGCAGATCATAGGGCTTCTTGGCCTCCATAATCCCACTATGCCTAATTTTATATGTATATTTCTTTTTCCTATATATTTATAATTTATATTTTATTATTTAAAAGGTTGGTATCACACATACTCAAGTACGTTATACCATCTTCATTTCTCAAAAGCAGCATTTCAAAGTGTTACGTGCCTTGTGCTCAGTCCTGTCTGATTCTTTGTGACCCCAGGGGCTATAACCTGTCAATGAGATTTTCCAGGCAAGAATACTTTGGCAATTTCCTTCTCCAGGGGATCTTCCCCACCCAGGGGTCGAACCCACATCTCCTGTGTCACAGGCAGATTCTTTAGCCACTGAGCCATCAGGGAAGCCTGATGCTGAGCATTGTTAACCAAGTGCTGAGCATTGTTAGACATCACAAACTACAACTCTGTTTTACAGTGTGGTATGGGCGAAAGTCTAGGTAGTGTGCCAATTGCAAATAGTGTTGGCAAGTTTCAAACGTCTTTTTAAGCGTATCAAAAGGAAAGCACATAGACAAGCATTTGTTACACCTTGCGTGTGTGTATGTGTGTGTGCATGCGTGTGCTCCCTGGGGGCCTGTGTGCCACGTGGCAGTGGCTGAAGGCCCGACCCCTCCGCCCCCCCCCAAAAAACATCCTGCTTTCTCGCAGCACGCTCTGCAGGACTGGCCTCTCTGCATCAGAGCACGGTGCCTCCCCTGGTCCTCGGGGATGCTCCCGGTAGGATGACTCTGTCAGAAAATGTAAGGGGATGAGGAGATGGATCCTGGGGCAATCCCCTTCCTGCAGCGATAACATTAGAAACAGTAATCACACTATTCACTGAGCAGAGACTGTGCTCAGTGGTTTACATATATCACATCCATTGATCATCCCAACAAAGGAGACAGGTCACCTAGCTTGAAGCTCCAGTCTTTCAATTTGTAACCAAGAGTACCTTGGGTAATTGACCTGAGCCTCAGTCATGTCATCTGTGAAATGGGAACAGTATCTACTCATGGAGTTAACGGAGGTTAAATAAAACAAGCTAGGTAAGTGCAGACTTCCCAGGTGGCTCAAGGTGTAAAGAATCTGCCTGCAATGCAGGAGACTCAGGGTCGATACCTGGGTTGGGAAGATCCCCTGGAGAAGGGCACAGCACCCCACTCCAGTATTCTTGCCTGGAGAATCCCATGGACAGAGGAGCCTGGCGGGCTACAGTCCACAGGGTCAGAAAGAGTTGAACACGACTGAGGTGACTGAGCCCGAAGGCCTGTTATAAAGTGTCATGGTTACTGATATGTCGTCTCCACGCTGGTGTGGGGCTGGAGAACAGGCCGGAGAGAGAGGCAGGCTGCTTCCAAGTCACATCGCGATGCCGGGATCTGCAGTGAGAGGAGTGGGAATCCAAGGCACGTAGTTGAAAAACAAAGCTGGTGGAGGGGCCGTTCCCCAGTTAACACCCTCAACCTCACTGCTTTACTGAACCCCAGAAAGAACTACCAACTTATTTTAGAGAATTACTCTTAGATCTAGCATCACAGTTTTAAAAAGCCTGATGGAAACCAAAGAAGCATTAGTGCAGGTAAGAGGGCAGAAGTTTCTAAATGGCTCCAGTACACAGACTTCAGCAAAATGACTTTCCTTCTCCTCTTTTTGAAGGGCAACACTTCTGTGCTTTCCAGGTGTCTGCTTTGTGCTTTCTTTCTTGGCTTTTACTGGACATGGACTGTGTTGCAGATGAAGCCTAATGGACCATTTTGCCCCAGAGTGGTCTGAAATGATCACACTTCTTTGCCACAATTTTGAAAAGACTTCGAGCAGGGAATGTTGCCTTTCAGGCTGTGGCTTTCCTCCTTACCTGAGTGGAAGGCTTTTTACTAACCTTTCTGACGGCTTTGGGGTTTATGGTGAAGACATCTCTAGAAATGCCACCATGTGGCCTCAGGTTGCGTTTCATCCAGCAGCTTTTCTGCTGGAGAGGTGAGTTTTAGCTCCCGCCCATTGGCTGGAGATTCTTATATTCATCTTGATGTCCACTTGCTCTCTGATTGAATAAAGTCTCAGGAAGGGGAGAGTGTCCTTTAATGTGACAGAGAGGGTCATTTGATGTGAAACTGACTTCCAGGAAGTCAGGGCAAGCATCCCATTGCTGGCAAGAGCAGGTCACAGGGGACCGACTTCATCATTCACAGAAGCACTTAGACCTGCTGCAGGTCAAGAGAAGGGCCACTCCGCCAGAGCACTCGAGAAGCCCTCATCGCTACCTGCCTATGCTGGCCTTACCTGCAATCCATCCATCAGGAAAGGTGGTGAGAATAGCTGGGGACACAGCTGCAAGGAAAACCATTCCTTCATCCTGGTTATTGGAGAGGACAGAATAATGCACAGCGCTGCCGCTGAGATAATGATAGCGACCCTAGAAATGACACTAAGGACTTCTCTCTCAGCGAAATCTTTTCTCTTTTGAATGTGAGATTTATTATCATAGAGGGCTGCATACAACATCCACGTACAGTTGAAAGAATGTTCATGAGCAAACACCCCTGGAACTCCACAAAGATCAAGAAGAGGGACGTTGCCAGCACCCCACTGTGTGCCCCTGCCCACTTAAGTGACCTCTGTTCTGGCTTTAAGATAATAACATCCTAACTCTCTAGTTTTGGAACACGTGAATGCATCAGTTCAGTCCCTCAGTCGTGTCAAACTCTTTGCAACCCCATGAACCGCAGCATGCCAGGCCTTCCTGTCCATTACCAGTTCCCAGAGTTCACCCAAACCCATGTCCATTGAGTCGGTGATGCCATCCAACCATCTCATCCTGTCGTCCCCTTTTCCTCCTGCCCTCAATCTTTCCCAGCATCAGGGTCTTTTCAAATGAGTCAGCTTTTCGCATCAGGTGGCCAAAGTATTGGAGTTTCAGTTTCAACATCAGTCTTTCCAATGAACACCCAGGACTGATCTCCTTTAGGATGGACTGGTTGGGTCTCCTTGCAGTCCAAGGGACTCTCAAGAGTCTTCCCCAACACCACAGTTCAAAAGCATCAATTCTTCAGCGAATGTATCACTAAATGATAAATTTGTTTTGGCCCATTTTTTGAGTGGCATATAAATGGCAACCCACTCCAGTATTCTTGCCTAGGAAATTCCACGTACAGAGGAGCCTGGGAGGCTACAGTCCACAGGATCACAAAGAGTCAGCTGTGACTGAGCCAAGTAAACAGCAACAACAACAACACACATGGATATGTGCTATTTGGTTGCCTTGTAATGTGCTGTCATCTCAGGTTGGTTTTCCAGGAAGAGGGCTCTGAGATTCAGTTCAGTTCACTTGCTCAGTCATGTCCAACTCTTAGCGATCCTGTGGACTGCAGCATGCCGGCTTCCCTGTCCCTCATCATCTCGCAGAGTTTGCCCAAGTTCATGTCTACTGAATTGGTAAGGCCATCGAATCATCTCATCCTCTGTCGCTCTCTTCTCCTTCTGCTTTCAACCTTCCCCAGCATCAAGGTCTTTTCCAATGAGTCAGCTGTTGTTATGGATTATCTTCATTTATTTCTCAGTGCTAAATAGTCCCAGATTATGCCCTATTTGGTCAAAGAGTTTTGTCCCTTTTACTCCTGGATTTCACCTGCATTGACCTTTGTAAGTGAGCCTGATCCATAGCATTGTTTCTTTTCCTGTATTGTTCAGATTTTTGTTGTCTTAGCATTTCTTGCTTGGTAGAGTAAATTGGGACACTTTCCAACACATGTGCTTTGTGTGTATGTGTGTATATTTTGAAACTGTTAATAACATGAGAACTATTTATTTAGCAAGTTGGTAAATCCTTCTGGTAAAGCTTCTGTGATATTTGAAACACTTTTAAAAAGTAGCAAATGTCCTCTGCTTAGTTCTTTAAAGTTACACATTTACATTAGCATTTCCCAAACTGTGTTTCATGGGAAACTTATTTTGCAAGATCTTATAAAGAAATCTTCCTGGTTGGAACCCCAGTTTAAACTAAGTTAAACCATTTTTTTTTTTTTTTTTGGTACAAAATTCTCAGAACATTTGTATGCTAATTGCATCTTCAAGAGGGACTTATTTATCACTTCTCAAAATTGTAAGACCCTTGTGTACTGCAGAACACAATCTAAGTAATATTTAAATTTAAGAAAAATTTAAATATTTAATTTTTTTGTCTCTTCCAATATATTTTAATTTTTGCTTCTTGCTGTTAGCAAGTCAACTTCTGTCTCACATTCTTAATATACAACTTTCATTTTTCTTTTTTTTTGATGGACTGGAAACCGTGTAACACTGGACCACCAGGGAAGTCCCAGTCTGTAGCATATTTTAAAGAGATTTCCCACATGAATAACTAAGATAAAAGGAAAATCAGTAAAATGGAAATCAAGCATCATCCAGAAGCCCCCTCCCATAAAGCTGCAGGCAAACCAGCTGGAAATCACACACAAAATAACAAGAATGGCCCTATCTTCTGAATAATATGTTATGTGTGTGCCTGACCCTGTGATTTCCATCGCTTAAGCTTGGCAAGTCTCAATGCCGCCTGCCCATTAGAATCACTTGGGGAGCTTTTAAAATAGTGATGTCTGGATGGCCAGTTGCCACCCAGATACTCACGATCATTGGTCTGGGGTGGCCTGGGCATTAGCGTTTTTAAAAAGCCTCCCTGAGAGCTCCAATATGCAGCCCTGGTTGAGAATCACAGCATAACTCAATTTATATCTCACGATGACTCTAGAAAATTCAATCATCATTTTCATTGAAGAGAGAGTCTATGAAACTGGGGTCACACAGCTAGTCTGTGATGAATGTGATTGGAACAAGGCAGTCTAGGTTTAAAGCAGATCCTCTTCAACAAGATCTGTATGACCTATATATTATACTGACATGCTGGATACCTAAGCTTAATGTGATACAGTCTAGCATTTAACTGAAATATGGGTAACTAGAAAGACATGGCATAATTCAAAAGTACTTTATAACTGATAAGGAACTATTTAAATATGAGAAGTTATTTCTGGCTTTATTAGTCCCCATTTACAGTCTTATTTTTTTACTGAATCAAATCTATGATCTAATCAATACCAGCTTCTTCATCCTTTTCTATGAATAAGGTCTACAAAGCCACTCTTCCTTCAGTGGGTTTTTTTTTTAAACAAACTATCTAAATCTGAAATGAAATTGCAATTTAGAATGTTTGTAGAAGGCATCTAGTGTGTGAATCATTCAGAGGAAAAGAATTCAAACCTTGGGGTTTGAAACTGATGAAGCATTTCTGAGCTTCTCAACAAGGAACACATTCTCCTAGGGAGGCTCTAGGGTTAGTCAGTTTGCCAGTTTTTTATGAAGTTCATGAATTACACAGCACATACCAAGCAATCTCTCCCTGACTGCTCTGAGAATACAAGAATGTCCTGAAATTACCAGAATGCAAAAGGCACCATCTCCACCCTCTTAGAAGTCATTACACAGAGGCGTGCGTACTAAGTTGCTTCAGGCGTGTCTGACTCCTTGTGACCCCATAGACTGTAATCCGCCAGAGTCCTCTGTCCATGGGATTCTCCAGGCAAGGAAACTGGAGTGGGTTGCCATGCCCTCCTCCAGGGGCTCTTCCCGATCCAGAGACCGAATCCTCGTCTTTCAGTATCCTGCATTGGGAGGGGGGTTCTTTACCACGAGGGCCACCTGGGGAGCCCCATGACGCAGAAGGGAGCTGGGCAAATGAAGTGGCAATTATGGTCTCATGGTGGAGGACTCGGAGAAGGCACTGGAGACCCACTCTAGTCCTCTCGCCTGGAAAATCCCATGGACGGAGGAGCCTAGTAGGCTGCAGTACATGGGGTCGCTAAGAGTCGGACATGACTGAGCGACTTCACTTTTACTTTTCACTATCATGCACTGGAGAAGGAAATGGAAACCCACTCCAGTGTTCTTGCCTGGAGAATCCCAGAGACAGGGGAGCCTGGTGGGCTGCCGTCTATGGGGTTGCACAGAGTCGGACACGACTGACACAACTTAGCAGCAGTAGATGTAGGACTTGGGGAAGCAAAGGACAGGAAGTGGCTGGTGCCACCTGAGAAAGTTCTTGAGACAGGAAGTGCTTGAGTTGAACCTTTGATGCTGAGCATAGGAGTGAAACAGGAAGTGCTTGAGTTGGAAACAGGAAGTGCTTGAGTTGGACCTTTGATGGTGAGCATAGGAGTTAGCCAGGCAAGGAAGGTGGAAGAGAAAACGTCTGGGTGCTAGAGCAAAACAACAGGCAAAGCATGGAGGAAAGAAAGCATGTGAGGCAATGGGGCGCTGATGGCTGCCAGGAGCGGAACATGAGACAGGCAGGTGTGAGTGAGAAGAGAGGCATCCCCAGCTCGCCGTCACGGTGATAACCTCCAGGAGGCTGGCGGGAGTTTGTGAGCTGGGTTGAAATTCACTTATGTTGAAGTGGTCTGAGTCAGTGGAGTGACTCCTTGCAATCGAGCTCATCTTACAGTTAATGCAATCTTCCCTAATGTCACCAATGGTACTGCTTCTATTTTGGAGCCGTCTTCACCATTTTTTCCCTAATTCTTCTTCTTCCCTGATACTCAGAAAGTGTTTGTTCTGTATAGAGGAGGCACCTTTGTTATCATTAGAGATCCAGGAACCAAAAACAGTAGAAAAGCAAAAAGAAAAGAGAATAAAACAGCTGTATGTGAAATATTATCAGCTGGACCTAAGTTTTGAGTTTTCATGCTGCCTAGGGCGTATTGGCTCAGATGTGATAAAGTCTACCTGCAATACAGGAGACCCAGGTTTGATCCCTGAGTTGGGACAATCCTCTGGAGAAGGGAATGGCTACCCACTCCAGTATTCTTGCCTGGAAAATTCCATGGACGGGGAACCTGGTGGGCTACAGTGCATAGCATAGCAAAGAGTCGGACACAACTGAGTAACTATCACTTTCACACTTTCAGAGGGTTGACCAGATTTCGTATAGAAACCTGGAATAGTTCTGATCTTGTAATTACGTGTGTGGCCACAACACCAAATAAGTCACCTAATCAGGAACATATCTACTCAAAGACAATTCTTAAGATGCCTGTTGTTTTGGACCACCAAGGATATTCTTAACAATAGCACTGTCTCTGTAATCAGAGAAGCCAATGGCAAAAAAAAAAAAAAAAAAGTTGTAAAATTCTCACCTTAGTTTTAGGGGCACTGGGTGCTTCATTGCAAGGACCCCCTTAATTTTGATCCCAACAGCGTACTTTTCCTTTCCATGTCAGTCATAGGGAAAAAAAGAAACCTTGAAGTGAAATCTATAATCTGTCCCTTTAAAGAACACATTAAAGTGGCCAGCCCTAAGTGGTTTTCGGCACACAGCATCACAGGACTTGATAAATAATTGATTTAAATTAATGGCCAATGAAAGAAACATATCCGCACTGATCTATAATTACTGGAAGCAACCTCATATATTTTTCATGAAAGTGTCATTTCATTGCAGTTTTTTTCTCTGAAATCCCATGTATTAGAATTTAAATTGCTTTCAATAATTGCTTTCAACTGCTTCCAGTGGCGGGGTTTCTCTGTCAGTACGGGCACCAGAGAAGCCTGTGACTTGGGTGTTCCTTTCTTACCTTCTGATTCTGTCTGACTCTCTGACCAGGAGTGGTGACACCAAAGAGGGAGATTGGGAGGGTTGGGAACACCTGTGGACACCCTTAAGCGCTGGTTGCTCTGAGGGTGGCTCTTCCTGAGCCTCTGGGGGAAAGCCATTGCTTCAGAAGTTGGTGGGAGCAGAAGCCAGGTCCGCCTGAGAGCGAGTTTACAGCCCAGACAATTGAGGGTTCCATAGAGTCTGGTGTAGATATAAGATTCCACAATGAAGTGAACCTTTTAGGCAGTGATTGAGATTCCAGCTAGGGTTCTCAATTATCTTTGCCAAAGCAATCATTCAGACAAAACAACAACAATAAAAACAGTTCTGATTTGGTAACTGACTTTGTTAGTGAGTCATTGGTGAAAGGGAGAAGGCAATAGCCCGCACCAGTACTCTCGCCTGGAAAATCCCATGGACAGAGGAGCCTGGTAGGCTGCAGTCCATGGGGTCGCACAGAGTCGGACACGACTGAAGCGGCTTGGTGAAAGCAGCAGCAGCATTGGTGAAAGAGAAGGTATAAAAGAAAGATGAGGAAAGAGAGAGAAGGAAAGACAGAGGCAGACAGAGATACAGACAGGGAAAGAAAGAAATATTCTTCAAGGAAAAAGAATCATGCTGAAACTCCAGTAATTTGGCCACCTGATGTGAAAAACTGACTCACTGGAAAAGACCCTGATGCTGGGGAAGATTGAAGGTGGGAGGAGAAGGGGACGACAGGATGAGATGGTTGGATGGAATCACCAATGCAATGGGCATGAGTCTGAGTAAGCTCTGGGAGTTGGTGCTGAACAGGGAAGCCTGGCTTGCTGCAGTCCATGCTAAGAGTTGGACACGACTGAGAGACTGAACTGAGCTGTGAAGGTAAGTACTCATGTGCATTTCCATTCCACCCTGCAGCATAAATAGGATGGTGCCTGCTGCTGTCTACCTTTGATGCCTTTTTGTCACTTGACCCTAGAAAAAGAGTTGTTTGCAGACAAGAGTCTCCTGATAAAGGAGACGTCTTACCTTCAAGTGAAGGTAGAAACGGGACTCGAATTCAACAGGAGGTGCTGTGTTCTCGGTGTCACGTCACAGCACACCTCATGGCCATCTGAAGTGACTGTGGTGGCATGCAGATGGCCCGCTCCATCCATCAGTCAACGAGCATTTCTTGGGCACTGGCAGTGCCAGGAACCACAGGAGACACAGCTATTGTGCTGCCACCTCTCCAAGGCCTAAGGTGGTTGACACCTGAGATATCACATCACACAGGAACTAATTTTCCATGTGTTTGTGGTTTATGGGAAAATAAACAAGCAGACATTGAATGTATTTATGTCTGGGTTATTTATCCCATTCTGGGATTAGGAAAAAGTTAGTCAGGGGTAGAAAAGTTCAAAAAAGTTCAAAAATGCACACACCAGTGCACCGACGGTTCCTAGGACTCCACGTCTATGTGCGTTGAGTCTTGCTTGTAGTCAGAGCTGTAAGTTTTTAGGTAAAGCCTGAAGAGGTACACATTAGATCCTCAACCCACATTCTCCAATTAATCAAAGATGATATACTCCAAAAAAGTACTAAGCCTTCTTCTGCTCTGTTTTGTGGCTCTAGGCTTCTCCATCCTGAGGGGCCTACTTACGATGCAGATAACACCAGTCCCTTCCTCGCATCCTTTGATGCTTGCTGGGATAGCTGGCTGCCATGGCTTTAGCCGAGCCTGACTGAGCATCACCAGGAGCCGGGTGCTTTGTTACATGAACCCAGGCAACAGCATGACAACCTTAGGGAACAAAGAGAAACCAGGTGCAAATTGAGCTTTTCTGCATATGAAAACTTGCCTTCTGAGACAGCCACATCCAGGCAGGGAGGTGTTGCTAGGATGAGCAGAGCAGTGCAGTGACTTCCAGGGCGAGTGCCGAAGCTAGCCCTCAGGCACAGGCTTGTAACTCTTGTTCACTGGCGTTTCTGACACAGCCTGACCATTGCCAGCAAAACATGGTCCTGTTTGCCTGGACTTCTACATTTTCCGTCTTTCCTCTGTTACTGTGTGTGCCGTGTGTGCGGTGCTCAGCTGTGTCTGATTCTTTGAGATCCTACAGCCTGGAGCCTGCCAGGATCCTCTGGCCATGGAATTTTCCAGGCAGGCGTACTAGAGTGGGTTGCCATTTCCTCCTCCAGGGGATCTTCCCCACCCAGGGATTGAACCTGTGTCTGTTGCCTCTTCTGCATTGGTAGGCAGGTTCTTTACTGCTGTGCCACCTGGGAAGCCCAGTCTGTTATTGTAATTAATGTAATAAAGGCCAATAAAAGTAATAATAGCAATCAATAAATAGTACCAAGGAAGTGTTCTTAATTGGTCTCTGCTTAGCTGAGTCCTGAGTTGAAATTGCAACCCACTCCAGTATTCTTGTCTGGAGACTTCCGTGGATATTCCATGGGGTAGCAAAAAGTCCGACATGACTGAGGGACTAACACTCTCACCTTTTTTCCACTTAGCTGAGTCACCAGATGTTAATGGTGCTGTTAATCTGCTCTGTAGAATCTTCTGGATTTGGTCCAGGTCACATCAAATCCTTGCTGCTACTCAGTCACTTTTTAGAAGGACTTTGAACCTCTCCTTCTACCACTGATGAAGAGGAATAGCAACCCACTCCAGTATTCTTGTCTGGAGAATTCCGTGGACAGAGGAGCCTGATGGGCTGCAGACAATGAGTTGCAAAGAGCTGGACATGGCTAAGTGACTAACACCCAGTTTCCACCAATAAAGGAAGCTGATAAAACCAGCCTTGGTCCTTATAGCTCGTAACTAGGATCGTATCACTTCAGTTCTGTTCAGTCGCTCAGTCGTATCCGAATCTTTCTGACCCCATGGACTGCAGCATGCCAGGCCTCCCTGTCTGTCCATCGCCAACTCCTGGAGTTTACTCAAACTCATGTCCACTGAGTCGGTGATGCCATCCAACCATCTCATCCTCTGTCGTATCACTTAGGTTTGTGTTATTCTCCTCCAATCTACCTGACAACAGGCTCAGGGAGTTGAAAGGAGAAGATCCTAAGAGCCATGAATTGTGTGCTCTTGTAAAGAGTGCTGGAGCCGGGAAGCAGCCAGAGGACCTTCAAGAAAGGGATTCTGACCCTGACTCCCTAGCTGGACATCTGCTTAGGCAACAGACTGGTTGACATGCCCTGCATTTCAGGTGGTAGGATAAAGATAAGTCTACTACAGGGCAGTTAGGATTCCAAAGGTTTAGCAGGACAAAAATGACAAGTATCCCATGGGCAACGTGGACACCTCAGATGGAAATTAACTTGGACACTCTTTTCATAATTCACCCAAGAAGGTTGGTCATGTGTAAAGAAATTCCATCAAAAAAGTATAGAATAACTAATGAGAACCTATTGTACAGCACAGGGAACTCTACTCGGTGATCTGTGGTGACCTAAATGGGAAGGAAATCTAAAAAAGTGCATATATGTATATTTTGGTGGTGTTGTTTAGTTGCTCAATTGTGCCCAACTCTTTGCGACCCCATGGACCCCAGCAAACCAGGCTCCTTGTCCTTCACCATCTCCCAGAGTTTGCTCAAACTCCTGTCCATTGAGTCGATGAGGCCATCCAACCATCTCATCCTCTGTCGTCCCTTCTGCTCCTGCCTTCAATCTTCCCCAGCATCAGGGTCTTTTTCAATGACTGGGCTCTTTGCATCAGGTGGCCAAAGTATTGGAGTTTCAGCTTCAGCATCAGTCCTTCCAATGAATATTCAGGACTGATTTCTTTTAGGATTGACTGGTTTGATCTCCTTGTAGTCCAAGGAACTCTCAAGAGTCTTCTCTAATACAATAGTTCAAAAGCATCAATTCTTCTGTGCTCAGCCTTCTTTATGGTCCAACTTTCACATCCATATATGACTCCTGGAAAAACCATACCTTTGACTAGACAGACCTTTGTCAGAAAACTAATGTCTCTGCTTTTTAATATGTTGAGACCCTGATGCTGGGAAAGACTGAAGGCAGGAGGAGAAGGGGATGTTTGTAATTACCTTGGCCCCATTGGAGAATCCAGGAAAATCTTCTTACTTAATTCCTCTTGGCCACGTGATCTAACATGTTAGTAGGTTCTGTGGAAAATTCTTAAAGAGATGGGAATATCAGACCACCTTACCTGCCTCCTGAGAAATCTGTATGCAGGTCAGGAAGCAGCAGTTAGAACTGGACATGGACTGGTTCCAAATTGGGAAAGGAGTATGTCAAGGCTGTATATGGTCACCCTGCTTATTTAACTTATATGCAGAGTACATCATGTGAAATGCCAGGCTGGATGAAGCACAAGCTGGAATCAAGATTGCCAGGAGAAATATCAATAACCTCAGACATGCAGATGATACCACCCTTATGGCAGAAAGCAAAGAGGAATGAAAGAGCCTCTTGATGAAAGTGAAAGAGGAGAGTGAAAAAGCTGGCTTAAAACTCAATATTCAGAAAACTAAGATCATGGCATCCAGTCCCATCATTTTATGGCAAATAGAAGGAGAAACGATGGAAACAGTGAGAGACTTTATTTTCTTAGGCTCCAAAATCACTGCAAATGATGACTGTAGCCATAAAATTTAAAGACTCTTGCTCCTTGGAAAAAAGCTATGACCAACCTAGAGAGCATATTAAAAAGCACAGACACTACTTTGCCAACAAAGGTCTGTCTAGTAAAAGCTATGGTTTTTCCAATGGTCATGTATGGATGGGCGACTGGACCATAAAGAAGGNATGATGACTGTAGCCATAAAATTTAAAGACTCTTGCTCCTTGGAAAAAAGCTATGACCAACCTAGAGAGCATATTAAAAAGCACAGACACTACTTTGCCAACAAAGGTCTGTCTAGTAAAAGCTATGGTTTTTCCAGTGGTCATGTATGGATGGGTGACTGGACCATAAAGAAGGCTGAGTGCTTAAGAATTGATGCTTTTGAACTGTGGTATTGGAGAAGACTCTTGAGAGTCCCTTGGACTGCAAGGAGATCCAACAGTCAATCATAAAGGAAACCAGTCCTGAATATTCATTGGAGGGACTGATGGTGAAGCTGAAACTCCAATACTTTGGCCATCTGATGCGAAGAACTGAGTGTTTATAAAAGACCCTGATGCTGGGAAAGGTTGAAGGCAGGAGGAGAAGGGGACAACAGAGGATGAGATGGTTGGATGGCATCATCGACTTGATGGACAAGCTCCTGGAGTTGGTGATGGACAGGGAAACCTGGAGTGCTGCAGTCCATGGGGTCGCAGAGTCAGATATGACTGAGTGACTGAACTGAACTGAGGTTCTGGGCATTGGGCCATGGCCATCTTTGGGGGCTATGATTCAATTTACCATAGCATTTTCAACTGAATGCATCTCAGGAGTTTTTAAATATTTGCTGCTCTTTAAAGAAACTACATCCTACCACCAGCTCTGATGGTGTTTGCAAGAGGGTTTCTACTGCAGTTGCAAGGAGCACAGTGCAACTGAATTAGAAACAATTGTGTATAAGCCTCCAAGCATGATCTGGACAGCTTGGTTGATTCCCTTTCTTTCTCATATCCTATATTCTAGACCTTTTATGATAATAAAAACCATCCCTCCTCTTCATCATCACTATCACTCTCCTCTTCTCTTATTGAGACAAAACTGTCTCTTCATTTTCCTTCTTAACTTGACCTCTCAAGGATGATCTTCCTAAAGCACAGCTCTGGAGATGACCCTGTGATAAAGCTCTTCAGTGCCTATGTGCTCCCAAGATACATTCCAAAATCCTCTCCCAGGCTCACACAAGGCTCCTCCCACCTGCTCATTCTCCTGTCCCTCAATCCAGCCTCCACCCTTAAACTCTAGCCACACCTATCTATTTGCTGACAGGCATTCCACGTTTGGGCTTCCCAGGTGGCTCAGACACTAAAGAATCTGCTTGACGTTGGGGAGACCCAGGTTGGACCCCTGGGTTGGGAAGATCCCCTGATGAAAGGGAAAGGCACCTACTCCAGTGTTCTTGCTTGGAGAATCCTATGGATAGAGGAGCCTGGAGGGCTGCAGTTCATAAGGTTGCAAAGAGTCAGACACGACTGAGCAACTAACACACCCACACAAATCCTGTGTTTGGTTCTTGCTCCTGTAGGAACATGATGGCCGGGTAGTTTCCCTTATCCTTCTATTCTGTGCTGTGGCATCTTCGTCCTCTGCTACACTGCGATGCTTAAAGCAGGTACCAGGTCAGTGTCAGATCAGTTTGTGGTTGGTGCTCAGTTAGTGGTGGGTTGATGAACGAAACAAAGGATGGGTAAAGAAATAAATCAGTGAGTCAAGAGAGAGGGGAGAGAGGGAAATACCAGAAGGTGTGTCTGCACTTGGGCGCCAGGGTGGACTTGCCGTTGAACCACAGAGAGCACAGGTTGGATGGCAGCACGTGAGAACCACAGAAGATACGACACGATGTCAAGCCCTCCTGTTAAGGTTTGAGGTGCAGCAGTGACTGGACAGGAACTCGGGCAGCAGAATAACAACCCCAGGGAACAGAGGGCATTTCCATATGTGGAAAGTTGAGTTCTGTGACTTATTTTGTTCATTTGGCTTTTACTGATCCCTGGCAGCTCAGAACAGTAAAGAATCTGCCTACAAAGGGGGAAACCTGGGTTTAATCCCTGGGTTGGGAAGATCCCCTGGAAAAGGAAATAGCTACCTGCTCCAGTATTCTTGCCTGGAGAATTCCACGGACAGAGGAGCCTGCGGGCTACAGGCTCCTCACAAAGTCTGAAACGACTGAGCAACTGACACAGCACCATGTGCCCAGCACTGTTCCAGGCCCGGGGGAAACGCTTGTCAAGAAGACAAGGCTGCTGTCTCCCTGGTGAAGCTGAGTAAAGGTCGGACGGAGAGAGAGGTGGTCAGTAACACGGAGCAGCAGAATTGAACAGCTGGTGGTGATCGATGCAGGGACGGGAAACAGGACAAGGAGCCAGAACACAGAGTGATTGACTTGGGGGATCGGAGAGGACTTCCTGAATGAGGGGGTGGTTGAACAGAGACCTGGAGGAGAAGGCTATTAAGAAGACAACAATGATGATAGTGAGCATTTCTGAATGCTTCCTAGGTGCCAAGTACTATCTTTCGTGTGTGGCACAGATTAACTAGTAAAATCCTCACAAAATATCTGTGAGGATGGTGTAATTATTATCTGCATGTGCAAACGAGAAAACTGAGCCCAGAGAAGTCAAGGAGCTTGTCCAAGGTCACACAGCCAGCAGGGAGTGGTGGTCTGACTCTCGAGTCAAAGCTCACAATTGATTTGACGATGATGGTAATAACTAAGCACAGTGCACATTGCTTAGGAAAGGCAGTGCTCTAAGCGCTTCACGTGGCTTAACTCATTAGTCCTCACAGGAGCCCTGGGTAGATACTATGATTATCTTCACTGTGTTCTAGGTAAGAACAGGTACAAAAGAGGTTAAGAAACCTGCCCAAGATCACCCAGGGGCAATGGTGGAGGCAGTGCCCTCCTGGAGCCTGAGTTCTTAACCTCTACCCTCTGCATCCTCAAAGCAGCCACGTGCTGGAAGATCTGGGGAAGACAGGAAACACCAGGAGCTGGATGAGGACAAGAGGGGCAGGTTTTATCCTGACTTCAGCGGGAGGCCATCTGAAGAGTGTAAAGAGGGGGCTGATACAGTCCGATGAGTGCTTTGATGAGATGGCTTTGGAGAAGTGGGAGAGTGGATCGTGGGAGCAAAACTGGCAGATCAGCTTCCAGGAGAGAGGTGGCAGAGCCTGAGCTGGAGGAGGGAGCGGCAGGTATGAGAGAGGTGGCGGGCTTGGGGTTTGCAGGATTGGAACTGGAGGCAGAGACAACAGGGATTATGGGTGGGTTGGGTCACAGGGGAAAGAGAAGAACCGGGAAAGACTCCAGGGTGGAGGACGATTCCAGGGGCCTGTGAGCTGCCCTGGAGAGGGTGCAGGTTAAGGGAGGGAGGAGATGGCTGGGACTCAGACACCATGGATGGGACCTACTAAGTCTGGGATGTGCATTTTGGACACATCAGTGAAGACGTCAAGGGCAGTCCTTGGAAATCCCTGAAAACATAACTTGTTTCACAATAGGAAGGCTGGAAAGGACAGCTGAAATAGCCCTGACCTTTCTTTGCTTTTGATTTGGGCCACCTTGCTTCCCCGTGCCTCTGAGCTGAGTAACTCTGAGTGGGTGGGTGTGTGTGGGTATGTGTTTGTGTGTGTGCATATATCTATGTGTGTGTGGATATGTGTCTGTGTCTGTGCAGGTATCTATGATGAGTGTGTAGGTACATATTTGTGTGCATGCATGTATCTATGAGTGTGCAGGCACGTATTTGTGTGTGTACATGAGCAGAGTAACTCTGAGTGTATGTGTGGGTACGTATTTGTGTGCGTGCATGTATCTATGTGTATGTAGATACGTGTTTGTGTGTGTATCTGTGTATGTGGGCACGTGTTTGTATGTATCTGTGTCTAAGCATGTATTTTGTGCGTGTATCCGTGTGTGTAGGCACGTGTTTGTGCATGTATGTGTGTGTGGGCACGTGTTTGTATGTATCTCTGTCTAAGCATGTGTTTGTGTGTGTGTGTATCTATGTGTGTGTAGGCGTGTGTTTGTGTGTGCGCATCTGCACATGTGCCTGTAACAGAGAGGTCAGACAGAAGGGCTCCGGAACCACTCAGTCTGGACTGCAAAGCTGGTTCCGGCACTTGTTCGTGATGTCACTTTTGGCAGGTCGTCTAAGCCGTCTGCGCCTCGGTTGCAGTCTCTGTAAAGTGGGCTTGCTGGCAGTGGCGGCACCCCGCTTCAGGTTTTCTGGGAGGTTCCATGACTCAGCACACGTCAAGAACCAAAACGTGTGCCAGACGCAGAACAGGCTCTCCATAAATATTAGCTGTTGTCACAGATGTACACGTGCACAAAGTTGTAGAGCGAGTTTGTGATGGTAAATTTCAGAATTTAAATTTCTGGTAAAATCAGAAATTAATTATTGAGTGAATGGTCCAATGCTTTCCTACCTGAGATGTCGTTGTTACAAAATGGGTATAAGGAGGAAAGCTTAACAGAAAGCCTATCCTTGGCTGTTGGATGGACTGCCTCACTGAAACTGACCAGAATCCTGATTCAGACACCAGCTTCTCCTGCAAGATTCTTCTTACTGGACTGAATTCATCGTGTCTAGTCTTTTCCTTCAATGTGTTTGAATTTGCAGCCCCTAGCCTGGATCCTGGGCTTCCCTGGTGGCTCAGCTGGTAAAGAATCCGCCTGCAATGAGGGAGACCTGGGTTCCATCCCTGGGATGGGAAGATCCTCTGGAGAAAGGAAAACTCCACTCCAGTATTCTGGCCTGGAGAATTCCATGGACTGTATAGTCCATGGAGTCACAAAGAGTTCGACACGACGGAGAAATTTTTCTTTCACTTTTCAGCCCGGATCCTGGCAGCCAGCCAATGCTGCTTGGATGGATGGGACTTCTAGGGGTCAGCAAACTGCAGTGGTTGCTCTCACCTTGGAAAATGTCTTTCCCATCAGGTTACTTTGGGAACAAATATTTAGTTATCATTTGGGGTCGCTTAGCTATTTTTGATTCTGACACTTGAACCCTTTTCCACTTAGGGACCACTCTGTGGGATGGTAATACTTCTAATAATCCTAATTGTCCACTGCTTGCATGCTCTTTTTTCCATTACACCTCATCACCCATAGCCATCATGCTTTTAAATAGCATTCAAGCATCCTTTCTGTCTTTGGATGGGTTTCCCCTCCCCCAAAGGAGAAAGAAGATGAAGCAGTTCCGCTAATCCAAGTGGGCCTGGAATGCGTTTTTCTTCTCACACCATTACCACATAAAAGTGGTCAGGAATCACTCAGAGCGTCTTTTGTCTTCTTGAGCAAAGTTTCAGTAATTTGGGTAAAAGGGAAGAAATGGGTTCTTATTGCCCGAAGCTCTAAAATGGGATGGAGAAAGGTCATATAGGCCAAATGGACCACTGTGCATATTTTCAATATCCAAAGAGTTTCATTTCTTCTCATACTCAGGAGCTGGAGCACACTCAGGCTGGAGGCAGGCCAAAAACATTTCCTCAAAAGACACTCTTCCATCTCACCACCCCATTTGCTTTGTCTATCGGAATTGCAGATTTCAAAGTGCACTTTCCTCCGTGGCTCTTTGAAAGGATCTACTTGAAGTCTCATAACCCACTTTCTGAGTTCTGTCCATCAGCGTCACAGACAAGCGTGTCTGCCAGTCACAGAGTGTTTGTGCATTGTTGTCAGCTCACTGCGGTGTGTAAGGAGCTTAATTCTCAGCAGTGCTGGGTGGTCACCCTGTATCATGACCCCTGAGCTGAGAGCTTTACAGGGGCTGCTGGAGGGGAAGACACGGAGTCAGGGAAGTCAGGGGCCTTGTCCAAGGTTGCCCTGGAGCCCGGGCTTGAATCCAGACCTGTCTTCCAGAGTGGAGTGCTTGGTGCTACAGTATTCCGTCTTATTCTGAGCGTTCTTATAAAAGCCTCAGGAACATTATCACAGTTTACATTCATGTTAGTGAATATCAAATGCTTGCTCTCTGAGTCTGAATTATTCTTGTTCTGTTTCACTTTGGTACCTCTCTCATCTTCATCTCCATCTCTATCATCTCTGTCTCTCTTCATCTTCATCCACATCTCCATCCTCATCTTCTCCATCTCTTTACCTGTCCCTGTCTCTATTTTTACCTCCATTTCCATTTCTGTAAAAACTCCTGTTCATTCTTGCATCTGGTCCCAGGGTTGCTTCTCACATGACAAGTGACTTGGCTGACATAGCAAAACCATTGAAGAGCTCCATCGAGTCTCTTACGTCTGGTGTAGCGGAGGAGGGCTAGCCATGAGTGTGATTGAGTTTCGAGCCCCTGCTTCTTATCAAATCACCCAGGAAAACTCTGATCTCTAAAGAGGTGTCAAGCCACACAGTTCCCTTGTCAGCTCACCTACAATGGAAGTGGGATGCAGTGAAATTTAAGTGGCGCAGGGCAAGTCAGGCTGAGGCCGCCCAGTGCTCAGACACCGTGAACTCATGGCTAGAACAGGAGCCTCTCACTGGAGACCAGAGGAGAGACTGGTGCCTTAGTGAGCCGGCTACTTCTGATTCTGCCAGGGGAGCAGAATTTGGGGGGCTGGGGATGACTGAGGAGCACAAAATCCAGAGGGACCCCTTCTCCCCTAGGCAGAGATGGTTCCTGGGTTCACCTGAAGGACCATTTTCAGGTGGGCGGCACTTTATCCTGACCACTTTTCTGGTTCCTACCTTTCTCAAGGCTGCTGGTCTTGGAGCCGACTGCGGTCCTGGTAGAAATCTGGTTCGTCCTGTTAAAGACGTAGCATCCTTGATCCTGACTTCTATCTGCTGAACCAGGATCTGTCGTTAACAAGATCCTCAGGTGGTTCACGTGCAGGGCCAGGGCCTTGTCGTTAACAAGATCCTCAGGTGGTTTGAGGCAGGGCCAGGGCCGAGTTTAGGCAGAGGGTCAGGGAAGGATGGTCTCATGATCTCATGGGAAGTTGCAAGTGCAGCCTTTCCCTGAAGGGTGGGCTCTTCATGTAATGCTCGCATGGGCGCTCCCACCTTGGGGCAGAGGCTGTGTCCTTGCAACCAGCTCCAGTGGAGCAGACTCAGTCAGAGGGCGAGGCTGCCACGCACAGCTGTGCCTAGTCTTTGGAGGGAAGGATGCGGGAGAGCTGGCCCAAGTGCCTGGAGAGGAGGCGGCCCCAGTGGACCTGGAAGTTGGGAGTTTAGAGAGGGAGCAGCCTGGGGAGATGGAAGGGAGCCAGGGCAGGGTCCTTGCACACCTGCTGATGTCTGGGCTCTGTTTCGTGTACATCTCCTCTGTACATCTCCTCTAGGAAGCCTCTGTACCAGGGGTGGGGACTGGGGAGGAGGACAGGACAGCCCTGCTTTGAAGATGGGTTCTTCTGGGGACACAACTGGCCAAGACATCTCTCCCATGACCTGTGGGGTCTGCAGTAGCTCAGAGTCAGTGTATAGTACATAATGTATATATACTGCACATAGTACGTTTGGGCTATTTACTATACTATACTGTATATATGGGCTTCCCTGAGAGCTCAGTTGGTAAGGAATCTGCCTGCAATGCAGGAGACCCCAGTTTGATTCCTGGGTCAGGAAGATCCCCTGGTAAAGGGTTAGGCTATCCACTCCAGTATTCTTGGGCTTTCCTTGTGGCTCAGCTGGTAAAGAATCCACACGCAATGTGGGAGACCTGGGTTCGATCCTTGGGTTGGGAAGATCCCCTGGAGCAGGGAAAGGCTACCCACTCCAGTATTCTGGCCTAGAGAATTCCATGGACTAGTTCATGGGGTCACAAAGAGTTGGACACAACAGAGTGACTTTCACTCACTCACTCACTCACTCATACTGTATATATAGTATTTATGTATGGTAGATACACACATGCACACACACACACACACACACATATATAGTATAGTGTAGCATAAAATAAGGAGACCGCCGGTATAGCAGAAAGAGCCCTAGCTCTGGGTGAAAAGTGCATATGTTCACCTTTTTCTACCCTTGCAGACCAGGAGCCTTGGGGGTGACGTCAGGGGTCCCCCAGGGAGTGTGGCCGCTCCTCTGTGTGGTGGCCCCGCTCCCTGTCCCCGGACAGCACATTCACCGACACCCACTGGCCGTGCTCGGCCTTGTTCAGCTGGCTGCACTTCAACTGCTGGCGCTTGTTTCTTCAGAGCTGTGGTGGTCGAACTCCGTCACACCCGAGAAACCTCAGATTCCTGATGTTTCTCAGCAGGTCTTGAGGAGGTAGGGCATGGATGTCGTTTCCAAGCTGAGGCCCTGAAAGGCTGATGCAGGAGGTCATGGGTCACAAAGGGAAACATGGGCGGAAACACGCTGGGGCTCGCCCTCCTGCCTCCATGGGCGCTGGGAGGCAGAAAAAGGCGCCTGCCCGTTCT
Source organism: Cephalophus harveyi (assembly GCA_006410635.1). NCBI lineage: Eukaryota > Metazoa > Chordata > Mammalia > Artiodactyla > Bovidae > Cephalophus > Cephalophus harveyi. The sequence continues at coordinate 93,568 of SJYT01056444.1, forward strand.
GCAGAGAGGAGCCCCAGACACAGGGCTGCCGAGCTGAGCGGACAAAAGAAGTCAGAGGAGGAAGGATGCTAACATGGTTGGTGCCTCTATCGTGACTGTCCTCCCAGAATTCCCCCCAAATCCTGGCACAGCCTGAGATGCAAGTGTTAGAATCTCCTGTGGTGGAGAAGGAGCTGGGTGTCAGGGGTTAAGCTGCTTTCTCGAGCTCCCACAGTTAGCAAAAGCTCAAAGCCAATTTCATTTAATATTTGTGTGTGTGTGTGTGTGTGTGTGTGTGTGTGTGTGTGTATTCACCTGAATAGTCAGGGAACTTTCACCTATTTTATTTAGGTTTTCATTTATTGAAATTCCAACCAGAAGCTAAATACAATTGGAAATGGGTAAGCACTAAGTTTCACTCCAGAGTAGGATCATTCAAATTTACTCCAATTAAAGTAGGCAACCCTTAAGCAAAGCTTTCCCTCATTTAAAAGAAAAATAAAACAAAAAACAAAACAGAAATTATACAGTAGTCTTTCCATGTGTTCATTGCACAAAATGAGTTCTGCTTTTAGAACTTTGACACTCAATGGTGTTTTTTTCCCCTCCCTTCACAATTTAAGATCCCAACTTTAATAACTTTTCTACATTAAAAAAACCCTAAGTTTTCTTTTAGGATGGTGTAAAAACCAGTATTTCTGTACAATTCGCTGGAATTGTTTTTCTTTATAATAAAAATCTCTTCTTTTCAAAACCAGAAAACAAAAACCAAAAGGAAAGTCCTCTGCCTATTATGGTTCCTGCAGCTATGAATATATTTCTCAGTTTCATAGCCACTTAGCTACTTTAGACTCCAGATGTGCTTTAACGTGTAATTGTATCCACACTTGGCAGAATACTCTTTTGTAACAGCAACCTGGGGAAAAAGATCTGGAGTTCCTGCAGCTATGAATATATTTCTCAGTTTCATAGCCACTTAGCTACTTTAGACTCCAGATGTGCTTTAACGTGTAATTGTATCCACACTTGGCAGAATACTCTTTTGTAACGGCAACCTGGGGAAAAAGATCTGGAAATAAAATACATACAATAATGAGTAGCAGGAAACAAACATGATCCAGTAAGTAATATATGAAGCAAGACTGCCTACAAGGAGATACTTTTTCATTCAATATTTTTAAACATTATTTTTCACTGACATATGAAATCATTTCATTGACCTGACATAAAATCTGCCATCTTGCTCATTTTTAAGTGTCTAGTTCAGCGGGATTCATCACATGCATCCACACTATATCGCTCAACATCACCAGCTAGTGGTAAAGAACCTGTCTGCCAATGCTGGAGACATAAGAGACACAGGTTCAGCCCTTGGCTTGAGAAGATCCGCTGAAGGAGGGCATGGCAAACCACTCCAGTATTGTTGTCTGGAGGAGTCTGGCAGGCTACAGTCCGTAGGTAGAGTCACAAAGCGTGGGACACACCTGGAGCAACTTAGCACACACCACCATCGGCTTCGAGTTTATTCAGTTTTGACTTGTTTTCTCACAGTACAGAAAACAGGGAAGCGAAAGTGAGAATCTGGTCCACTCACTGAGCTGATGGACTCTGCTCACTGTTGTGGGACCAAGGGGCCTCTGAGGGATTCATCAGGCCAATGCCATTTTTCACCTGTGAAGCCTGTTTTGGAGGTAAAGGTGATTGAAAATGTCTCTCCTACTAGCCATTGAATTTGCTCAGAGAAGCCACCTGCTGGTACTGAAAGACTGCGCAACCTTGTACAGTATTTTAAAATTCTCTAAAAAATCACGTTTGTCTCCGTAGAGGAATTTGGGCGTTTCATTAAGTCTTGGGTAAAATGACAAAGTTGTAGGCTATATACTATACCTATACCTCTATAGCTATACATACAAATCTGTGCCTGTACTTCTATATCTATACCTATATATAGATATATATCTATATCTATACACACATATATACCTGTACACCTCTGGGCTTCCCTGGTAGCTCAGATGGTAAAGAATCTACCCACAATGCAAGAGATCTGGGTTCTACCCCTGGGTCAGGAAGATCCCCTAGAGAAGGGAATGGCTACCCACTCTAGTATTCTTGTATTTGCTCAGAGAAGCCACCTGCTGGTACTGAAAGACTGCGCAACCTTGTACAGTATTTTAAAATTCTCTAAAAAATCACGTTTGTCTCCGTAGAGGAATTTGGGCGTTTCATTAAGTCTTGGGTAAAATGACAAAGTTGTAGGCTATATACTATATCTATACCTCTATAGCTATACATACAAATCTGTGCCTGTACTTCTATATCTATACCTATATATAGATATATATTTATATCTATACACACATATATACCTGTACACCTCTGGGGTTCCCTGGTAGCTCAGATGGTAAAGAAACTGCCCACAATGCAAGAGATCTGGGTTCTATCCCTGGGTCAGGAAGATCCCCTAGAGAAGGGAATGGCTACCCACTCTAGTATTCTTGCTTGGAGAATCCCATGGACAGACCACGGGATCACTAAGAGTTGGACATGACTGAGCAACTAACACACACACACACACACACACCCCTCTATCTCCATCTCCACCTCATCTCCATCTTCACTTCCATCTTCATTTTCATCTCCATCCCTCTTATTGAATGACAGTGTTTACTTATGTCAAGGATCCATTCACTTAAGAATTTCAGGACGTACTAAAAACATTTGAATAGAACTTGTTTAGGCCAAGTGATACTTTATTTGCTGTGGATATAAGTTTGGAATTAGAATGAAACTTGGGATAGAGCAAAGAACTTGATGGTTTAATAATCAGAAAATAAAGGAGGAAAGTCCTTTGTGCTTCATTAATCTCACACTGAGACCAAGACAGGTTTACTTGGCCCCCAGTATTTCTATCAGTTAGAATAAAAGCCCATTTTACCTCTCCTCAGAAGGACACGCTTGCTGCACAGTGCTGAAGATGGAGGCTGGAGGGTGGGGGTGCCCCAAAGTCTCCCCTGGGAATTCTCTGGTCTTTCTCTGGATATCTGTAGTGGTCTTGGCTTTCCCCAGGGAAAGAGTGACAAGTCCTCCTACATCTGGTCTGTATGAGTTTGCTGGGGCTGCCTGAACAAAATGCTACAGGCTGAGGGGCTTAAATAACATTTATTTCTTCAACTGTGAAGGCTGGAAGCCCAGGGTTAAGTCTGCATGTTTGATTTCCTCTGAGGTCTCTCCTTGGCATGTTTTTTTGAGTCTTCACATGGCTTTCCCTCTGTGTCTGTCTGTGTCCTCATCTCCCCTTCTTATAAGGACATGAGTTGATTAGGGTCCACCCTAACAACTTCATTTTAACCTGATTAATTCTGCAGAGAGCTTATATCCAAATCAGTCACATTCTGAGGTCCTGGGCAAGTGAAAGTGAAAGATGCTCAGTCATGTCCGACTCTTTGTGACCCCATGGACTATACAGTCCATGGAATTCTCCAGGCCAGCGTGCTGGAGTGGGTAGCCTTTCCCTTCTCCAGGGGATCTTCCCGACCCAGGAACTGAACTGGGGTCTCCGGCATTGCAGGTGGATTCTTGACCTGCTGAGCTATCAGAGAAGCCCAAGGTCCTGGGAGGTAGGAGTTTAACATAGATTTGGAGGGAGACACGATTCAGCCCATAACAGGGGTAGGCAGCGTCCAGGCCTGTCTTGCCCTCTTTATGCTCAGAGAGCCCGGCTTGCCCAAGACCTCGGAGGGCCTGCATTTATTTGCCTGGGGACTCTCGTCTCCTCTGGTCTCAACCCCTCCAGCTCTTGCTGCTGTGACTCTCGCTTGTCACTGTTGAGGACCACAGGAGATTGCCCTGCAAACCCGGAAAACCCAAGTCTAAGCCCTGCAGCCTGGCGCTCAAAGCCGGGTCATTCTTTGCTTCCTCCAGACCATGACATTCCTGCAGTGTCAGCCCAGTTGGTTCTCCACAACACAGCCCCCCTCCTTCCAGCATCAAGGCAGCCTCCTTCTCCTTTGGTTCTTTCTCTCTTAGTTCAGTTCAGTTGCTCAGTCTTGTCTGAATCTTTGCAACCAGACTGCAGCACGCCAGGCCTCCCTGTCCATCACCAACTCCCAGAGCTTACTCAAACTCGTGTCCATCAAGATGGTGATGCCATTCAACCCTCTTATCCTCTGTCATCCCCTTCTCCTCCTGCCTTCAATCTTTCTCCCTAGGTATATTTTAACCCCAGATGTAATTGTACACCCTGTTTTGTAACTCACACCAATTACTTGGCAGCATGTGTGTGTGTATATATACATATTTAGAGTTTTTTTTAATGTGGACCATTTTAAAAGTCTTTATTGAATTTGCTACAATATTGCTTTTGTTACATATTTTGGTTTTTTAGCCTCAAGGCATGTGGGATCTTAGCTCTCCATCAAGGGATCCAACCAGCACTCCCTGCGTTGGAGGTGAAGTCTTAACTGGACCATCAGGGAAGTGCTGGCAACATGTATTTTGAACCTTTCCCTGCAAACACAGCTCTACATCCCCACATGCAATAGCTCTACGGTGGTTCACCTGAGGAGCGCTTCCTCCTTGCCCCATCTCTCTCACCTCCCCCCACTCTGCGCTCATCACCCTCTGCTCTCAGCGTTCCTTCTGCCAGCCTGGGGTCTCTGCTCCTCCACCTTTGACAAGGATTACTCCTCCCCAGCAGAGCAGTATGCAGTTGGTACTTCAGTCTCTGTAATTTCCTAGCTTTGTGGCCTTTTTCAGTTCATAGCTTGGGTTTCAAACTAAACATTAGGCTCTACTTTCCAATTCCTTTGCGTCTCTAAAAATACCTGGAAGGATGCTGTGCAGATTGCAGTCTGAGGACAGAGAGGAACAGATCCATGGCTTTGTCTGTATGTGTGTGTACATGGGTTGTATGTCGGGAAGGAAATTGTGGGGGTTAAGGGTGTAAGAGTTTTTAGTCCTAGGGTCCACATTTGCGGCGATTTTGAGATTTCTCTGATTCTCTCTCTGCTTCTGGCTCGATCTCTTCTTACATAGGTCTTCATTCAGATGTGACCCCAATGTTTCCAGTTTTCCACAGTTCTCACCCTTCCCTGTTGCTTCACACTAGGTCACATTATTCATTACCTGTCTGACCCTTGGAGTATTTCTTATCTTAAGTTTTTTCTTAAAGATTTTCTTTGTTAACAGGATTTCCTCCCTGAATTGAATAAGCTTTTTCTAGGAGTTACCACTATAACTAATTATGTCATATCCCTCCATTCACAAAGTGATCAAACCCCTCTGTCTTTACAAAATTGCCCCTTGACTTCCATTATATTTAATCTCTAGCCTCTTGGCATTCGTTTGACCCTTTAATCAAATTTTAAATTATACCATTCTATTTCTACTTACCTGAAATGTATACTTCATATATGACTACATAACAGAATCTCTCAGTTGATAAAGAATCCACCTGCAACGCAGGAGACTCCACAATGCGGGAGATTCCTGGGTCAGGAGGATCCGCTGGAGAAGGGATAGGCTACCCACTCCAGTATCCTTGGGCTTCCCTTGTGGCTCAGCTGGTAAAGAATCTGCCTGTATGCGGAAGACCTGGGTTCGATCCCTTGGTTGGGAACATCCCCTGGAGAAGGAAAAGGTAACCCACTCCAGTATTCTGGCCTAGAGAATTCCACGGACTGTACCCTATGGGGTTGCAAAGAGTCGGACATTACTGAACGGCTTTCACTTCACTTTTCAAGGAACATTAGCTACGACAAAACTGTTTAAATTATGCTTGTGGCACATCATTTAAATAAAACGACTGAAAATTGTCCACCATTATTATTTTATTTCTCCTAATGGAGTTGTCACAAAGACAAAGTATAGTTTAAAGGGGACATGGAAATAACTATGAATTAATAAAGCCAGCCTTGCTAAGTTTTTAAAAAATATTTGTTTATTTATTTATTTGACTGTTGCAGCATGCGAGTGTGGCATGTGGGATCTAGTTCTGTGACCAGAGATTGAACCCAGGCCCCCTGCATTGAGAGCAGGGAGTCCTAACCACTGGGCTGGCTGGGAAGCCCCCAGCCTTGCTGAGATCTCTTGTGACTTGCACCTCAGCCCTGCCAGCCATCCCAATACTGAATATATGTCGGTGTGGAGAAAGTTAACAAAACCGACAAAAATACATGTGCTAAATTTCCTCTACTTAAGAAATTTTCTTAATCTTAATCATTAGCTTTTAATCTATTAATTAATCTTGTCGTGACTTTCCATAATGAGCATTTCCTGTTTCATTTGTGGTTTTTAAAATGTGCCATAATTGTAGAAATTCAACTTTAGTGTGTTTAATACTATGATACAATTTGCAAGCCAAGAGTGGGGATTTGGTATTCTGCTTTATGAGCATTTAAAATACTCTGTTCTGTGAATATGCATTCTTTACTCAATGACTACACTTCCATTGTATTTGGTGCCTGGAGTTTTTTTTTTTTGGTCCCTCCTCTTAAAAGAACTTCAGAGAACAGGGCGGGGCTAAGAAGGCTCAAGTTATAAAAAGCCTCTTCCTTTTGCAAGTGTTATCAGAGGAGCAGGATCCTTGGAGTAAAGTGAATCCTGTCTGATAAACTTCCACGGGTAAGTTACCAACTTTTGCTTTTCGTCTTTCCATAAGTGTTGCAATTGTGTAACTTGTAGGATTGATGTGAGTTTAGTGTCTCTGAGGAGGATACCCTTTGTTTTTTCTATGAAGGTAAGAAACTAAAGGAAGATGAAATTGGAAATTTCTCAAAGATCTGTATGGATAAGCAAAATGCTAGTGCACAGGTGTCTTTAGTCTCATTCGGATTTATTTAGAAATGTAGAAATCTGTGCTGGGTTTTTGAGAGATTTAAAATAGATCTGCAGTTTTCCCCCCTCTGATTGGCAGAGTCAGAAATGTCCTCAGATGAATTTTACTAAAAAGTTACCAGCTTCTTATGTCTGCAACTGACTACCTTAAACAATCCTATGTTTCCAAACCTATTGGGAGCTAAACAGCTTGTTCTTCTTATTATTTTTTTAAATTTTTATGACTTCAATGTTTTAAAAACTTTTTATTTTGTATCGGAGTATAGCTTATTAACAATGTTGTGATAGTTTCAGGTGAACAGGGAAGGGACTCAGCCAGACATATACCTGTATCCATTCTCCCCCAAATTCCCTTCCCATCCAGCCTGCCTTATAATATTGAGCAGAATTCTCTGTGATATACGGTAGGTACTTAAAACAGGTTGTTCTTAAATCTAGACTATGGTGACATATAAATGAACATTCAGAAAGTATGCATTCAGATGGTCAATGGTCTTGATAATAAAAGGAGAAAGGTATATTTGACTTACCTTTACACACTGTGGTTCCTTTAGTTTTTTTTTTTTTTTTTTAGTTTCTGAAACATGCTCATTGCTTCTGTCATTTAGAAGCAAGAAAGAAACTCTGAGGAGTTGGATGAATAATTAAAGGTTTTTTTTCTGTTTAATTTTGAAGCCATTATTGCTAGTGCTGACTTTTTCAGTGTAAAGATTCTTAAGCAGAAAATAAGAGAATGGTTATTCCTCAGGTCTGTTCTGTATGTATGCCTACAAATATGCTTATTATGGCAGGAGTTTTAGCTTGTCAGTATTGTAGAGGATAAAGAAATTTCTTCTAAGGTTAGGGCTTTGGATGTACAATTCTTTAAAAATTGGAACAAAGTTGTTATCATCCATTATTAATTTTTTTTGGTTTTGCCTAAGAACTGATGTGATTCTTGGCATCACATCAGACAACAGAGTTGCAGGCACCCCTGGGACCCTCTGCCTTTCTCCTTCAAGCATCATCTGCTGCCCTGTCCTGCCTCCTGTCTCCTTCCTATTATCTTTGGTTCAGGACCCGCGGGGGCTTCCCTGATGGCTCAGATGGTGAAGAATCTGCCTGCAGTGCAGGAGATGCGGGTTCGGTCTCTGGGTGGGGAAGATCCCCTGGAGAAGGGAATGGCTACCCACTCCAGTATTCTGGCCTGGAGAATCCCATGGACAGAGAGAGGAGCCTGGCGGGCTACAGTCCACGGGGTCGCATAAGAGTGGGGCACACCTGAGCGGCTAACACTATTATTTCACTTCACATGAGATTGACGACTTTAGGAGCCTCCATTGGCTTCTGCCATTTCCCCAGTTTTTAGCTATCTATTCAAATCGCAAAAAAATATGGTCGACAGAGGCAATTAGAAAAGCAGGACGATTCCTGTAACCAAACAAATCTCAGTTCTTCTCTAAGGGTGAGTGAGGTGTGGAGACAAAGATATAGACAGATCTTGGAGGTCACTGTAGCTTTGCAGGCATCGCTGTAGCACTTTTGCCAAAATGAGAGTTAAGAAGATTTCTCTGGATGGTGTCATTTATATTTGAAGCCTCTGCAAGTGTCACACTCATCATTACAATGAATAATTGATGGGAGCGAAGAGTGGAGATGGCTGGGGTTTGGTGTGGGGCCTTTTGGAACATTTTCAACAGAACATGAACAATTTACTTCCTCTCTCATTCAGGGTTAGTAAGGAGAACTTATTATTTATTTATTTATTTATTTTCTGTTCTTTTAGAAATCAGAAAGAGACTTAGAACTTGAAAATGGCATCTTAGAACTGGTTTGAACATGGTGATAGGCAGGCTGAAACACAATTCTAAAAACATGCCAAAAGCCACTCATGTGTTAGAACAATAATATAGCAAGCTGATTTTTGTTTTTGTTTTGGGCTCACAGGACGAAAAAGTATTCTGTTGTTGATGGTAACCATTTGAAATTTCTGCTGCTAAGTCACGTCAATCATGTCCGACTCTGTGCGACCCCATAGACGGCAGCCTATCAGGGCCCCTCGTCTCTGGGATTTTCCTGGCAAGAACAATGGAGTGGGCTGCCATTTCCTTCTCCATTAGACTATTTGAAATTATTGTGATTGTCAGTGATTAAAGTAATGTCAGGCTACTCCCCTCAATCAACAAAACAAAGTTTTTAATTCTTTAAATTTTGATAGTGTGTTGATACAGTAAATATGACAATCTTTTTTTTTCTCACAGGGGCTTAGTAAAGTGGCAAAGGAGCTTAAATTTTAAGGATTAGACTCCCAGGCCAGGCTGCTTTGGTGTGAAAGTTGTGTACCCTACTTATCAGCTGTCTGACTTTGGGGAAGTTACTTTACCTCTCTGTGCCTTGGTTTCCTTATTCATTTAAGGGGGAAAATAATAATCCATATAATTCATGGGAGGATTAGAAAAGTTGACACACGTGAAGAGTGTAGCGCAGTGCCTGGCACATAACCAGCTTTACATAAGACAAAGCTGTTATTCATTCCTAGCTTCATGAAGATAGATGTGTCATATGCTGTCAGGACAAATCATGTTGTTTATAAACTCAGCTTGCAACCGCATGAGAACACTCAGCCAAAGTTTTCTTGAGAATAATTTTATTTTTTTCTAGTCAAAGATTCTTTTATTTTCCAAAATTTCTGTACCATATTTCATTTAGCCATATCCCTGGAATATTTTCATTTTAACATGTAACCAATATAAAAATTATAAATGCCATGTTTTACATCATTATTTTTTTTTTTCATTTTAAATCTTCAAAATCCACTGTGTATTATACACTTACAGTGTATCTGCTACACCAGCCACATGTCACATACTCCCCAGGCACAAGGGGCTTGAGCCTGCTGGACTGAGCGGCTCAGGTCTAGAGTCTGCGCTTCTTAGCAATGCAGTGTTTAGTAGAGGCTTCCAGACAGAAATGCTAGGATTATTGTTTGTAAAAATGTTATAACTGACCATAGAACTTTAATGGACAGAGCCAACCTAACAAAATTAAGGGTTGAAACAGGATGAAGAGAGGAGGGTTATTGGATTTCTTAATTCCAGACTATTTCCAGAGAGGTAAAAATCTCTTTCTTAGGCTTCTCCACGTCTTGCTTCAAATAGTCCCTCTTCCCCTTCCCAGGTCTCCATTTTTTTTTTTTTTTTTAATGAAAAGAGGTGGCAGAAAGTGGATGAATACTAATATTGATAACAGTGTTCACTTTTGCACCCAAGGCTTATGACTCTAGGGTTTCTCTAAATACAGACTGAGGCCTTTCCTGATGGTTCAGTGGTAAAGAATCCGCCTCCCAATGCAGGAGATGTGGTTTGGTCCCTGGATTGGGAAGACCCTCTGGAGGAGGAAATGGCAACCCACTGCAATATTCTTGCCTGGGGAATCCCATGGACAGAGGACCCTGGCTGGCTACAGTTCATAGGGTCGCAAAAGATTCAGACATGACTGAGCGACTCAACAACAAAATACAGACTGAATACATGAAATGCGGAGTGTTTCTCTGAAGTGTCCAGTCAGTTCCATGCTTGTGCTTGAAATAGATTCCAGTACAAGCTTTGAAAGAAATCTGATCGGTGTTATTGGTTGCCTCCTGGCTGAGCTGAGTGGTTCCGCAGCTGCCTCAGCAGCATCAGGAAACACGTTAGAGTTGGTGAATCTGCGTCCCACCCCAAATCTGCGGGGCCCCTGTGGGCGGGGCCCACAAGTCTGAGTCTGAGTGAGGCCCCCAGTGATTTTGCTGCGTGTGTTTCCGCGTGGGAAACTGGAGAAAGTGGGAGGTGGTTAGCACAGAGCTGCCGTCCTGATGTGGATGGTAAGCGGTATCTTCATGATCTATGGTAAAGCTGGAAACCATGAGGGCTGGTTCAGAATCCACTGTGACTTTAATTGTCACTGAGATAATCTTCTTGGTGGGTATTAGGACTCCATTAATTTAATAAGAGTCATCTGCAACCCGAGAATAAGGACCATAAGTAAAAATAATTGAGATATTAATGAAAACAAGAAAGATTTTACATCATTCAACAAGTAAGAAGGAAATCAAACCAGTCAATCCTAAAAGAAATCAACCCTGAATACTCATTGGAAGGACTGATGCTGAAGCTGAAGCTCCAGCACTTTTGCCACCTGATGCAAAGAGCCAACTCATTGGAAAAGACCCTGATGCTGGGAAAGATTGAAGGCTGGAGGAGAAGGGGACAACAGAGGATGAGATGGTTGGATGGCATCACCAGCTCAAGGGACATGAGTTTGAGCAAGCTCTGGGAGATAGTGAAGGACAGGGAAGCCTGCTGTGCTGAAGTCCATGGGGCCACAGAGAGTCACACATGACTGAGCGACTGAAAAAAAGAAGTAAGTCCTAAATCTGGCCGAACTCTCAGACATTTCTATACTGGAGCCATCATTTGTCCCTACTACAGAATTGCCTGCGCTGAATTTTACCTTAGTCACGCATCTTCCACTGGCATTCAGGACTTTATACTAGACGGCCACAGAGTTTGGTGCTGTAGGTATTACAGGGTTATGTCAAGATGTCTCCTATCGTGTGGCCCAGTGTTCTTTTTATACAGGTTTATTTCTTTTAACTTATTATTTTGAGATAATAACAGACTCAGAGTAGCCCACCAGTCAGAGCCAAATTGCTGCCTCTGAGGCCTTCTTAAATTGTAGTTTGGAAACTGTCACTGCTTTTGCACATGCTGAGATTCAAATTGCTGCCTTTCATACATACTCAAATATGTATGAAACAGTCACATAGGATTATCCATTTGAAATTGAAAAAATAGTACAGAGAGATCCCAGGTCACCTTCACCTGGTTCCCCACAAAGGTAACATCACACATACAGAGTATAATATCAAAACCAGGAAACTGACACTGGTATACTCCACAGCCTTTATTTATTCATATTTTTCTCATTTGCATATGCAGTGCGTGCCTGCATGCTCAGTCATGTCTGACTCTTCGTGGCCCCATGGACTGTAGCCTGCCAAGCTCCTCTGTCCATGGGAAAAGCCAGGCAAGAATACTGGACTGGGTTGCCACTTCCTACTCCAGGGGATCTTCCCATCCTGAGGATCGAACTCTCTCCTGCACTGGCAGGTAGATTCGTGGATTCTTTGCCACTGCACCACCTAAGAAGCAGGTGTAGAGTTTTATGCAATTTTAATGACTGAGCCACTTCACTTTCACTTTTCACTTTCATGCACTGGAGAAGGAAATGGCAAGCCACTCCAGTGTTCTTGCCTGGAGAATGCCAGGGACGGGGGAGCCTGGTGGGCTGCCATCTATGGGGTCACACAGAGTCGGACACGACTGAAGCAACTTAGCAGCAGCAGCAGCAGATTTGTGTAACCACCACCACAATCACGTTGTGGAACTGTTCTACTGCTACTGCTAGAAAAATATGCCCCATGCTGCCCCTTCACAGTCTCACCATCTGCCCCATCCCACCCAAACTGCAGGAGCTGTTTGTATACTGGACTCTGGATCAGGAAATATGGGTTTGATCTTGCTTTATGGACTCTGTGAAACGTGAAATTGACCGTGTTCCTTTGTTTTCAGTTCAGTTCAGTCGCTCAGTTGTGTCCGACTCTTTGCAACCCCATGAACCACAGCATGCCAGGCCTCCCTGTCCATCACCAACTCCCGGAGTTTACCCAAACCCATGTCCATTGAGTCGGTGATGCCATCCAACCTCTCATCCTCTGTTGTCCCCTTCTCCTCCTGCCCTCAATCCCTCCCAGCATCAGGGTCTTTGCAAATGAGTCAGCTCTCCGCATCAGGTGGCCAAAGTATTGGCGTTTCAGCTTCAGCATCAGTCCTTCCAATGAACACCCAGGACTGATCTACTTTAGGATGGACTGGTTGGATCTCCTTGCAGTCCAAGGGACTCTCAAGAGTCTTCTCCAACACACAGTTCAAAAGCATCAATTCTTCAGCGCTCAGCTTTCTTTATAGTCCAACTCTCACATCCATACGTGACCACTGGAAAAACCATAGAGTGACCGTTGTTGGCAAAGTAATGTCTCTGCTTTTTAATATGCTGTCTAGGTTGGTCATAACTTTACTTCCAAGGAGTAAGCATCTTTTAATTTCATGGCTGCAGTCACCATCTGCAGTGATTTTGGAGCCCAGAAAAATAAAATCAGCCACGGTTTCTACTGTTTCCCCATCTATTTGCCATGAAGTGATGGGACTGGATGCCATGATCTTAGTTTTCTGAGTGTTGAGCTTTAAGCCAACTTTTTCACTCTCGTCTTTCACTTTCATCAAGAGGCTTTTTAGTTCCTCTCCACTTTCTGCCATAAGGGTGGTGTCATCTGCATATCTGAGGTTATTGATATTTCTCCTGGCAATTCTTGATTCTAGCTTGTGCTTCCTCCAGCCCAGCATTTCTCATGATGTTCTCCGCATATAAGCTAAATAAGCAGGGTGATGACGTCTCTTGCAATTAGGTTGCAGTTTCTAGCCACGCCCCACAAGCAGGCTTTCCATGCTTTGCGGGAGCCCTTCGCTTTACTAGTTTCTCTTTTATTTTAATCTCTGCTCACCTCTTTCTCTCCGGTTCCTTTGTTTTCAATAATATCTTAGTTCAGTTCAGTTCAGTTCAGTCACTCAGTTGTGTCCGACTCTTTGCAACCCCATGAATTGCAGCACGCCAAGCCTCCCTCTCCATCACCAACTCTCGGAGTTCACTCAGACTCACGTCCATCAAGTCAGTGATGCTATCCAGCCATCTCATCCTCTGTCATCCCCTTCTCCTCCTGCCCCCAATCCCTCCCAGCATCAGGGTCTTTTCCAATGAGTCTCTTCAAATATTTGTGCACTGAGAATACAAAAAAATTAAAGTGCAAAAATAAAAGTTACACCATATCTTCTCCATTTTTTCTTTAAACTCATCACTCCCTTCAAAACCCGTTTTTTGAATGGCTGCAAGTTGTGTGGGTACCCTCTGACCTCCTCCTCCAATTCCTGAGGGTACTTTCTGCTGCATTCACATTTATATTGGCTGAGGATACAATTCCTACATCGCAATCTTTCCCCTTATCTGGAATGCTTTTTGTTATCTTTTTAATGCTATAACCAATAACAAACTTAACTAGAGGAAGAGACAGAGGGAAATTTCAGATATGAGGTGGATTTCTGGGCAGAAATCCAGCCATCTCATCCTCTGTCATCCCCTTCTCCTCCTGCCCCCAATCCCTCCCAGCATCAGGGTCTTTTCCAATGAGTCTCTTCAAATATTTGTGCACTGAGAATACAAAAAAATTAAAGTGCAAAAATAAAAGTTCCACCATATCTTCTCCATTTATTCTTTAAACTCATCACTCCCTTCAAAACCCGTTTTTTGAATGGCTGCAAGTTGTGTGGTTACCCTCTGACCTCCTCCTCCAATTCCTGAGGGTGCTTTCTGCTGCATTCACATTTGTATTGGCTGAGGATACAATTCCTACATCGCAATCTTTCCCCTTATCTGCAATGCTTTTTGTTATCTTGAATGCTATAACCAATAACAAACTTAACTAGAGGAAGAGACAGAGGGAAATTTCAGATATGAGGTGGATTTCTGGGCAGATTTAAAACCTTTAAGGGTTGTTCACAATGTCTTTTTTTAGATGTAGGGCTTTCCTCTCACTGGGCAATTTTCACTTAACAGTCCTTACATTGTGAAGTTCAACCAGAGTCTTATGCCTGTAAAGCTTCCAAGAACATCTGAGATTTAGTTTGTATGTGTATCTGGGTCATTTTTAAAACTACTGTAACCTTTAATTCAAGAAAATTCATTGTCTTGAACATTTTTAAAAGTCAAAAATCAAGACATCCTTAATAAAGTTTCAAATTTAGACATTAAAATGTATATGAAAGTACAAAGAACACAAACTAACATCCATACATACCAAAGAAATTTTCTATTTTACCTGCTTGTATGGCTTTATCTTTATTTTTATCCTTAAGTAATTTCACTGGGTACCTTTAAGCCTATTAATTTCACCTGGCATGAGACTTTGGTGTTTTTTTTTTTTAATATTGAAGACTCAGTTGGCAACCCACTCCAGTATTCTTGCCTGGAAAACTCCATGGACGGAGGAACCTGGTGGGCTACAGTCCATGGGGTCGCAAAGAGTTGGACACGACTGAGTGACTTCACTTTGAGTTCTTTTCCTACTCCAGGGAAGAAGATTTATCCTATTGACTTTTGCTATGTCTGCTGTGTGGAACTTTTTCTTCTTTCCTTTTTTTAAACAACTGATTATCAATTTATTAAAAAGGTTGATTTAGACATTGGCAGTGGCGGCTTGCACCGTGATTTCTGGCTCAGTCTTGATGGAAGGGATCTGCTTGACAATCTCAGAAGGACTGTGTGGTCCGTGAGTCACTTGTGGGTCCTCATCTGGAATCAATCCCAAGTCTTAGAACCATCACCACAAGGAGTTTTCCTTGTAGTTATTCTCAGAGTCTTGGGAGGCATCCAAACAGGTCCTTTCACTTTGAGCTTCTTTTCCTTCATGCCTCTGATGAGATCAGCACATACCTTCTTCAGAGACTTCACACGGAAGCTGGCGAGGGTGGTCCTACAGGAATCGCCATCTGGGCTTCCGGGTGGCTCAGTGGCAAAGAATCCACCCACAGTGCAGGAGATGGGAGCTCGATCCCTGGTTTGGGAAGATCCCCTGGAGAAGGGAATGGCAATCCTTTCCAATATTATTGCCAGAGAAATCCCATGGACAGAGGAGTCTAGGGGCCTCATGGAGTCACTAAGAGTCGGACACAGCTGAGCATGCCTGCTTGGTGTGTTTATTTGAATTCCTCTTGACATTATATGTTTCATTATTGAAGAAAAGTACATTTTTTCATTTTTTTTGCCTGAAGTGTTGGTAAAGAATCCACCTGCAATTCAGGAGACCCCAGTTGAATTCCTGGCTTGGGAAGATCCCCTGGAGAAGGGATAGGCTACCCATTCCAGTATTCTTGGGCTTCCCTTGTGGCTCAACTGGTAAGGAATCCGCCTGCAATGTGGGAGACCTGGGTTCGATCCCTGGCTTGGAAGATCCCCTGGAGAAGGGAAAGGCTACCCACTCCAGTATTCTGGCCTGGAGAATTCCATGGACAAAGAGTCACATTTGATTTGCACTTTCACTTTCACACTTTCACTGTTGAAATTCTGGCCTGTGTTATGAAGCTAGTGCTTTCCTGATGCGTTGGCCAACTCTACAATTTTTTAAGAAGTAGAATAATAGAGTAAACTGCATGTGTGAATTAATTACATGAAATCCACCTTATCAGGCATCATATCCACATTGCGGAGCGTGTTTGGTGTCGTTTTACTGGTGGATTCTTGCTTGGGGAGGACCCCCAGCGGGGTTAGTCCACATCTGGCGCTATCATTTTCCTGACTCTATTTTCCTACTCCTAGTAAAGTGAGAATTTCATTAATTGACAGAACTACACTCAGATAAAGCAAGAGATGGTCCTAGTCTTAAAGCTCATGCTTGACAACATCATACTCCACTGCCTTCCAAGTGGGTGGAATGTCTCTTTCATGTGGATACCAAATATCTCATTAAAAAAATAATTTATTTACTTCTATTTTCGGTTGCTCTGGGTCTTCACTGCTGCATGCAGGCCTTATTGCTGCGAGTGGGAGCTAGCCTTCCTTGCGGTGGGTGGGCTTATTGTAGTGGCTTCCCTGGTTGCTGAGCACACGGGCTTCAGTACTTGCGGCACACAGGCTCAGCAGTTGTGGTGTGCAGGCTTAGTCGCTCCTCAGAACCAGGGATGGGACGCGTGTCCTCTCCATTAGCAGGCGAATTCTTAACCACTGGATGACCATACCTCATTTCTGAAGTCCCAAACATCTCACTTCTGACCCAGAGAAAGCCATATCCAAGAAAGAATTTTGGCTAGGCTTTAAGACCATAAGAGTTCCATATTAGGCTTATGCCGTGTGCCGTTGGGTCGTGTTACAGTTTGGGAGTTACCTGATCATGTATTCCAAGACGTATGTGAAACTCTGACCCCTAAGTGTTGAGGTTTTGGGGAATCAGCCCATCACCTTTAACTTCTGGAGCTTGGCAAACCATTTACAAACTCACTTCTCCTCGAGTAAAGTAGTTCTTTCTTCTCCATTCCAAGAGACGCAAGCCGCAGACGTCTCTTGGCTGCCTGTGCGGTTGGGTGACCAGGAGTGAGTGTGCAGCCAAGCTCCAGAGCAGATGTGTGCAGATGCTTTTGGGCAGCACAAACCCTTCCCCAGAGGGAGCCTGTTAGGACCTTGAAGATGCAAATCTGAAGGAGTAGCACTCTTCCCACAGGTGTGGGGAGGGGTCCTTGAGCCCCTCACAACCGGGAAGCCCTAAGCTCCACCTTTGAGACCACTACTCTAAACTTGGCTTTTTAAGACTGCTCTAGAGTTTCATAGTGTGCAGTTTCACGTGCGTGCAGTGTCCCCAGCCAGCCTCCCATGTGGGGCAGACGTGGCATTTCTTCTCTGCAGTACGTGTCACAGTCCAGTTGAGACCAAGGACCTGGGGCCGTAGCAGGTCAGTGTCATGTCCAGGAATAATTTCAAAGAACACGATGCGAGAGGGGAAAGAAAAAGATCCCCCCAATTGTCATCAGCATTTATTATGTTATTCTCGACTCTGTTTTCCTTTTATCTTTGATTTATCATTTATCCTCAGTTGCTCAGTTTCATACTGACAGTCTTACTGCTCCCAACTGCCCCACAAAGTCCTACCCTGTGCTCTATACTGTCATAACTGTTTCTCTCTCTCTGCTAGTTTTCATCCCCCAAGATTTAAACACGATTCCACGAGTTAACAAGTCAGCCTGTGACCCTCCCCTGCCCTGTAGCTACCCCCACCCATGTGCTCTTGTGGATGGAGCGGTCTGTCCTACGGTCCTCAGTCTCTCACCCACACTTACTGAAATGTTATCACTGAGGTCATTGGTTATCTTTGCCTTTCCCAGTTTCTAGAAACGTTTCCTGTTTATTAAATGTGTTTTCAGGATTACATAAGGAATACGTTTAATTTTGCCAAGTATGACAAGTGAAAGGATGCAATTAAAGTCATGCAGTCCCACCCACACATATAGCAGTGGTTACCATCTTGGCGCATTTCCTTCCACGTGCCTTGTGCGCGTTATCTGTAATGATTGTGCACCTCTTCTTCGATAGCTGCCCTTTCTGAAGGTGCATTGTGTGTCGGCTCCTTTGTTGTTGCTGTTAGGCACTCAGTGGTGTCGGACTCTGCGACCCCACGGACTGCAGCACGCCAGGCTTCCCTGTCCTTCACTATCTCCCAGAGTTTGCTCAGACTCACGTCCTTTGAATCGGTGATGCCATTGACCTTCTCATCCCCTGTCATCCCCTTCTCCTCCCTCCTTCACGTTTATAGGAAAGCCGAGCGAGTGAAAGACCCCCTAAAGGTCACAGGGTGCGTGGCTGAACCCAAGCTGACTGTCTTTCTAAGGTCTGAGCTCCTGACCACTGGCATATCTTGCCTCCTGCTTTTCTTCTGCTCACAATAAATCTTATTAATTTTCCTGTGTCATTAAAATACACCTCATTCATGGTACCATCTTCTTACTCCTTCTGCATGTAATGTTCTCCTATTGTTGGAACTTTAGGTCATTTCTAATTTTTTCTATGAAATGAAGATCTTCTAAGTATACCCTTTAATGTCTTTCTGATGACTTCTTTTATCTAGAATTCTCCAAAGCCCCAAGGATAACATTTGAACTTTTGCTACATTGTTGACACACTGGTTGGCAAGCTGGAAAATGATTTTTACCTCCCCTGGCCCCCCAACCATATGAGAGAGTTTGCACTAAGCTCTTTTCAACATCAAATGCTATCATCTGAGACTGTCTCCCTTGGATGCTTCACTGTCACTGGAGGTTTATTGTTTTTATTACTAGGAAGGCATAGCATATGTCTGTGTTTATTCGTGACTCGTGCTTCCTTGTTTGATGGCTTTGGAGTCTTTCACCCATTTTTCTACAGGGTTTTGTACTGTTCGACCTAGTGGCACGACTTTATGACTTTTCCTTAGTATTTGATGCATTAACTGGTTTCTCCCTGGTGTGACTTTCACTTTCTCCTCCTCTTGGTTGTCATTTTACTTTTCCAGTTCACCCCCTTTCAGGGGTGGATGACCCTCTTTCCAAGGATCCTGGGGGCCCCTGTAGACCCTCTCCTCTCCTCTCCAGACCTCCCTAGAAGCCGTTGGTCCTTGACCCTATGTCCCCTCTCCTAATACCCCTTTCAAACCCAAGCCTTAACTCCCAACTGTGTTTAGGAGATGGATAAACGGTGTGCCTGGAATACCTGGCATGTGAGGCAGTGTGAAGTTTGTCCAGTCCCATAATTAGTCAACTAGAATATCAGCTGACCTCAGAAAACCAATTAGAAACTAACATGGAATAAAGGCCCCTGAAATGTCAGAACAGGACTGCTTCCTGCCCTTTTTACACAGCCTTCCCATTTCTTATTTGAACTGTGATTAAAAAGCAAAAATAGACATTTTCTGCTGCAATGAAATAAGCAGTTTTTTCATTGTGAGCAAATGAAATCACTTGCTGATCGTTGGTGCCCTACTTAGAAGCCATTTGCTGCTGTATGGGAATCGCAGTAAATCCCTGGCAGGATTGATTTGTGGTTTTACAATAATGTATGTAAAGTACCAATTAATACTCTGAGTCTCTCTGTGAAACGCCTAGAGAGAGAAGTAAAAGAAGCGCTTGTTGTTTTAAACAGCCTGGCCTGAGGGTTCTCAGCGGGCTTTAAAGAGGCCTCCAATCTCTGTGGCATGGGAGGATTTTGAGGCTGGGACTGGCGATTTGGGAGGAGGAGCCAAGCTGAGAAGTCAGCAGCCGCGTGGCTGAGCCGTGGCTCTCAGTCTTTCCACTTGCAGGGGGTGCGGAAGGCAGGTGGAATTAATTTGCAAACTAAAGGAGGATTTGGGGGGTGAGGGGGAGTGTTATATAATTGCTCGTGTATTCCATCAGCCTTGGTATTAACACAGTCTGCTTTGGGCTCTGTGCCAGACTCTGGGAACACAGTTGTTGTTCAGTCACTCAGTTGTGTCCAGCTCTTTGCGACCCGATGGACCGCAGCATGTCAGGCTCCTCTGTCCTTCAGTATCTCCTGGAGTTTGCCCAAATTCATGTCCACTGAGTCAGTGACGCTGTTTAACTATCTCATCCTCTGTCGCCCCCTTCTCCTCCTGCCTTCAATCTTTCCCAGTATCAGGGTCTTTTCCAGTGAGTGGGATCTTTGCATCCAGGGGCCAAACTATTGGAGTTTCAGCTCCAGCATCAGTCCTTCCAATGATTATTCAGGGTTGATCTCCTTTAGGATTGACAGGTTTGATCTCCTTGCTGAACAGATAGATCTGGTTTTAGTCTTAGGTAGACAGACAGGGGGCCAAACAGATCATGAAACATATCAGGGTACTCATGTCTTGGTGGAGAGTAGACGGTGCTTCCAGAATAGGATACTGGGCACCTGTGCCAGCCTGGGCATCATTGGTACCTCCCTGAAGAGATGGTGCATAAGATCGGGAGGGTGAGCAGGAGATAACCAGCTGGGTATGGGGGGAGTTGGGGAAGAGGGCAGCAGACAGACCGTGGGATTCACATGGCTACGTCGGGGCCCAGTGAGGAGCCTGGCCCAGAAGGAGAGGGAGGCGAGTGAGGTCAGCTGAGGTACCTGGGTCTGGGGGGCAGCTGTGGGCCACTGGAAGAGCTAGAGAGGGACAAAGGGGTGGGACTACCCCTTGGATGTGGTGATGACAGAGGCGACGGTGGTGGGTAGAGAGGTCACAGGCAGCGGGCGGAGTTTGGTCCCAGGAGCAGACAGAGGGCCGCAGGGAGGGCAGAGGGGAGCGTAGGAGAAGGATGAAGCCTTGGTTCTAGGAGCCCCATGTTTGCTGTGTCTGCTCCACCACCCAGGGATGTGATGTAGCTGTTGGTGGATACAGGTCTGAGATAACGTTCGGGAGACAAGAGGGACAGGTTGCTCCTGAAGCTGGGATGGGAGACTCGGATCCCCAGAAGAGCAAGGGGCATCCGGGAGCATCTCCATGGCAACCGAGTCTTCTATGATACCTTCGGCTCATGGCCTGCTCCTGGAGCCTGGGAGGAAGTTGTCAGGGGCCCCTGGGACCCGTGTGCTGGCTCCAAGAGTTGGGGTGACTCGGAGCTCTCTGGTCCTCAGGCACTATTGCCCCGTCGATCAAAGTCCTCCTCCTACTTCCTGTGACTGGATCAGGGCAGGAGTCCTCTCTCCTGCCTGTCAGCTGGTCTTCTTGCTGCAAGCCGCTGGTTACAGCTCTCTCCAAAGCCATCAGCTTGAAAGGAGCCATCCTTTCCCCTCTTATGTGGTGGTCAGGAATGATGGATCCCACCCCCCAGACAAGAGGGCGCACCTGGAGTGGCCCTGCCTGCGAGGGACGGGCCAGGGAAAGCATACGGAGGGGCTGAACTCAGGCTGGGTCCCGGAGGAGAGATGAAACGAGGAGAGCAGAGGCGGGGGGACAATTACCCTGCTAGGGGGGCCGGTGGCGGGGATCAGATAGGGATGGGGCTCTGGGGCAGCAGACGGAGAGACGGGAGGGGCTCTGTCTCTTATACACATCTAGATGTGTATAAGAGACAGCATTTATATTGGCTGAGGATACAATTCCTACATCGCAATCTTTCCCCTTATCTGCAATGCTTTTTGTTATCTTGAATGCTATAACCAATAACAAACTTAACTAGAGGAAGAGACAGAGGGAAATTTCAGATATGAGGTGGATTTCTGGGCAGATTTAAAACCTTTAAGGGTTGTTCACAATGTCTTTTTTTAGATGTAGGGCTTTCCTCTCACTGGGCAATTTTCGCTTAACAATCCTTACATTGTGAAGTTCAACCAGAGTCTTATGCCTGTAAAGCTTCCAAGAACATCTGAGATTTAGTTTGTACGTGTATCTGGGTCATTTTTAAAACTACTGTAACCTTTAATTCAAGAAAATTCATTGTCTTGAACATTTTTAAAAGTCAAAAATCAAGACATCCTTAATAAAGTTTCAAATTTAGACATTAAAATGTATATGAAAGTACAAAGAACACAAACTAACATCCATACATACCAAAGAAATTTTCTATTTTACCTGTTTGTATGGCTTTATCTTTATTTTTATCCTTAAATAATTTCACTGGGTACCTTTAAGCCTATTAATTTCACCTGGCATAAGACTTTGGTGTTTTTGTTTTTTTTTTTTAATATTGAAGACTCAGTTGGCAACCCACTCCAGTATTCTTGCCTGGAAAACTCCATGGACGGAGGAACCTGGTGGGCTACAGTCCATGGGGTCGCAAAGAGTTGGACACGACTGAGTGACTTCACTTTGAGTTCTTTTCCTACTCCAGGGAAGAAGATTTATCCTATTGACTTTTGCTATGTCTGCTGTGTGGAACTTTTTCTTCTTTCCTTTTTTTAAACAACTGATTATCAATTTATTAAAAAGGTTGATTTAGACATTGGCAGTGGCGGCTTGCACCGTGATTTCTGGCTCAGTCTTGATGGAAGGGATCTGCTTGACAATCTCAGAAGGACTGTGTGGTCCGTGAGTCACTTGTGGGTCCTCATCTGGAATCAATCCCAAGTCTTAGAACCATCACCACAAGGAGTTTTCCTTGTAGTTATTCTCAGAGTCTTGGGAGGCATCCAAACAGGTCCTTTCACTTTGAGATTCTTTTCCTTCATGCCTCTGATGAGATCAGCACATACTCAGATCAGCACTTCTTCTCTGAAGAAGTCTCTTCTTCAGAGACTTCACACGGAAGCTGGCGAGGGTGGTCCTACAGGAATCGCCATCTGGGCTTCCGGGTGGCTCAGTGGTAAAGAATCCACCCACATCTGTGGGTTATTTTTGTCGAACGCAGAGACGTTTTCTTTTCTGTGTTGTTTGTCAAGCATTCCTGTTTTAAAGATTGTAACTGTAACCTTACGTTGTTAAAGAATGCGTTTACTTTGAGCCTTTAAAAAATAGATTTTATTGAAGTGAAGTGTAATTGATTGACAATGTGTTAATTTTTGCTGTACAGCAGAGTCATTCAGTTAACACCTACACACACACACACACACACACACACATATATGCACCTTTTCATATTTTTCATTATGGTTTATTACAGGATATTGCATATAGCTCTCTGTACTATAAAGTATGACCTTGTTTATCCATTCAAGAGTGCACCTATTAACTGACCTATATAACATTTTAAGTACTGCACTTTAAAAGATATTTATTTTTAATTGGAGGATAATTGCTTTGCAATGTTGTGTTGGTTTCTGCCGTACATCAGCATGATTCAGCCATAGGTATACGCATGTCCCCTGGTTCTGGAACCTCCCTCCCGCCTCCCACCCCAGCCCACCCCTCTAGGTTGTCACAGAGCACCGGTGTGAGCTCCCGGAGTCATACAGCAAATTCGCACTGGCTATTTTATATATGGTATCTATTTTACACATGATAGTGAAATAAAGGGGGCATGTGGTTCCCATTCTCTGATGTCTCAGAACGTACAGTGGTGGGCGCCAGATGGATGAGGAGACTGCTGAAGGCATGGTGGACCTTTTCCCAGGACAGGGACTGTCCCCTCCATTTTTGTGGTGGTCTTGTTGTGGGGGATGAGGAGTCAGGCTTGGCTTTGGTGCAAAGACAGGAGGAAAACCCACAGGACATTGTCTGAGAACTGTGGGTGCCCAGTGACCTGACGGAAGTGGTTTGGGCTGCCAACCCCATCTCCACGGGCCAAGACAGTCCCCTAAAGCTGACAGCCCTGTGCCAGGCACCTGAGCATGCAGGGCATTCCCAGGACACAGGGACTATTTCTAGGGGACAGTGGTGGCCAGTTGCCCAGAGTTGTGCCAATTTGCTCAACGCCCACAGTGGGTCTGAGGCCCCCTGCCTAGCCCTTCCCAGGCCTTTGGGGCCAATGCTTTTAAAATATTCCAGCCTGGTGTGAGTGTCGTGGGACGTCATTATGCTTTCCCTTCACGTTTGCCTCATTCCCGAGGAGGCTGAGCACCTTCTCACACGTTTATGAGTTGTGCATCCTCTTTTATTTAATGCTGTTCGTGTCTCCTTCCATTCTCTTATGATGTTGTCGGTCTTATTCATGGTGTCTCATCATCCTTTATATATTCTATTTACCAAGCCTGTGGTGATCAACACATGTTGCAAATATCTTCTCCCACTCTGAGGAGTATACGTATTTTCAAAGTAGTTTTCAACCTTTGCCAATTGGTTTGCTTCTGTCACCTAAAGGGAAGTTTTCTGTCATGTGTCAGAATTAAGTCCTGGATCTCTGTTCATTTCCAAGGCAAACCATTCAGTATCACAGTAATCCAAGGCTATGCCCCAACCAGTAATGCTGAAGAAGCTGATGTTGAACAGTTGTATGAAGACCTACAAGACCTTTTAGAACTAACACCCCCAAAAGATGTCCTTTTCATTATAGGGGACTGGAAAGCAGAAGTAGGAAGTCAAGAAACACCTGGAGTAACAGGCAAATGTGGCCTTGGAGTACAAAAAGAAGCAGGGCAAAGGCTAATAGAGTTTTGCCAAGAGAATGCACTGGTCATAGCAAACACTCTCTTCCAACAACACAAGAGAAGACTCAACACATGGACATCACCAGGTGGTCAACACAAATCAGATTGATTATATTCTATGCAGCCAAAGATGGAGAAGCTCTATGCAGTCAGCAAAAACAAGACTGGGAGCTGACTGTGACTCTGATCATGAGCTCCTTATTGCCAAATTCAGACTCAAATTGAAGAAAGTAGGGAAAACCGCTAGACCATTCAACCTGCAGTGAACTCGGGTGGGTGTGGAAGGACCCCAAAGGACAGTGGGACAGAAACAGCTAAAGAGAGAGGGGAGGAAGCCAACTTGGACCACAACAGTGGGGAGGATCCTGAAACCACCAGGAGCAGCCTCAGCTCAGGAAGTGCCCCAGGGCTAGTCAGAGAAAAGGCTAAAGCAGCTGCAGTCAAGTCCAGTTGACTTTTTAAAATTTTTCTTGGCCAAACTGAGTGATGCCTGAGAGACCTGTTCCAAAAAAAGAGGCAAGGTTACTGGTGGAGGAGTGATTTTGGATTCTAGGTTCTAGCTCAATTTTTATAACTCTAGAAAATATCGAATGTTTTGATATCAATACAGATAATTTCTATACCCTAAAGTAATTAAGATTTGGGCTTCCCTGGTGGCTCAGTGGTAAAGAATCCACCTGCAATGCAGGAGACATGGGTTTGATTCCTGGGTCGGGAAGCTCTTGGGGAGCAGGCAATGGCAACCCACTCCAGTATTGTTGCCTGGGAAATCCCATGGACCGAGGACCCTGACAGGCTCCAGTCCATGGGGTCGCAAGAGTAGATGTTAGTGAGCGACTGAACATACCTACGCATACACACATACACAGTGTTAGTAGTTAAGACTTTCGGTTACAAGGAACCCGAGTTATTTTAACCTAAATGAAGAAATTTACTCTAAAGAAAAGGAAGAGCCCTGCAGAGCCTGAGAGACAAGTGGCTGGGAGTCTAGAATAGTTAGGGCTATGGCCAGAGCGAGTGAAGGCTCAAGAAGTCTTCTCTGTCTTTTATTTCCATGCCTCCGTGCATTCCTACTTTCTTCTTTCTCAGTGGTGCAGTGTATTGCCTGAATCTTCCATGGCACAGGGATAAAATACCAAGATAGTTTTTAAACAACCGAGATGATGAAAACAGTCTGGCAATTAGATGTGATGCTAAAATAGGACTGCAAGGAGATCCAACCAGTCCATTCTAAAGGAGATCAGTCCTGGGTGTTCATTGGAAGGAATGATGCTAAAGCTTAGACTCCAGTACTTTGGCCACCTGATGCAAAGAGTTGACTCATTGGAAAAGATGAGTGGGAGGGATTGGGGGCTGGAGGAGAAGGGGACCACAGAAGATGAGATGGCTGGATGACATCACCGAGTCGATGGATGTGAGTTTGAGTGAACTCCAGGAGTTGGTGATGTACAGGGAGGCCTGGTGTGCTGCGATTCATGGGGTCGCAAAGAGTCGGACACGACTAAGTGACTGGACTGAACTGAACTATGCCTGACCACCTGCCCGCGGAGGGACAAATGCAAGTCTGGAAAGAGTGTTTGCAGTTTATCGTCTTTGGAAAAGCAAGCGTTAGAGGAATGGGAGTCTGCAGCAATACATTATTTATGCTAAGCTACCCACAGATCCTTAGTTTCCCCTGGTTGTTTTAGAGTTGAAAAAACATCCTTTGCATGTGTGACATTTGTTACCAGATAATGCCAAGTAACTGTTAGAAAAATGTACATTTAGGTATAAAAATTTAAACGTATGCCTCTTTTTTACAAGCTCTGTATGCTCTGGTTCAGTTCATTCATGAAGAGCAGCAGGGGTTAAGAGGAAATTAGTGATGTGCTGTTCCCATGTTCTCTCTCCAAAGGACTTGGTGAATTTCATCGAAGCAAATTTTAAGAAACGGGAGTGTGTCTTCTTTACCAAAGATTCCAAGGCCACGTAAGCACCTCTTCTGCCTCTNGGTTCAGTTCATTCATGAAGAGCAGCAGGGGTTAAGAGGAAATTAGTGATGTGCTGTTCCCATGTTCTCTCTCCAAAGGACTTGGTGAGTTTCATCGAAGCAAATTTTAAGAAACGGGAGTGTGTCTTCTTTACCAAAGATTCCAAGGCCACGTAAGCACCTCTTCTGCCTCTGATTTTGCTAATGTGTTCAAAGATAAATTATTAACAACCACGACGACAGACTAGCTCATTATTCAGGTTATTTGCATCTTGCAGTTCTCAGAAATGGTGTGCGAGCAGGAAGAATTTGGCAAGCAGCTTGTCCCTAGAGAGGTATCATTTCATATTTTAAGCTTCGGCTGGAGTGGGTGAAGGTTCCAAGACAGGCTGTCACTCTCTTGGTGTTCCCGTGAGGCTGGGAGCCTGCCCGAGTGGCCGTGGCAATGAACCTTGTTATTTCATAGCCGTTGGCAGGCGACAGCAGGCATGGGCACACGTGGCAACCTGACCGGCTCCTCCTTCTGGCTGTTGACTGTGGCTCTACAGTAGGACTTTGTTGTTTATCCTTTCTATATATAGTAGTCTAGCTGTTAATTGACTGTTTAGTCGCTGCCATAATTTATGTTTAAAGACTGACTCTCTGTTGACCAGAGGCAGTTACAGCAAGATCAGGGGTGTTACCATCAGCCTTAGATTCAACCTTGGCTTGGCTGCCTGTTCACTGCATGAACTTGAACTAATTATTATCTTCTGAGTTGAATTTTCTTATCCTAGAAATCCAGCAAAGTATACATTCTGGGTTGTGGTAAGGATTCAGTGGGATGTTTCATAAAATTCCTACTATAGAAAGCTCTCAGTCAATGTGCTTTCTTTCTTTGTATAAATTAGAAAATGAACATCAGAGAAAATAAGAGATTTCTATTTTGTCATTGGTATAAACTTAGTCATTATGAGCCATTTTGACAGAGTATAAATTCTGTGAGTCAGCTATCTATCCCCCATATTTCCCTGAAAGATTTTGTGTTAATTTGTTTGACTGGTAGAAAACACCATTTGGATTCATTCATTCATTCAATCAATATTTATTGAGCATCAACTGTAACAAGGGGACTTTACATACTTGATCACAAATTCTACAGCTGCCCTGCAAGGTAGCTGTTATCATTTGACTGACAAGTCAAGTGAGGCCTGGAGAGGCTCAGTGTTTTACCCAGGGTCACATTGCTGGGCTTCCCTGTGACTCAGATGGTTAAGAATCTGCCTGCAATGCAGGAGATGCGGGTTTGATCCCTGGGTCGGGGAGATCCCCTGGAGAAGGAAATGGCAACTCACTCCTGTATTCCTGCTTGGAGAATCCCATGGACAGAGGAGCCTGGCAGGCTATGGGGTGCCATGGGGTGGCAAAGAGTCAGACACGACTGAGGGACTAACACTTTCACTTTCATATTGCTGGTAGGAGAGAAATAAAGGACTGAACCCAGCTTTCTGATTCTTCTTTGTGCATTCTTTTTTTAAAATTATTTTTTAATTGGGAGAAAATTGATTTACAATGTGATGGTTTCTGTCACACAGCAATGCAAATCAGCCGTAATTATACTTATATCACCTCCTTCTTGAGCCCCCCTCCCCTGCCCCCAGACCACCCCTCTAGATCAGCACTATTTATAATAGTTAGGACGTGGAAGCAACCACATGTGCATTCTTTTTGGGTCCAGCTCCTGACCCTTCTAAGAACGACCCTGCCTTGGGCTGACTGTATTCATCAGTACCTTGTCATTTGCAGATATCCAATCTAATTGGGTTAAATGAGTGGTGGTTGTAATGGGACCTCTTGCTGGAAAGCACAGCCAGATCCAGGGCTTAGTATTACCAAGACCCTGCCTCTTTTTTAATCTCTGAGGCTGTCCTTCTCTGGAGGTGAAGTCTCCTCCTTTGTAATGCAAAATGGACACCACAACTCTGGCTGATACCATTTCAGCTTACCAGTGAAGGGAACGAGGGCCTGGTTCCTAGCAATTCTACCCAAAGTCCTGGAACCTTGATCTTGGAGTTCATGGCTCTTATTGGCCTGGCATGAGCCGTGGACCCATTCTAATCCTTGGGAAGGTGATGGAATATGTAGTTAGCCAGTCTTGGGTCATTGGAAGGACTGATGCTGAAGCTGAAACTCCAATAGTCTGGCCACCTGATGCGAAGAACTGACTCATTTGAAAAAGACCCTGATGCTGGGAAAGATTGAAGGCAGGAGGAGAAGGGGAAAAGGGAACGAGGGCCTGGTTCCTAGCAATTCTACCCAAAGTCCTGGAACCTTGATCTTGGAGTTCATGGCTCTTATTGGCCTGGCATGAGCCGTGGACCCATTCTAATCCTTGGGAAGGTGATGGAATATGTAGTTAGCCAGTCTTGGGTCATTGGAAGGACTGATGCTGAAGCTGAAACTCCAATAGTCTGGCCACCTGATGCGAAGAACTGACTCATTTGAAAAAGACCCTGATGCTGGGAAAGATTGAAGGCAGGAGGAGAAGGGGACAACAGAGGATGAGATGGTTGGATGGCATCACCAACTCAATGGACATGAGCTTGAGTAAACTCTTGAAGTTGGTGATGGACAGGGAAGCCTGGTGTGCTGCAGTCCGTGGAGTCACAAAGAGTTTGACACGACTGAGCGACTGAACTGAACTGACTGGGTTTTGTGTCCATATGGACCTGGTGTGGGAAGGATGGGTCCTCAAAGGAAAGACAGGGTGTTTCTACTAGCTGCAGCAGAAGTGGATGGAGGATAGGGAAATCTACAACTGCCCACCTGATGGTGTCTGACTGCAGCTCAGGTCTGACCCCAAACGAAGGGACTTGCTGTGAGCAGCCCTCACCCTCCACAATACCAGCTGAGGACAGGAACACCTCGGGGTCTCCCAGTGCCTGTCTCAGAGGAGACCCAAGGTTATAGACCAGAGTCAAGACTCCATAAGCTTTTCAACTTCCTATATTTATTATTTTCACCTGTCTATCGGCAGCGGGGATGCTCTGTGTAATCTAAATTACTCCTCAGACAAAGGAATCAGGGAAGCGACTGGCAACAGTGATACTGTAATTTTGCCGCTGCTTGGCACGCCAGCTGGCGTAAGCTACTGCAGATCTCCCCAGAGTTGCCCTGTATATGCTGAGCCCAGACCACACATGTTTTTCTTCTTTAACCCCTTTCGGATGTCTGTTTCTTGTGTGGTCACAGGAGAGTGATGCCTGACTATGGCCCCTGTTGCTGAGGGTACCCTCTGAGACACTGCTGCCCAGTTAGGGGTCGCCTCCTGGCACGTCCCTGAATCCGGGTTTGTTTTCTTCAGTTCTCACTGCCTCAGCTATCCTGGGTTCTAGGTCGAGACAGGAAGAACTTTGCTTTTGCTGTAATGGGCTCTGTGTGATGGTCCTTTCTACTATAATGGGAATATTCTTTATCTGCATCAGCCCATACGAGCATTTGAAATTGGCTAGTGCAACCAAGGAGCTGAATTTTCAAATTAAATTAAATAGCCACACATGGCTAGCAGCTACTATATTAGCAGTGTAGTTCTGTGGGATTCTGACTTGTCCCAAGGGGTAGAACTAGCATCCCGACTCTCTCCTAATCCTCTCCATCCCCCTTCTCTGTCACTTCTATGCCTCCCCCAAGTATCTGTGCTAACGCCTTCCTGGCATTCTTCCCATCTCCTCTCCATTTGTAGACCAATTCATGTACATTGGTGCTCAGATATGACATCAC
This sequence comes from Cephalophus harveyi, assembly GCA_006410635.1. NCBI lineage: Eukaryota > Metazoa > Chordata > Mammalia > Artiodactyla > Bovidae > Cephalophus > Cephalophus harveyi. Next base: position 123,749 of record SJYT01056444.1, read on the forward strand.
CCTTATGGCAGAAAGTGAAGAAGAACTAAAAAGCCTCTTGATGAAAGTGAAAGAAGAGAGTGAGAAAGTTGGCTTAAACTCAACATTCAGAAAACTAAAATCATGGCATCTGGTCTCGTCACTTCATGGCAAATAGATGGGGAAACAGTGGAAACAGTGGCTGACTTTATTTTTCTGGGCTCGAAAATCACTGTGGATGGTGATTGCAGCCATGAACTTAAAAGACGCTTGCTCCTTGGAAGGAAAGTTATGACCAACCTAGACAGCATATTAAAAAGCAGAGACATTAGTTTGCCAACAAAGGTCCATCTAGTAAAGGCTATGGTTTTTCCAGTAGTCATGTATGGATGTGAGAGTTGGACTGTGAAGAAAGCTGAGCACCGAAGAATTGATGCTTTTGAACTGTGGTGTTGGAGAAGACTCTTGAGAGTCCCTTGGACTGCAAGGAGATCCAACCAGTCCATCCTAAAGGAGATCAGTCCTGGGTGTTCATTGGAAGGACTGATGCTGAAGCTGAAACGCCAATACTTTGGCCACCTGATGTGGAGAGCTGACTCGTTTGAAAAGACCCTGATGCTGGGAAAGATTGAAGGCAGGAGGAGAAGGGGACAACAGAGGATGAGATGGTCGGATGGCATCACTGACTTGATGGACATGGGTTTGGGTGGACTCTGGGAGATGGTGATGGACAGGGAGGCCTGGCGTGCTGTGGTTCATGGGGTCGCAAAGAGTCAGACATGACTGAGTGACTGAACTGAACTGAACCCAATCATCAAGGTGGAGCCAGACAAGCTTCTCATTCGAGGTCACCCAAAACACACCCCTATTCTTGGAAGGGAAAAGGGTTCTAGAGTCACTCTTCAGTTGTAGCAAAGACAGATGGGACAGGGACTTCCCTCCCCAACCCTGCAGTGAACTCGGGTGGGTGTGGAAGGACCCCAAAGGACAGTGGGACAGAAACAGCTAAAGAGAGAGGGGAGGAAGCCAACTTGGACCACAACAGTGGGGAGGATCCTGAAACCACCAGGAGCAGCCTCAGCTCAGGAAGTGCCCCAGGGCTAGTCAGAGAAAAGGCTAAAGCAGCTGCAGTCAAGTCCAGTTGACTTTTTAAAATTTTTCTTGGCCAAACTGAGTGATGCCTGAGAGACCTGTTCCAAAAAAAGAGGCAAGGTTACTGGTGGAGGAGTGATTTTGGATTCTAGGTTCTAGCTCAATTTTTATAACTCTAGAAAATATCGAATGTTTTGATATCAATACAGATAATTTCTATACCCTAAAGTAATTAAGATTTGGGCTTCCCTGGTGGCTCAGTGGTAAAGAATCCACCTGCAATGCAGGAGACATGGGTTTGATTCCTGGGTCGGGAAGCTCTTGGGGAGCAGGCAATGGCAACCCACTCCAGTATTGTTGCCTGGGAAATCCCATGGACCGAGGACCCTGACAGGCTCCAGTCCATGGGGTCGCAAGAGTAGATGTTAGTGAGCGACTGAACATACCTACGCATACACACATACACAGTGTTAGTAGTTAAGACTTTCGGTTACAAGGAACCCGAGTTATTTTAACCTAAATGAAGAAATTTACTCTAAAGAAAAGGAAGAGCCCTGCAGAGCCTGAGAGACAAGTGGCTGGGAGTCTAGAATAGTTAGGGCTATGGCCAGAGCGAGTGAAGGCTCAAGAAGTCTTCTCTGTCTTTTATTTCCATGCCTCCGTGCATTCCTACTTTCTTCTTTCTCAGTGGTGCAGTGTATTGCCTGAATCTTCCATGGCACAGGGATAAAATACCAAGATAGTTTTTAAACAACCGAGATGATGAAAACAGTCTGGCAATTAGATGTGATGCTAAAATCTCTTTTTGTGTTGATTTAAGCTAATCAAGTGTGGTCTAAGAGACGTGATGAAACATTTAGGTAGGTTTAATGAAATCTCTTCCTTCCTGTCAATATCCTCCTGCTCAGGGAGAATGTGTGCAAGTGTGGCTATGCCCAGAACCAACACATAGAAGGCACCCAGATCAACCAAGACGAGAAATGGAATTACAAGAAACACACAAAGGAACTTCCCACCGATGCTTTTGGAGATATTCAGTTTGAGACGCAGGGGAAGAAAGGGAAGGTAAGCAATGGTTTTCTACTTGAACTGGCTAATCCATATACTAACATGGTAGGCTACTGAAGTACCTCGAGTTACTTCAAATTGTCTGATCGTATGTATGAAAGCAGAAGAGATGGGTTGTCAACCCAAACATGATTTCAGAATAAGATAAATCTTGTGAAAAATCAAGCGCTGTGATTAGATTCTGTGCCACGGCAGCACTCCTCAGGTGGTTGCTAAGGCAGTGGTGAGTAGCGAGGAAGGAGCAGAATGCGTTCCATCTGTAAGGTGCTGGTAACGCCACGGTGGCGGGTTCAGTTCCCATACGGGCCACCACGTGCTACGACTGTCTGGGCATGGGCTGGAAAAGAATTTCCAGACACAGAGCATTTAGAAGAGAGGGTTCACTGAGAACAAAGGACTGAGGTAGTGAGAGGTGCTGCAAAGACAGCAGGCCGACTTTCTGACAGACCAGGGAGAGATGACCGCCCAAGGGAGAGCAGAGCGGCAGACGCTGTGGGAGCAGCAGGCCGACCCTGAGGTGCTTCCAAGGGAGAGCTGATGCTTTGGTGGGCTTGCAGCCAGTTTTTATAGCCTCAGGACAAAGAAAATTCCTAAGGGAAGGTGAGGTGAAGTCACTCAGTCGTGTCTGACTCTTTGCGACCCCGTGGACTGTAACCTACTAGGCTTCTCTGTCCATGGGATTCTCCAGGCAAGAATACTGGAGTGGATTGCCATTTCCTTCTCCAGGGGATCTTCCCGACCCAGGGATCGAACCCGGGTCTCTCACATTGGAGGCAGACGCTTTAAGTCTTTGGTTCTATATGGTACACATGTTACTTAACATAGAGATGGGAGCTGGCTGGTTAGGGACAGGCTGGCTCTTGACAAACAAGATGGCCTTTGACAATGGTTGTCATGGAGCTTGGCTCATTCTGGAAATATTGGCCCGTGACCCCAGGATGGCTGGCTTGCCACCCAGTGCCCTCTCTCCAGGCACAGCGCAGGCTCATGCGATATCCTCGTTGACCCTCCCTGCTACAGGATGCCTGACAAATGCATTTATGGTTTAGTTTGGCATACGGCATTCTCGAGAGTAAACGTGGCCTTGAATAAGGTGACGTTTTCCTTTGCACACCCACACTGCAGGCTCTCACACAGCATTTTACAAAGCTGTTTAATGGATTGGGTCGGATGGAAACAAAAAGGATAATGTCAGAGTTGTGAGTTAAGTTTTATCGGGGGCAAACGAGGACTATAGCCAAGGAGACAGCATCTCAGATGGCTCTGAGGAGCCGCTCCACAGAGGCGGGGGGCAAGGTCAGTGTTACATGATTTTAGTGAAGGGGGTACGTGCAGTCAGGCAGCCACCTTGGTAGACGCTTGCTGCTAGTCATGGGAAGCCGGTGTCTGCATGAACGATTTTAGTGCTTTTGTAGATATGAGAAGATGCAAGAATTTGGGCTCATATAATATGCTGAAAATACCTGTCTGAAAGCCCTGTTGTGTGGGTTTTCCCCAGAGCACAGAGAGTTTCATTCTTGGTCTCCACCCTGAACTCTCACCGCTGCAGCTGGGGTTTGATTCTCGACCAGGGAAGCCTTTCTTTTCCCCCCACCCCTGCCACCTACCGACCTCCCCAGTGCGGCCATACCACCCGTTAGGGCTTCCCTGGTGTCTCAGAGAGTAAAGAATCTGCCTGCAATGCAGGAGACCTGGGTTCCATCCCTAGATTGGGAAGATCCTCTGGAGAAGGGAACGGCAACCCACTCCAATATTCTTGCCTGGAGAATTCCAAGAACAGAGGAGCCTGGCGGGCTATAGTCCGTATGGTTAGGGACAGGCTGGCTCTTGACAAACAAGATGGCCTTTGACAATGGTTGTCATGGAGCTTGGCTCATTCTGGAAATATTGGCCCGTGACCCCAGGATGGCTGGCTTGCCACCCAGTGCCCTCTCTCCAGGCACAGCGCAGGCTCATGCGATATCCTCGTTGACCCTCCCTGCTACAGGATGCCTGACAAATGCATTTATGGTTTAGTTTGGCATACGGCATTCTCGAGAGTAAACGTGGCCTTGAATAAGGTGACGTTTTCCTTTGCACACCCACACTGCAGGCTCTCACACAGCATTTTACAAAGCTGTTTAATGGATTGGGTCGAATGGAAACAAAAAGGATAATGTCAGAGTTGTGAGTTAAGTTTTATCGGGGGCAAACGAGGACTATAGCCAAGGAGACAGCATCTCAGATGGCTCTGAGGAGCCGCTCCACAGAGGTGGGGGGCAAGGTCAGTGTCGCATATGACTTTAGTGAAGGGGGTACGTGCAGTCAGGCAGCCACTTTGGTAGACGCTTGCTGCTAGTCATGGGAAGCCGGTGTCTGCATGAATGATTTTAGTGCTTTTGTAGATATGAGAAGATGTAAGAATTTGGGCTCATATAATATGCTGAAAATACCTGTCTGAAAGCCCTGTTGTGTGGGTTTTCCCCAGAGCACAGAGAGTTTCATTCTTGGTCTCCACCCTGAACTCTCACCGCTGCAGCTGGGGTTTGATTCTCGACCAGGGAAGCCTTTCTTTTCCCCCCACCCCTGCCACCTACCGACCTCCCCAGTGCGGCCATACCACCCGTTAGGGCTTCCCTGGTGTCTCAGAGAGTAAAAAATCTGCCTGCAATGCAGGAGACCTGGGTTCCATCCCTAGATTGGGAAGATCCTCTGGAGAAGGGAACGGCAACCCACTCCGATATTCTTGCCTGGAGAATTCCAAGAACAGAGGAGCCTGGCGGGCTATAGTCCGTAGGGCCACAAAGAGTCGGACACGACACGACTAGTATTTTCCCTTTCAGAGGCAGATGGCAGGTGCCCGTTTTCGGTTGGCCATTATTAACAGTTTCTTTAAATTCTCCTCTGTCCACTCTGTCTCTTCCCAAGGCCTCTGTCTCGGGATGGGCCACCACTGTCTTGCCTCCCCACCTGTCCTGGCTCACAGTCTGTAGTTGGCACTCCTGCTGGAGGGCCCCCTGAAATGTAAATCCCACTGCCTTTAGGATGAAGTCTCCAGCTCTCCGGCTGGCTCGGGTGTCCCCGCAGGGGCACCCACGTCCCCTTCCACTGCCCCAAGGGGACCTTCGTCACCGGCTCCCGTCCCAAAGGAACAGGTAGACCGGGCCACGCCCCCGCCATCAGGAGAGCACCTGCGGATGCTGATGCTTCTGTCCTTCCCCACAGTATATCCGACTGTCCTGCGACACGGACGCGGAGACGCTGTACGAGCTGCTGACCCAGCACTGGCACCTGAAAACACCCAACCTGGTCATTTCCGTGACTGGCGGCGCCAAAAACTTCGCCCTGAAGCCGCGCATGCGCAAGATCTTCAGCCGCCTGATCTACATCGCGCAGTCCAAAGGTGCGCGGGTCCCGCGGTGGCCGAGGGGACCGTCCCGGGCGGGGATGTGGCGCCCGCGGGTTTGTCCGTCCAGGCTGCGCCGCGTCTTCAGAGACTGAACGAAACTGTCCTCTGCCATTCATGCGCAAGACTGCAGATACTCTAGAGCTGTATGATTAATCCTGATCTTAATTAGAAACAAGATCCTTAAATGAGGAAACAGATCCGGAACTCCGGAGGGTGGGGTGGGGTGGGGTGGAGGAGGGAGTGGGGATTTCCTTAATCAGAGCTCAGGAAATTGCATGTGGGTAGTTGCATGTTTCTCTTAACCTAACGTTTTCATTTAGTCGTTTCTACATAAAATGCTCAGAGTATTCTGGCCAATCAAAACAGAAAGTTTAATGTTTGCTGTTTCATTTGGGGAACAATAATATGCTTTGAAAATAGTGACCGTGCCTGGCAGGTTGTGAGCGCCAGGTGAGTGTCTGATGGGGATCAGTACACAGAACCCTGGCTTTGTTATTTGAAATATTTTGCTTATTTTTTTCTTTTTTGTTATGATAAATTTTAAACCTACAGAAGAGTTGTAAGAATAATCCAGTGAATATCTGTACAGCCTTCACTTAAATTTACCAGTTGTTAAAAATTTCTCATGTCTGTCTTCTCCCTCTCTCTAGATACTCATGTATTATGATTTTAAACGTCGTTTGAGGGTTCCCTGGTAGTCCAGTGGTTGCTGTTGTTATTGTTCAGTTGCTAAGTCGTAGCCGACTCTTTGCAGTCCCATGGACTGCAGCATGCCAGGCTTCCCTGTCCTCTGTCCTCTCCCGGAGTCTGTCCAGGTTCTTGTTTATCGAGTTTTGTTGTTGTTCAGTTGCTCAGTTGTGTCTGACTCTTTGGTGATGCTATTTAACCACCTCATACAGTGGTTCAGTTCAGTTCAGTTCAGTCGCTCAGTCGTGTCTGACTTTTTGCGACCCCATGAATCGCAGCACCCCAGGCCTCCCTGTCCATCACCAACTCCCGGAGTTCACTCAGACTCACGTCCATCGAGTCAGTGATGCCATCCAGCCATCTCATCCTCAGTCATCCCCTTCTCCTCCTGCCCCCCATCCCTCCCAGCATCAGAGTCTTTTCCAATGAGTCAACTCTTCGCATGAGGTGGCCAGAGTAGTGGAGTTTCGGCTTTAGCATCATTCCTTCCAAAGAACACCCAGGGTTGATCTCCTTCAGAATGGACTGGTTGGATCTCCTTGCAGTCCAAGGGACTCTCAAGAGTCTTCTCCAACACCACAGTTCAAAAGCATCAATTCTTCGGCGCTCAGCTTTCTTCACAGTCCAACTCTCACATCCATACATGACCACTGGAAAAACCATAGCCTTGACTAGATGGACCTTTGTTGGCAAAGTAATGTCTCTGCTTTTCAATATGCTGTCTAGGTTGGTCATAACTTTTCTTTCAAGGAGTAAGAGTGGTTAGGACTCTGAATTTCCACTGTAGAGGGCACAGGCTCAACCTCTAGTCAGGGCATTAAGATCCCCCAAACCGTGGGGCTTGATACCAAAAAAAAAAAAAAAAAAAAAAAATCCTTTGTGAGTAAATTTTAGGTATCATGAGCTTTAGCCCTTAAGGACTCGTATTAGCACATGTCTCTGAAGAAAAAGCCTGTTTTCTCATGTAACTGGTATAACTTTCAAACCTGAGGAAGTTCACATTGACCAATACAGTTATCTAACAAAAGGTTCTTGTTTTAATTTTGCTAATTATCCCAACAATGTTCTTCAGAGCAAAAAGTTTTTTGTTTTTTTTTTTCTCCACCTGGATTCCAATCCATTTAACTTTTAATATCATAGAAAACTGAAAAGCTTTCTTTCCTCTGGAAATGTTGTTTAATCTTTTTGGCCTTTCAGGACATTTTTGAAGACTATAGGCAACTTTTTTTTTTTTTACAAAATTCCTTTCATTTGAGCTCGACTAATATTTCCTTGAGATCTGATTCTGTTTATGAAAGTCTACTATTTATTTTATTAGTTTATCTAATGCTAAGATTTAAAAAACTTAATTTTTTTTGTTCATCATGGATTATTTGGGCACCAATTTTTACATTTATTTATTTATTGGCCATGCTGCATAGCATGCAGATCTTAGTTCCCTGCCTAATCAGTGATTGAACCCTTGCCCCCTGCAGTGGGGACTTGGAGACTTAACCCCTGGACCACCAGGGAAGTCCCTTGAAAACATTTTTATTAAGAATATTAGTTGACAGAACTAAGGTAGCATGTCTTATTCTAAATATGCTTTTTCTTAAAATCAAGAAGAAAGGGTGGTTTCTCCCCATATTTATTCTTAATTTCCTGATCAACCAGATGGGACCACAGTAGATACTTTGTTATGAAACCCAGCAGCTGACTTCCTCACCACTAAATCTGAACATGCATAATGCATTCCTTCAGCAAATACTTCTTATATGCTTGCCATGTGTCAGAAGTTGTTGTAGGTACTGGGAATAAATAGAGTAGAACAAAGCAGACGAAAGTCCCCAGGCCGGGATTCTTCTTAGATGAAGTGAATGGCCGGAGCTGGGGGTTCAGCCATGTGGAGAGCTGCTTCGTCTCCCATTGCCTCATTTGAAATGGGGGTATTGACAACTGAAGGAGACTAGGTGCCAGGGGGTCTGGAATTCACATCTTGTGAGAACTGGCCAAAGGAATGGGATCTGAATGTTCTAGGGACTACATCACATTTACCGTAAAATACTGGAAGGACTTTTATGTGGGAGATGACTAAAGTAGCTCCCTGTCGGGAAGTCAGTAACAGAATTGGAGAATGGAGACAACAATGAACAAAGGGATTTTCTAACAGTTTGGGGAGGGGGCTGCCTCTCAGCTCCTCAGAATTCAGGGAGACTGGTGGCCAAGCCTCAGCTAGATTCCTGCCTGGGTGGCACACTGGCCTAGGCACATTTTCAACTTTAGATTCCATTATTATGTGCAATCATATTTTTAGGAATTTTGTTTACTACAGTTTTGAAAACAAAGCTGTGAAAAACTCTTGGCCTTGCAAAGATCATCAAATAGAAACCTTCAAACACCAGTGTGCAAGCTTGTGCAATTTTAAAGTTAATTGTAGGCACCAGGGTCATGCTAGAAGACCCCATGGACTGTAGCCCACCAGGCTCCTCTGTCCTTGGGATTCTCCAGGCAAGAATACTGGAGTCGGTTGCCATTCTCTTCTCTTGGGGATCTTCCTGACCCATGGATCAAACCCAGGTCTCCCACATTGCAGGCAGATTCTTTACCATCTGAGCCACTAGGGAAGCCCAAAGTTAAATGGTAGGCACCAGATCCTGCTAGGAAGATCACTTCAGATCCATGGGGGTGGGAGGTGTGGGAGCAGAGTGTTCCACTTTCCATGATGACATTGCTTAACTTGCTCAACAGCTAAGGGCAGGCGCTTATTAGCCATGAAAAGATTTACCGGAGAGGTGATTAAAGGGACAGATTCCTTGGCCCTACCTCCCAGAGAGTCTGATGATGTGAGTCTAGGGTGGGGTCTAGAATCTCTATCATTTTAAGCAGCATCCCTTAGACACTCGGACATCCTCTTCTCTTTCCTAAGTCCATGTCGTAGGTTGAACGTAGTCCAAAGTGTGGCCGGCAATGCTGGGTCCTGGTGCTCACAGGGGGGGCTTCTTTAGGGATTGAGTACAGGATGAAAAACTTATTCAGAGCCTCTGTTTTCCTCTCTTCTTGGCAGGTGCCTGGATTCTCACTGGAGGCACCCACTATGGGCTGATGAAGTTCATCGGGGAGGTGGTGAGAGATAACACCATTAGCAGGAATTCGGAGGAGAACATTGTGGCCATTGGCATTGCTGCTTGGGGCATGGTCTCCAACAGGGACACCCTCATCAGGAATTGTGATGTAGAGGTAAGGGCAGGACACGAGGAGGTCTGCAGGGTCACAGCGGAGAGCGACCCAGGCACGGGGGTCTGGGATGCCATCAACTCATAGGCATTTGGCCTTACAAGATTCCTTTGGAACCTCAGGAATTAAAAACAAGGATGACATAATCAAAGGGGTTCTGTGAAGGAGTTACCGATAAATGTGTTTTGTTCATGAAAATTTGTCCCCAGCAAATCCTGTTAGAGTCAGTTCTTTAGTTTTTTATTCTCTGGTACTAAGTCTTATGACAAAGTATATGTTTAATTACCTCTTTTCATAATCCTGTAACTCTGTGCTCCTCAAGAGCTAAGACTCCATTTTATTCATTTTCTAATCCCTAGACCCTGGCATAGGTCTTGGCATATGATGAATTCTAGACAAGTATGTGTATATCAATATCTACCTCTGTCATATCCACATGCACACAAATATGTATGTCTGGACACACACACACACACTTTCCTGAATGCTATCAGTTTCAGTGAATTTATACAAAAGAGCACAGGGTGATGGAAGAAGAACTGGATTGGGAATCTGATTCTTACACTGCCATCGGTCATTTATGTGACAACAGGGAAGTGATCCAACTATTCTGAACCTTCATTTTCTCATATTTAAAGTGATGGCCTGCACTATAAGATTTTTAAGACCCTTCTGCCCTTAGGAAATCTAGAAAGAGGCATCAATATAGTTGAACCCAGAGAGTCAGCCTTTCGTGAACCCATAAACATGTCATCAGGCATTTTGGCCAACAAGTAAGTCTCAAAGACAAGTTGCTGTGTGCTTTTCAGGGATATTTTTCAGCTCAGTACATTATGGATGACTTCAAGAGAGACCCTCTGTACATCCTGGACAACAACCATACCCACCTGCTGCTCGTGGACAACGGCTGCCATGGGCACCCTACAGTGGAGGCAAAGCTCCGGAATCAGCTGGAGAAGTACATCTCCGAGCGCACGATTCAAGGTCAGTGTTTACGAGATGGGACGTTAGAAAAACATATGAACAAAAGCAGCAGCAGCATCCACAATAGCTCCCAGTTATTGAGTGAAGCATGGTAAACCCGTCCTATCAGATGCTCTGCTGCCAAAGAAGGACCGTTGTATCTCTTCTTTAATATACTAGAAATGCTTCTGCTCCTATGATAGGTACCCTCCAATGTGCTAGAACATTGATGAATGCTTGTCCCACTCTGGCTTGGGAATAAAGAGACCTGCTCTCCATTCTGCTTGACAGCATTTAAGACCTGGTAAAATTCACGGTAGCAAATTACACTGATGAAGCAATGGGATTTGCTAGAGTAGAAGTGATAAAAAACCAACCCGCTAGCTGAGCAGTTAGATGATTTACTTCTTTGAATATTGGCTGCTTCTCTATACCATTGTTGTTTAGTTGCTAAGTCCCTTCCAACTCTTTCGTGACCCCATAGACTGTAGAATGCCAGTCTCCTCTTGCCCATGGGGTTTTCCAGGCAAGAATACTGGAGTGAGTTGCCATTTCCGTCTCTAAGTGATTTTCCTGACCCAGGGATTGAACTCGTGTCTCCTACTCTTTATTACTGAGCCAACCAAAACCACCTAAAACATTGGTTTCAGGGGGAGAATGCAACCATTGAGTGAAAGCCTTTATTTGCTATGGAAAGTGATAAATAATGTCTTCCTACTGCTGAGATGTTGGTGTTGAGATGTGTCCTGTTGTGGAACCAGATTACCACATGACCTAGTGACAGTCTCCATCACAGAGACTTGCTGGATATAATCTCGATCTTTTCTTTTCTCAATGGGAAGTCTGTGGAGGAAGACATTTATATATGCAGTCATCTCTCTGGAGAAAACACATAGTTATTCAAATTTTTCATGCACTTGAGAAAGCATAGATTATGCAAATGAGTAAAAGTGTAATTATTGTCAGGATAAATTTGAACCTGGCTATATATATTCAGGTCAGTTCAGTTCAGTTACTCAGTTGTGTCTGACTCTTTGCAACTCCATGGACCATAGCACGCCAGGCCTCCTTGTCTATCACCAACTCCCAGAGTTTACTCAAATTCATGTCCATTGAGTCGGTGATGCCATCCAACCGTCTCATCCTCTGTCGTCCCCTTCTCCTCCCGCCTTCAATCTTTCCCAGCATCAGGGTCTTTTCTATTGAGTCGGCTCTTCACATCAGGTGGCCAAAGTATTGGAGCTTCAGCTTCAACATCAGTCCTTCCAATGGATATACAGGACTGATTTCCTTTAGGATTCACTGGTTTGATCTCCATGCAGTTCACAATATTTATTAGCAAACGTCGAGCGTTCACAGACTTTAGCATTTCAAATAACCGTCATGCAGGGTGGCTCCTGTCGCGCTACTGCTGGTTTCGAGCCCAGAGATGATCCATTGTGATGGTCAGGTTCGTTAGGCCTGCAGCCAGCAGCCCCACTCTGGGCTCAAGGGGCAGAAGTTCCCTTGAGGTGGGTGAGTATTTCTGATGAGCCCAAAATATGTTCTATGTTTTATATTTTACAGATTCCAACTACGGTGGCAAGATCCCCATTGTGTGTTTTGCCCAAGGAGGTGGGAAAGAGACTTTGAAAGTGAGTCTTGGTTTGGTTTTCTAGAAGCTCGGTCAACAAGTTTGCTCAACCAGTTTGTATTTTCATGGCTTTGGGGGCTCACCTAACCTAATCTGATTGCTTTCTTTTCTACAGCAAGTCAGTAGCATTTTTCCAATCACACAATGTTGCCCTAACAGACTTATGTTGTCTCCTCAGCTGAGAAGATTTAGGAAGAGACTTTGTAGCAACACGAATAGTCTGTGGACTTACTGTTGGCTTTGGCCATTAAGCAGCCAAATAGTAGGGCTTGACCTGAACTCACAAGACTCAGGGATGGTAACCAACACGTATGTTGGAAAACCATGGGCACCCTGTGATCACACACACTTAGAATTACATGAAATTTCTGGCAGAGTTAGTTGGAATCATAATCTAATGCTTCTGTTTGTTATTTTCTGTAACAATGATCCATTCATTTATTCCTTCATCAGTAGGCATTTATTATGTACCTTCTATGAGACCTACTGTTGAAAACATTATTAAATAAAGATTTTTCAGGGAAAGACTTTTCAGAGAAAAACTAGAGATTTTTTTCAGTGTGAAATAGTCAGTATGGAAATGCTTGAAGAGGCAGTCACATTAAAGAGGAAGAGAGATGGAGAAAAAGTAATTGAAGATGGTTGCTTCTATTATCACTCAGATTTTAGATTTGGAATTAAGGTTTCCAGCGAGGTGCTGCCAGTCTAGAGTATCACACTTCTGTAGCATTTCCCTCAAAGTCTGTCCAGGCAATTCACAACCCACAGATGCTACAGGAGAGAGGAGAGAGGGAGGAGAAACTGCCCACTGAGCTCTTTATCCTTCAGCTCACTCTCCTGTCACCCTCACTCCCGCCCGAGCACGGCCCCGACACCCACCTCTGGCACAGGTGGGGAGGTGAGGATGGATCCCAGCCTGATCTGATGAAGGCTCCACCCTCTATAGGCAACGTCTTCTGTAAGGGAGACAGCACTCCTGGCTAAAGGAAGGGGCTGTGCTCACATGTACACCACTTTGTCTTGTTGTCAAGTGGTTAAAATTCTTAAGACCTGATTCCTCTATGCTGGTCTCTGTGGTTTTTATCAAGGAAATAAAACTGTGGTATGTGTTTATCCAGAAAACAAATATATTTTTCTTTTCATAAAAGGAGAAAAGACAATTATTTGAGGAGGGAAATACGTGTGTCAAAAAAGTGTGCCAGCTTCTGGGAAGGTATTTTCATGCCTTAAAACTATGCATATTATTCACCTCTGTCAGATAAGCCATCGATGACAATGTTGAGGACCATCTTAAGAGTTGTCATTTAAATCTATGATGTCAATATTTGGAGTGATCAGTTTTATATAGAGGGACATTTTGAAGCACGCATTTATGGAAAACTTGCCAGCTGCACATGTCCTTACTATGGAATTTGATACTAACACAGGATGTAAGACAGCTGGCTTACATTTCTGATTCTTAAAGCGGTTGCAAGTATTTGGTTTGCTTCTGATAGAAAATTAACCTCCCCTGCAGAAGGATACAATGCAGAGATGTGTCCATGTGATTTGTTCACCAGCTTGATTAGAGCCTCGGTCCCGGGCAGGGTTCTGTCGATCCTCTGGTCGACTCTTAACGCCCTTCTCGCAGGCCATCAATACCTCCGTCAAAAGTAAAATCCCCTGCGTGGTGGTGGAAGGCTCGGGGCAAATCGCCGATGTGATCGCGAGCCTGGTGGAGGTGGAGGACGTCCTGACGTCATCCATCATCAAGGAGAAGCTGGTGCGCTTCCTGCCGCGCACCGTGTCCCGGCTGCCTGAGGAGGAGACCGAGAGTTGGATCAGATGGGTGAGTTGCAGGGGGGCAAGTTCACGGGAAGGGAGGGGGCGGGCGCCTCCACTGCCAGCCTCTACTAGCAGCTCTGGCTGTTTATACTTTCTCAGCGACTTGGAAACTGCACTCCAGCCCAAACAGGTTTCTTCCTTGGAAACTGAAGCTCACATGCATTAAATGACTTGCCTAGTCTCCATACCTCAAAAGGTGCAGCAGATGGGGCTTAAATTCCAGTCCGCCTGTTTTCAAAGCTGATACTCCCTTCATACGCTGCCAATAAGCGTTGAGCTTCTGTGTCTCCTATCAGCAGTGGGGGGTGAGGGGGTGGGAGGTGGGGGGTGAAATCCCTGTGATGATGTTTTAGAAATACAGACTCTAAATTGAATCTGTATCTAGTGGAGAAGCTGTTACTACAGAAAGATTGCCTTTCTAAGTTATCTGGCCTGTGATTCATTCACAATCTCTCATCTTTCCTATTGGATCATGTGAGAAATGTGTACTCATTGAAATATCTCTGGCTTCTTATTGCTAAGCCTGTAAAGTATTTTAACACAGTGCTGTGCTTTCTCGCCTTTCTCTCTGAATCATGATTGGTGTTGACTTGAAATGACTTTCATCTTGCTGACTGTTCAGTTTGTGATAGAGTTTACATTGGTAGGAGTGGGGACGTTCCCATCAGCTCATCTGGAAATGGCCTTCGGTGTTTGGGTCTTCTTAGGAGTGTGTGCTGCCACTTGGAAAGTTTTCCATAAAGAAAATAACAGGATGTAGACAGCAAGAGTTATTTTAATCATGGAACCCATTTCATCATTAGAGTGAAAGGTTGAATTTACTATAAATAATTTTTATAAGTTCTTTAATTAACTTGGTATTTCAGCAGCATTTCGTTGTGGAAGAACCTCGAAGTGTCAAATTTGGCAAACTGAAATCTTGGAGTAGTGAAGACAGTCTTGCCCATGGTAGCATTTGCCATTATGTTTTTCCTTTTATTGAAGCACAGTTGATTTGCAATATGGTGTTCATTTCAGGTACACACACACACACACACACACACACACATATATATGCTGTGCCCATTTGCTCAGTCATGTCTGACTCTTTTGTGACCTCATGGACTGTAGCCCACCAGGCTCCTCTGTCCATGGGATTTTCCAAGAAAGAATACTGGAGTGGGTTGCCATTCCCTTCTCCAGGGGATCTTCTCAACCCAAGGATCCAACCCTCATCTCCTACACTGGCAGGCAGATTCTTTACCACTGAGCCACAGGGGAAGCCCATATATACATATACACAAAAGTATATGTATTTGCATGCATGCTAAGTCACTTTAGTCATGTCCTCTTTGCGACCCTGTGGAGCATAGCGTGCCAGGCTCTTTTATCCATGGGATTCTCCAGGCAAGAATACTGGAGTGGGTTGCCATGCCCTCCTCCAAGGGATCTACCTGACCCAGGGATCAAACTTGTGTCTCTAATGTCTTTTGCACTGGCAGGCAGGTCCTTTACCACTAGGGCCATCTGGGAAGCCCCCTATGTTATATATATATATGTAACTTTCTTTTGCAGATTCTTTTTCCTTATAGATTATTACAAGATACTGAATGTAGTTCCCTGTCCTAAACAGTAAATCCTTGTTTATTTTATATGGAGTAGTGTGTATTGGTCTTTGTCATTATTTAAAGCAAGCATGAACAAATCAAATTATTGTAAATAATGAGAAAAATCAAGCCCATCGTCTAGGCTACCAGGTACTCTGTATTAAATTAGTGAACAATGAGACCCTCTTGGCTTTACTTAATTTCACATGACTGGGCAGTTAGGTGATGGTCCAGGGAAGGTACGGCAGGATCAAAGTGATCAGGACACAAGTCCTTTCTGGATTAAGCTTCACTACTAAGACTCAGAAGATGCAGCTGCATCTTCTTCCCATGCCCGCGTCTCTGTTGGTGCTGAATGATGCCCTGTCCAACAAACGCTTATGTGATGTTCCTACTTGAGGTGCCGCGTTTTGCGGATTTTGCTAAAAAGGGCAAAGCTAGTGGTTTTCTGTGAAAGCTCTTGCTGGGATTTGCTTGTATCTTGTTCAGGTCCAGTTGAGGTGAATAGAGTGATATCAGCATCATTGATGATGAAGGCCAAGTTGAAAGATGTGGCTTAGGGGTGCAGCCACCACGGACCTCCTTATGCTGAGCCCCAGAATGAGACAGAAGAACCCACCCAGACAGAGGCAGCCCTGCAGGACTGCCGGCCGCTGTCAGGCGACACGTGGTGACAGCTGACACCAGAGCACTGGCACCCCGCAAGGAGCAGATCCCACGGAGGAGCGGGAAGGGGCTGGCTGGGCACGGCCACAGTGGTCCGTTGGCTGTGTCACTCCCCAGCCCTGAGCCAGTCGAGGTAGCGGTGAAGAGTCCGCCTGCCAGTGCAGGAGACAGGAAACATGGATTCGATCCCTGCATTGGGAAGATACTGTGGAGAAGGAAACGGCAGCCCACTCCAGTATTCTTGCCCAGAGAATCCCTTGGACAGGGGAGCCTGGCGGGCTACAGTCCACGGGGTTGCAAAGTGTTGGACATGGCTGAACATGCATGCACACAAACACCCTGAATACCCAGGAGCCCGATTTGAATAGAGTGCCCTCCGGGTGAAAATATGTGGGTGAGAGAACTATGTATAACCCACAATGGTTATTTCTGGTTCTGCGTATATTCAGACCTAAACTGCTGGAGTCATTTCAAACATATCAAGGGAGCAACCCCAAAGCACAGAGAGAAACCTAAGACTTAGTGTGTTGAGCAATGTCATCAAGGTAGTTTCCTGGGATGGATGGAAGAAATCCAGCGGTCAGTTCAAGGATGCTCGCAGAAGAGGAATAGACAACTCTTAACTCACCCATCAGAGATGGCCCTGGGTCCATTCCAGTGACTTTCCTCTTATCCCTTATGCACATTGCTTGCAGAGTCCAGACAAGGTCACGTCCAAAGGGCCATGCCACCATCTGGGTCCCCATACCCTTTATAAAGGACATTAAAAAAAATTTTTTTTTGATGTGGGCCATTTTTTAAAAAGTCTTTATTGAATTTGTTATAATATTGTTTCTGTTTTGGATTTTTAGCTGTGAGGCATGTGGGATCTTAGCTACCCAACCAGGGATTGAATTGGCTCCCCTTAATTGGAAGGTGAAGTCTTAACCACTGGACCACCAGTGAAGTCCCTTTATGAATGGTTTTGATTTTCTGCTTCAAGAAAACTGCTACGGGAAAGTCACGTGAAGCAGGCTAAATGTCAGACACATTTCACTTTCTATGATTATATTGCCCTTTCTGGGGTGCATATCTAATTCATATTCATATGCTAATGATTTATCATAATTATAATCATGTCAATCAGAAGACATACATCAATAATAAAAATTAGCCTGGCATTTTAATTATGCACTTATATGGGGTTTGGCAGTTGGTAGAGATTTCCCAAAAGACAAAGCTCAAGAGTGGAATTATTAGTGAATGAATGTATACATTCAGTCAGACATTCGTTGAGCAAGCTCTCAGGGTAATTGCAGGTGGCCTCACTGGCCATGTGGACAAGCAGCCCCTAAGCCTGGCGTCAGTTTCTCATCCTCCTCAAGAGACCCCATATGCTTGCTCACTGGGCCCAGGCCCTCCTCCCCACCAGGGCTCTCATAGTTCCCCACTCTGCCTACTCCTACCTTCTCAAGAACTTGACGCTTCAGCGTCTCCCAACCTGCCAGCCAACCCAGTATCATTCATTTCCAACACTTGCATTTATTCAATAGTAATTTATTGAGCACATACTGATGCCTGATCCTGCAGACATTTCAGAAAGGAGAGTACAGAACAGAGAGTGCTTGTCTTCAGAAAGAAAATGGAAATTAAAAAAAAATTCCTGTTGAGTGATTACAGTAGAGTGCAGTGTTTAATTTCCTACCAGAAAAGGGAGTTTTGAAGAAAATTAGTAGCGTGGATACACTGGGCTTGAGCCACGGGAGCCTGGCCTGGTGTGGGAGGGCCTTTCAGTGGAGGGCTTCTCAGAGGAGGTGACGTGGGAGCTGAGATCTGAGTGACGGGTGAGGGTCAAAGGTGAGGGCTGGGCTTGTTTGGGGCACAGCTCCTGAGACTCGAGATAAGCCCAGCTCCCCAAGGGCCTGAAAGATGGCGGTGAGGGTGGACACTTTGGGGTGGAGACTGTAGGACTCAGGAGGCGCCAGGCCAGGGAGCTCCTTGAACACTGTCTGGAGCTTTCGGTCTTGTTCAGGTGTGTCAGGAAGTCACCGAGGAGTTTGAGGCAGGGTGAGGTGTGCTCTGAGACTGTTGCAGTTGAGCTCACATGGGCTGCAGTTGGGGGTCAGGGTCCTAGGGGATGGAGTATGGGTGGGGGCCCCTGGAGAGTCTCTGGGTTCCATCCATTTGCTCTGTATCCATGTTCATCTTCTCTTTCCTTTTCATTCCAAAGGAAAAGTTGTCTTGGCCTTTCTGTGCTGCTCACCTCTAGCTGGCCCCAGAATCTTGGGACCTGGACCCCTCCTCACCTGTCATTTCTGGCCAGACCCCTTTCCTTTGCATGAACAAAGGCTGCCAACATGGTGAGAGGACCCTTCCCTTCCTGCCGTCAGCCCCTCTCCTTCTGTGTTAAACTCACTGTGGTCTGTGCTTTCCTGCAGTTTTCATCTATTTCCTCATCACCCTCAGATGCCTTTTGAATGAAGCCCCTGGACACCACCTTTCCCAGGAAACTGCAACCTTAAGGCCACCTCCTAAAGTCAAAATTCAAGGGCTCTCCTTTTTTCTTTTAAAAAAATTGAACTCAAGTTATAATACTGTATAATCATGTGTACAGCCAACTGGTTCAAATATATATATGCATATATAAATAAATGTGCTTATTGTTGTTGTTGTTCAGCTGCCCAGTCGTGTCTGACTCTTTGTAACCCCATGGACTGCGGCACACCAGGCCTCTCTGTCCCTCACCATCTTCTGGAGTTTGCCCAAGTTCATGTTCATTTCATCGGTGATGCTGTCCAGTCATCTCATCTTCTGACCCCCCTTCTCTTTCTGCCCTCGATCTTTCCTAGCATGGGGTACTTTTCCAGTGAGTCATCTGTTCGCATCAGATGACCAAAATACTGGAGCTTCAGCTTCAGCATCAGTCTTTCCAGGGAATATTCAGGGCTGATCTCCCTTAAGATCGACTGGTTTGATCCCCTTGCTGTCCAAGGGACTCTCAAGGGTCTGCTCCAGCAACACGATTTGAAGGCATCAATTCTTTGGTGTTCTGCCTTCTTTGTGGTCCAGCTCTTACAACTGTGCGTGACCACTGGGAAGACCATAGCCTTGACTCTGTGGACCTTTGTCGGCAGAGCAGCGTCCCTGCTTGTCTAGGTTTGTCATCGCTTTCCTGCCAAGAAGCCATCGTCTTCTGATTCCACGGCTGCAGTCACTGTGCGCAGTGATTTTGGAGCCCAGGAAGAGGAAATCTGTCACTACTTCCACCTTCTCCCCTTCTATTTGCCATGCAGTAATGGGACTGGATACCATGATCTTAGATTTTTAAATATTTAGTCTTAAGCCGGCTCTTTCACTCTCCTCCTTCACCCTCACCAAGAGGCTCTTTAGTTCCTCTTTGATTTCTGCGGTTGGAGTGCTATATCTGAAGTTGTTGATGTTTTCCCGCCTGTCTCGATTCCGGCTTGTAACTCACCCAGCCCGGCATTTCTCATGATGTGCTTCAGCGTATAGGTTAAACAGACAGGGTGACAGCAGACAGCCCTGTCCCACTCCTTACTTGATCTTGAACCAGTCAGTTGCTCCATAAAGGGTTCCAACAGCTGCTTCTTGACCCACATATGGGTTTCTCAGGAGACAGGTAAGATGGTCTGTATTCCCATCTTTCAGCTTTCCATAGTTGTCATGATTTACATGGTCAAAAGCTTTAGCATAGTTGATGAACAGAGACAGATATTTTTCTGTATGTATATATGTGTGTGTCTATATATAAGAATAAGAATATATATACACACATTTTTATGTAAAGAATATGTATATATTATTTTCAGATTCTTTCCCATTATAAGACATTACTGGTGGTCCAGTGGCTAAGACTCTGTACTCCCAATGCAGGGGCCTGAGTTCAATCCCTGGTCAGGGAACTAGATCCCACATGCCACCACTAAGACCAAGAACAGCCAAATAAATAAAAATATATTAAAAAAAAAGACATTGTATATAGTTCCCTGTGCTATACAGTAAACCCTTATCCTTTGGACAGTCCTTGTTGTTTTATATTTAGTAGCATGTATCTGTTAATCCCATACTATTAATTTATCCGTCCCCTCCCCTTCCCCCTTTGGTAACCATGAGTTTGTTTTCTACCTCTGTGAGTCTGTCTCTGTTTTCTAAATAAGCTGATTTGTATTCTTTTTAGATCCCACATGTAAGTGATATGCACTTTGTCTTCCTCTGTCTTATTTCACTTAGGTCCATCCATGCTGCTGCAAAAGGCGTTATTTCATTCTTTTCTTATGACTCATATTCCATTGTGTGTGTGTGTGTGCGTGCGTGCGCGTGCGTCTTCACCGCATCTTCTTTGTCCGTTTGTCTGTTGATGGTTGCTTATGACCTGGCTATTGTAAGTAGTGCCACTCTCAACATTGGAGTGCGTGTATCTTTTCAAATCAGGGTTTTCATCTTTCTGAATATATGCAAGAATGCATGTATAGCCACCCTGACCTGAGGCTTCCCTCTCTGCCCAGCCAAGACTCTGTAGTTCCAGATCTTCAGGGCCAAATGTTGCCGGGAAAACCCTCCACCACTTTAACTCCGTGGAACCACAGCCAGACTCGCTTCCTCCTCTAGAGGGAGCTCTTCACTTTCAAGCTCCCTCCAGGCCTGAAACCGTAGAATCGGGAGGGCTCTGCCTCTCCCCAGGCTCTTGTTCTTTTCAAGTCTTTTATTGAATTTGTTATGATATAGCTTCTGCTTTATGTTTTTTAGGTTTCGTTTTGTTTTTGGCTGCGAGGTATGTGGGATCTTATCTCCCTGACCAGGGATCGAACCTGCATGCCACTACTGGACTGCCAGGGAAGTCCCTTCCCCAGCTCGTGAATCTTACAAAATGCCTTAAAATTAAACATGACATAAAATCAGAAAGGAAAATATAGAGAATCCCTCGTCTCTTTATTTAATCACCACGTTGTCTTGGCTTTTATTCGCATTTAATTTTTCTTTTTATTGTCTAGGCCCTTAGGACCACACTAGGACAATGTCTTTGGTTTTTCTGTTGTCTTTTCCTGATTTATTCACTTGTTCAATGATTAGTACCTACCATGTGTCACACACACTCACACTCACCCCTAGTCATTTTATCTGGGAGCTTTCTAATAGATTCTTTTTGATATATGCGTCCTTATAGAAGCAATGCTTTATGCTCACTGTGGTCAAGGACTCACTATTTCAATTTAGAAGTTAGATGCTATGAGTATGGGCACTGTAGAGGAGGGAAGGAAATCTGAAACATTCCTATAGGTGGTCTTTAAAAACAATGGAACAAGACATTCGTCACCAAAAGAGAGAAGTTTATACTCCTCGGGCCTGAAATCAGTTGGCTGACAATTCTGCTCTTTAAATCTTGCCAGCTCAAAGAAATTGTCGAAAGTTCTCACCTATTAACAGTTATTAAAATGGAAGAAGCAGGGGACGAAATTGTGAGCAATGCGATCTCCTATGCTTTGTACAAAGGTGAGTAAAAATAGCTCTTCTAGAATTGTGACTTTCTGTGGCTTTTAATGGCTGGCATTTATTTTTTAAACAGCTTTACTGGAAATATAATCTTGCATTTAATTTTGATTATCATAGGTTGAAAGTCAGAATAACTATTATTGACCTCCTTGGATGTATGTATTTAATAGAACAAGAATTTTTATGTCATTAAAATACTGGTTAAATATGATCACAGTGCTTTCCAAAGAATTGTCTCTAGTAGTGGTTTAAAACCTTTTTCTGAGCCTCAGACACCTGGGAGAATGTGATAAAAGCTATGGACCTTTGTCCTAGTATTCCACATCTGTGTACACGTGTGCACACATACTTCACACACAGATGCTTCTGGATTCAGTTTCAGGGGCTAATGCATCTCCTGAAGCTTGTGAATGAACCTCAGTTTTAAATCCTCATGTGTGAACTTTGCTTCCTGAGAATCCCATCCAGGTGGAATTACCTTAAGTAAATAGATCCTTGACAAAGACCATGCGGAGTTGAGCCGCCTGATTAATATCTGTAAGGTATGCAGAGCAGGGCAAGGCACCTTGGAAGTGCATTTTAAGCATTAACTATTTATTAGAAACATTCTTGTCATACTTGTCAGAAATTTGGTTGTAAAGATATTTGTTGAAATGGGGCTACATCTGTAGAGATACATAGATACAGAAAATAATAGCTCTGGAAATGACAAGTAGAACATTGTTATAATATAGCTCTTTATTTCATAGATTTAGATATAGTATAAGTCAGATGTGGCCCTGGAAATGTAATATTTATGGAATCTGAATCTATAGGAAAAGATCAATATACCATATAGTTACACTGTTAGGATATGGAATGGAAAGATATTATCATCTAAATTGATCCTCATCATATACTTTGGGACATAGAGAATATGGATAAGAATCAGTGAAAATAAAGTGTCAGTGAAATGACAGCTCTGAGCATCTGATTCCTTTTTTTTTTTAAAGATTTTTTTTTTTTAATCTGGACCATTTTTTAAAAACCTTTAATGAATATGTCATAATATTGCTTCTGCTTTTTATGTTTTGGTTTTTCGGCTGCAAAGCATGTGGAAATCTTAGTTTCTTGTCCGGGGATTGAACCCACACCCTCTGCACTGGAAGATAAAGTCTGAACCACTGGGCCACCAGTGAAGTCCCTCTAAGTGTTTGATCCTAAGAGGACATGTCTAGAATCTCCTTTGACAGATGGCTCTGATAATTCGCCGTATGGAGTGGTTCTGATGCTCTTGTTTCTGGGTGTTTGGTAAGTTGACTTTTTCCCTGTTTTCTTACAGCCTTTAGCACCAACGAACAAGATAAGGATAACTGGAATGGGCAGCTTAAGCTTCTGCTGGAGTGGAACCAGCTGGACATAGCCAATGATGAGATTTTCACCAATGACCGCAGATGGGAGGTAAATAAGAAGCCCTTCGTGGTGACTCCAGTGGCAGGTGCAGTCCATTTCTAAGAAGGCCTTGATATTGAATCTTGAAATGGACGTTCTGTCTGGTGCCTCTGTGTTGCCAGGCCTCACTTTCTGCATCTGTTCTTGCTGTTGTTCAGTTGCTGAGTTGTGTCCGACTCTTTTTGACCTCAGGTTTGACTGCAGCACGCCAAGCTTCCCTGTCCATCACCATCTCCCGGAGTTTGCCCAAACTCATGTCCATTGAGTCGGTGATGCTATCCAACCATCTCATCCTCTGTCGCCCCCTTCTCCTTCTGCCCTCAATCTTTCCCGGCATCAGGGTCTTTTCCAATAAGTTGGCTCTTCACATCAGGCGGCCAAAGTATTGGAGCTTCATCTTCAGCATCAGTCCTTCCAATGAAAGTTCAGGATTGACTTCCTTTAGGATGGGCTGGTTTGATCTCCTTGCTATCCGAGGGACTCTCAAGAGTCTTCTCCAGCACTTCTTCATCTGTAGTGTGGGATAATAACATTGACTTCGTAGGTTGGTTGTAAAGAGATAATAAAACTAAATACACTAATGTAAGGTAACATCAAGCCACCAATATCATCTCAAGTTTACAGCTTTTCAGCTATGACGTGAGAGGCAATTCTCCATCTGGGTGTAGAGGTGAAGATTTCCTCTTGGGGGAAATATATGCTCGACAGCAGTACTCATTTTGTGCCCTACTCCACCTTCCTAGCCAAATTCTAATGAGAAAACTGTCAGACGTGAGATGCATAAGAGACAGATAGAACAAGTTGATTGAAGACATACAATGAATATCATAGAAAATTGGGCCTCCCCCAGGCAAACCTGTGCCTCCAATATGGAAGTTGTATGTCCAAGAAATCTCTATTTTTTTCCCAGTAAGCTGACTTTTCTCATTTAGAATTAATTTTTTCGCATTTATTCAGCTGCACTGAGTCTACCACCTTCCTAGCCAAATTCTAATGAGAAAACTGTCAGACGTGAGATGCATAAGAGACAGATAGAACAAGTTGATTGAAGACATACAATGAATATCATAGAAAATTGGGCCTCCCCCAGGCAAACCTGTGCCTCCAATATGGAAGTTGTATGTCCAAGAAATCTCTATTTTTTTCCCAGTAAGCTGACTTTTCTCATTTAGAATTAATTTTTTCGCATTTATTCAGCTGCACTGAGTCTTAGTTGCAGTATGCAGGATCTTTCGTTTCAGCATGGGAACTCTTAGCTGCAGGATCTAGTTCCCTGACCAGGGATCAAACTCAGGCCCCCTGCACTGGGAGCACAGAATCTTAGCCACTGGACTGCTAGGGAAGTCCTTCTCACTTTGGATTTGATGACAGCTGTAAGGCTACACTTTCCAGCAGCATCCTCTTGTATACAACTCAACTGAGATCCACTTCAGGAATTCTGTTTCATAGGAACAATTATAAAACGTCACACTTGGATCCACATCGCAGGGGCTTCTTTGTTTTCAGCTCTTCAGGCATTGGTGGGCAGTGAGAATTTCATTTTATATGTGTATAACAGTATAAGGCATGTATATTTCATGACTTTGTATCCTTCCCAGTCAGACTCAGAAAACACTTTTAGGCCCATCATCATATAATCAAAGATGAAGAATTCATTTATACAAACATCATCAATTTTAGTAAAAGAATACAAATAAAGCCATGGCTTATGGACATTTAAATTATTCATTTCTTTAGCAAACACTGTCTTTGTTTGGTTTTTGCAGTATAATGAGTGCTATTTCATATGGCAAGCCTTGAGTTAGTTGAGGGAAAGTAGAATTGCAAGTAGATTTAGTTAATTGATTCATAAATAAACCCATGTGTGTGAACTGCCCTATTTAAGTGAGGTTAGATGGTACAAATAAACATAAAGTTGGGCACATATTGAACTGATCATTTAATTTTACTAACTTAGATAAAGATAGTTAAGCATGAAGGGTCTAATGGTTGACAGAATGGACTCTGGAGCCAGCCCCTCTGCATGACTTAACCTCTGCAAGTTACCTAACCTTTCCCTACCTCCATTTCCTTGCACAGTGGTGAGTTGGGGTCAGCTCATACTGTTTTTAGTAAAAATCAAAGTTGACTGCTAAAATTTGTAGGGCTTTTGAGTCAGTTGTTAAATATAGTCATTAAAATAAAATAATATAAACTTAGAGCTAAATAAATTTTATTAAAAACAAAGGCAATACTGAATCAGACTCATCCCTAACTATTTTACTACATTTGCTATGACCTAGCCTCTGGAAGTTATGTCTGTTGTATCTGTGTGCTGGAAACACCGTACCTGGTACTCTCTGTCGAGGCCCAGCTGAGCATTCAGTGATACCACGTGATAGCTGAAGGCTGGCCATGGTGGGAACATTTACACCATAGTAATGGGCAAATGCCACAAATCTGGGCTTATTTTCTTCTAGAGAGTTGGTTGTGACATGTTTACCAGCATACCACTGCTCATTTAAAAATGGAGATGGTAATAGCAGTATCTACCTCACTGAATTGATACCATCAGATGTTTCTAAAGAGCTTGAGACATAGGCACCTGTTAAGTCCGGTGTAAGTCTTTGTTTAAAAATAACTACAAATCTTTGGAATAATGGTAATATTTGTGTAATCTCTTATAAAGCACAAAGCGGTTTCACTGTGCTTGTTCACTTGGCCCTCATGCCAACATCCCAGGGATTATCTCATTTTGATAGTTAATAAGCCAGGGCTCCATGGGTACCACAGTGGGGGTGGCATTCTGATGGCATTTTGGGAGCCTGTTCTGAACTTGAATCTCTAAAGGCATCTTGACCTGTGTTACCTCATTTCATCCCCACAAGCATTTATTTTACAGATGAGAAAAATGAGGTTCAGAGACACAGTCTCATTCAAGGTTGCACATAAGCTAGCTCAGTTCAGTTCAGTCGCTCAGTCGTGTCTGACTCTTTGCGACCCCATGAATCGCAGCACGCCAGGCCTCCCTGTCCATCACCAACTCCTGGAGTTCACTCAGATTCACGTCCATCGAGTCCGTGATGCCATCCAGCCATCTCATCCTCGGTCGTCCCCTTCTCCTCTGGCCCCCAATCCCTCCCAGCTTCAGAGTCTTTTCCAATGAGTCAACTCTTCGCATGAGGTGGCCAAAGTACTGGAGTTTCAGCTTTAGCATCATTCCTTCCAAAGAAATCCCAGGGCTGATCTCCTTCAGAATGGACTGGTTGGATCTCCTTGCAGTCCA
>SJYT01056444.1:150845-192890 GCA_006410635.1 Cephalophus harveyi
GCCAAGCTTCCCTGTCCATCACCATCTCCCGGAGTTTGCCCAAACTCATGTCCATTGAGTCGGTGATGCTATCCAACCATCTCATCCTCTGTCGCCCCCTTCTCCTTCTGCCCTCAATCTTTCCCGGCATCAGGGTCTTTTCCAATGAGTTGGCTCTTCACATCAGGCGGCCAAAGTATTGGAGCTTCATCTTCAGCATCAGTCCTTCCAATGAAAGTTCAGGATTGACTTCCTTTAGGATGGGCTGGTTTGATCTCCTTGCTATCCGAGGGACTCTCAAGAGTCTTCTCCAGCACTTCTTCATCTGTAGTGTGGGATAATAACATTGACTTCGTAGGTTGGTTGTAAAGAGATAATAAAACTAAATACACTAATGTAAGGTAACATCAAGCCACCAATATCATCTCAAGTTTACAGCTTTTCAGCTATGACGTGAGAGGCAATTCTCCATCTGGGTGTAGAGGTGAAGATTTCCTCTTGGGGGAAATATATGCTCGACAGCAGTACTCATTTTGTGCCCTACTCCACCTTCCTAGCCAAATTCTAATGAGAAAACTGTCAGACGTGAGATGCATAAGAGACAGATAGAACAAGTTGATTGAAATTTGGCATTGCCTTTCTTTGGAATTGGAATGAAAACTGACCTTTTCCAGTCCTGTGGCCACTGCTGAGTTTTCCAAATTTGCTGGCACAAAAGGTAAGGTAATGATAAAACCAAGATGTAGAAACAACGGTGTGTCTGACTTTGAAGCTGTTCTCTTTCCCTGTGTGCCAGGGGTTCTCAAAGAGTGATCCCTGGACCGGGGGTAGCACGGGCTTAACGTGGGAGCGGGGTAGCAGTGCAGATCACCTGGGCAGCACTGCTCTCTGCCTCTGTCCCCCTGAGAGCCAAGCGTGGGGGCTCAGGGCCCCTTGGCAGCCGCCTCTGCAGGCAGCATGTGATCCTCCTGAGACCAGCATCAGACAGAAGGAGAAGCTGCTAATGCCGCCCTTGGCGGGGGATATTCCCCTGAACCGGGGCTCAGACACGTCCAGTGAGGAGAGAGGATTGGGTGGGCGGCAAGGAGCCGTGGGTGGGTTCGGCACTGCAGCTCCCAGGCTCCTGGAACTGCCCCCACTGGCTCCGGCTGCTGGTTCTCCGTGGTGTCAGATCTTCTGGTGTTTACTCATGAGTATTAGTCACTCCATCATGTCTGACTCTTTGCAACCCCATGGACTGTATGTAGCCCGCCAGGCTCCTCTGTCCATGGGATTCTCCAGGCAAGAATACTGGAGCGGGTTGCCATTCCTTGTTCCAGGGGATCTTCCTGACCCAGGGATTGAACCCAGGTCTCCTGCACTGCAGGTGGGTTCTTTACTGTCTGAGGCATCTGGATTTTAATGCTGGAACTGTGGATTTTTATGAACCATCTAATTTTTTATTAATTAATTTTTATTACAGTATAGTTGCTTTATAGGACTTTATAGTGGTTTTGTAAGACTTCCCTGAAGCTCAAATGGTAAAGAATCTGCCTGTAATGCAGGAGACCAGGGTTCAGCCCCTGGGTCGGGAAGATCCTCTGGAGAAGGTAATGGCAATCCACTCCAGCATTCTTGCCTGGAGAATCCCATGGGCAGAGGAGTCTGGTGGGCTACAGTCCATGGGGTTGAAAAGAGTCGGACACGACTGAGTAACTGACACACACACACATGGTTGCGTTACAGTGTTGTGTTGTGTTAGCTTCTGCTGCACGGCAAAATCAATCAGCTGTACGTATGCACATGTCCCCTCCCTTCCAGATTTCCTTCCCATTTAGGACACCACGGTGCATTGAGCTCCCTGTGTTATACAGTATATTCCTACCAGTTTTCTATTTTATACATAGTCTAGTTGTTAATGTTGGCAACTGAATCAAACTGTAAAAAATATTGGGTTGGCCAAAATATTCATTCAGGTTTTGAAACACACAAATGAACTTTTGGCCAACCCAGTACTAAGGAGGACATTGGGAAACAGTGGTGTGATCTGTGGACCACTGGTTTGTGCCTGAAGAATGTATTATCTTTATTAAGATTTTCAATAAGCTTCTATGGGATAAGACTTATCAGAGCCCAGACAGTAGAGATAAAGGGAAATAATAACTGGGTATCATTGTCAGGAGTTCAGTAACTCATGGTTTTTTTTAACATAGCCAGGTGTTTGCCTCATGGTGTGTGAAGGGCGGCAGGGTGACCCCACGGCACCGACGGAAGAGTTGGTTGGTGGTTGGCTCATAATGGTGTCTACCGTAGGCCTCAGAGAAATGGTGTGAGCTGGATGGCAAGTTCCCTGTCCCCTAACAGAGCCAGTGCTCCTGTACAAGACATTGGGATCAATTCTTGATCAATGTCATCCCCACATGGTGTCATCGTCTCCACTTTCCCATAGCACAAGGCCAAGTCCCATCCAAGCCCACGTCTGGCTGATTGCAGATCCCACCATGCTGCTTCCTTCTCCTGCCTCAATGCTTGAGCTAAAATCCAACATTGTGTTACAACTGAAAAGATATTATTTATTTCCAAAGCAGAACTGAAAGACAAACTGATGATCCTATTACCTTGTGGGTGGAAATGCGATGTAAGCTGAGAAAGAAAATGCCTTGCTTCTTTAGTTGGATTTAGGGCATGCATTCTCTCTCTGCTCTTTCTCCTCAGTCTGCTGACCTTCAGGAAGTCATGTTTACAGCTCTTATAAAGGACAGACCCAAGTTTGTCCGCCTCTTTCTGGAGAATGGCTTGAACCTGCGGAAGTTCCTCACCAATGACGTCCTCACCGAGCTCTTCTCCAATCACTTCAGCTCCCTGGTGTATCAAAACCTGCAGATCGCCAAAAATTCCTATAATGATGCCCTCCTTACCTTTGTCTGGAAACTGGTTGCTAACTTCCGAAGAGGCTTCCGGAAGGAAGACAGGAATAGCAGAGATGAAATAGACCTAGAGCTCCATGTATGTACTGGGATGGTTGTCTGCCTGAATCCTCTGATCTCTTGAGTCTCCCTTCAGAAAATCTCCCTGCCTCTCTAGATTCCTACTCCCTACCTCATCACCATCGTGCAGTCAACATATTGGGTTTGTTAAATTTTTTGCCCTGTTTCATTTATTTAAGCTAGCAAATCCTATTGAGATAACGAGTGGTGTATTTTCTTGCTTTATTCTTTGTGCTATATTAACAACTAGTTATTGCAGTGTTTATTAACTGCAAAGGTTGGTGTGACACACTTTCTGAAGGCATCTAACAGAGAAGAGGGGCAAGCAAATGGCAACCTGTTCATGCCTTAGCCTTTTGGACGTGATCTGCCTAAAATAGTTCTGTGCTATCCGTGCAAAGGACTGGAGAACTGCCAAGTTTTCCTTTGTGAATGAGAAGGGAAGCGAATCTCTCCAAAAGGACAATCCTGGTTTCCATTTGAGAGGATGCTATGGATGTACCACTTATATTCTTTCAAGATTTTCTACTTAAAGGACAGGCAGGGCCAGTTTCTTGCACCTGCAGCTCTTTGCTGAAGGCTTGCTCTGGTCAGAGCCCACTGAGGGTCAAGTTGCTGTATAAATACCCCAGCAACCTTCCTGCTCAGAGGGGATACTTCTGAGGCCTGTGTCCTTCACTGGCCCCTGGAGTTAGTTGCCTAGTGGGACTGTTGTTGTTTACTTGCTAAGTCATGTCCGACTCTCTGCAGCCCCATGGACTATAGCCCACCAGTGTCTTCTGTCCATGTCTTCTGTCCATGGGATTCTCCAGGCAAGAATACTGGAGTGGGTTGCCATTTCCTTCTCCAGGGGCTCTTCCTGATCCCGGGACTGAACCCACATCTCCTGCCCTGGCAGGCAGATTCCCATTGAGCCACCAGGAAAGCCCCACCTAGTGGGATTAGCTTCTGGTTATTTACCATGATAACCTGTTGGTCCTTTCTTTTCTAATCTCATTTCCTCAATCTCCGAGTGGTTTTCCTGGAATTGCTTCTCAAAATGCTTGTCTCCAATCCTTTTACTTCTGGGAAAACTCAAGCTAGGTCATTATCTTTTATAGTTCTAGAATTTTAATATATGTGTGTGTTGCAAAAATCTAAATGAGCTAGGTGTTTGAAGAAGTTGGAAGTGTTTAAAAAGCTGTTTGATTCTATTTATAGTGAAACTCTCCACAGTATCCATAACTGTGCCAGAAACATTTTGTATCTTGGTAAAATTTGTGGGAAAGATTAAAAGCAATCTATACATAGAGTTGTTTTTCTATCTGAAAAAGATTCCCTTGGAAGATATGGGCGGCTAAATGAAGCTGGGATTCTAGCTGAAACATTAGGAATTGAAACTTTGAATAACACTCCAAAGAAATAAATATAGTTTTACATTGTGATAATTGAACTTTAACTATCGGAAAGTCGGAATTTAGATTGAGCATTTTTCTAGATGAGAAGGAGATTTATATGGTGAATTAAAGGAATTGCTTTCTCTTCCGGCTGTCAGAGTCATTCAGTTTTTTAAAATTGCTGTCAGCACATTTTTTTCACCCTTTATACTTTTCCATCTACTTGTACATTACCTTTTATGATAGATCAAAGATTCCGTGTCAGATTATACCACCTGGTGCATTGTGGAGATGAAACGCTCATCCCTATTCTGTGAAAATGGATTCAGGCACCGAGTTACAGAGCCCTCCAAACACGGGGTGCTCCCTAGGGCATCCTGACCCCATTTTCATTCTCATGCTGGTGTGTCTGCTAAAGTGATGCTCCAGCTGTACGTGCTGACTCCCTGCTCTCACCCCTCCCAGGATGTCTCTCCTATTACTCGGCACCCCCTGCAAGCACTCTTCATCTGGGCCATTCTTCAGAACAAGAAGGAACTCTCCAAAGTCATTTGGGAGCAGGTAAATGCCCAATTCCTTGGCAAATGTGCGCTTTGCTGTGGTTGTTCTGACCCTCTCAGAACTCACACATGTGTGTGCATGTCGTGCACAGTCGTGTCTATTTGCTACCCCAGAGAGTGTAGCCCACCAGGCTCCTCTATCCTTGAAATTTTTGCCATTTCCTTCTCCAGGGGATCTTCCTGATCCAGGGTTTGAAGCTCTGTCTCTTGCAATCTCCTGGATTGGCAGATGGATTCTTTACCACTGCACCACTGGGGAGCCTAATCTTAAAGCATCACTAATGAAATGAAATATTTGATGTAACGAAAATGGTTGTGGCTTGTGTTTAATGTGAACAGAGGTGTCTTTGGGAGGCGAGGTCTCTGGAAAGTCCTGGGCTTTGTGAGAAATCCAGGAAGCACTTACTTCTTAGGTGTGTGTGGATGTGCGATTGTTTTCCAAGTGGATGAGGTTTTCAAGTTTAGTTTTAAAATGCTTGGGGCTGGTGCATGGGGATGATCCAGGGAGATGATCCCACGGGTGGGAGGTGGGAGGGGGGTTCAGGATTGGGAACTCATGTACACCCGTGGCTGATTCATGTCAATGTATGGCAAAACCAATACAGTATTGTTAAGCAAAATAAAGTAAAAATAAAAATTAAAAAAATTAATTTCTAGCTTTATCACATTATAGACAGGAATGTAGGGCCTGTACAAAATCTGCTCTGGGAAATGATTGATATTTTTCTCTGTGATTCCTTACATAATGATTTTTCTAAATGATTTATGAACAGTTGAAAAGCAGTTACCTNAATTAATTTTTAGCTTTATCACATTATAGACAGGAATGTAGGGCCTGTACAAAATCTGCTCTGGGAAATGATTGATATTTTTCTCTGTGATTCCTTACATAATGATTTTTCTAAATGATTTATGAACAGTTGAAAAGCAGTTACCTCTCCACTTTTAGAGCCTACAGTTAGGTACTCAATATTAATTCACACACAGTCTCACTAACTACATTGTCAGATCTTCGTGTCCTTGGCCACTTTCCCACCTGAGCTCTTACAGCATGGGGGTGGGTCTTCAGACCTCCCACTGCCACATCTAACTGTCAGCTGGTCCTACATTGATCTTGATACTGTCTTTTTGTCTGCTAATTCCGTGTTCACGACTGTGAGTATATTTAGGTTCAGGACTCTTGGTGCACACTGCACATCTTGCTGGGAATCCATTTCCTGCTTTTGCCACAATTTTTTTCCTTGACTGACTTTGACGTTGGCTTGACCACAAGGGATTTAGAATTAACAGCAGCATGCTCACTTCTCTGAAAGACCAGGGGCTGCACTCTGGCCGCCCTGGGGGCCAGCAAACTTCTGAAGACTCTGGCTAAGGTGAAGAATGACATCAACGCTGCAGGGGAGTCGGAGGAGCTGGCAAACGAGTACGAGAGCCGAGCAGTGGGTGAGCCTCCCGGAACGGGACCCGGGGCTGGCACAGGCACCCTAGGGGGCATTTGCTGACTTTCCTAAGACTGCAATGGGGGGAAATGCAGGCTTCCTCACCCACAGCCTCCCAGAGCCATGTCCAAGTCAAGTCTAAGCAACTCAGCACCATAGGGGAGCCTTGGAGTATTGCTATTCAGAAACCGTGACGTGTGAGCTAACGGGTTAGCCTGCCAGTCTCCCATACCCATACCTAGGGAGGATCCCAGAGCCCTAGTTAGGGGACACAGATAGTTTATTACTATGGGAAAGGCAGCATTCAGAACAGCATCGAGGGTTGTTCCTCGTGCCTCGATTCCCCACGGGGTGATGTGAATATGAGCTGGTGTTGACAGCCCCACAGCTCCGCAAAATCAGGAGACTCAGGGCCTCTATAATATAAGATGACAGGCGAGCTGCCAAGCCCCGCTCCAGGGGGAGGTTTCTCATCACCTGGAACAGAAGAGGGCAGAGGCCTTGCTGAGTTTGATGTTCCCGGAACATCTGTCCTCTGTTTGCTTCACTTGACCTTGAACAAAGCTTATCAGTGCCCCTGCTCAGAAGACCTGGACTGTGCGAGGTGTGAGAAATCCAGGACCAAGTTGCCTCCCAGCAACACAGAACGTTAGGCCAGTTCAAATTTTTTTTTTTCCCCCACTTGGGAGTTTTAAGTTTGCAGTGTGGCACATTGCCAACTGCAGGTGTGTTTACCTGTTGTCTTATATAATGAAGAAATCCTCATGAGTTGAGCTTCTCTGCGTTGGAAAAAAAAAGGTGTCTAATTTTTTTTTTCTTCTAATATATTTAAAATTTGAAGATATCATGTTGATTTTGGATTGACTTAGCTAGTCAATGACTCCTAACATTTTGACTTTTAAAATAGTTCCTCTGAGGATCAACACACCAATCTCTTTGTCACAAGAGCACAAAATATGAACTTTTACATGTCAAAATATGAGCTCATCCTCAATGCAATTGGTCAGTGTTTTTTTATTACATCATTTTGGCTTTTTTTTTTTTTTTAAAGCTAGGTCATTATCTTTTATAGTTCTAGAATTTTAATATATGTGTGTGTTGCAAAAATCTAAATGAGCTAGGTGTTTGAAGAAGTTGGAAGTGTTTAAAAAGCTGTTTGATTCTATTTATAGTGAAACTCTCCACAGTATCCATAACTGTGCCAGAAACATTTTGTATCTTGGTAAAATTTGTGGGAAAGATTAAAAGCAATCTATACATAGAGTTGTTTTTCTATCTGAAAAAGATTCCCTTGGAAGATATGGGCGGCTAAATGAAGCTGGGATTCTAGCTGAAACATTAGGAATTGAAACTTTGAATAACACTCCAAAGAAATAAATATAGTTTTACATTGTGATAATTGAACTTTAGCTATCGGAAAGTCGGAATTTAGATTGAGCATTTTTCTAGATGAGAAGGAGATTTATATGGTGAATTAAAGGAATTGCTTTCTCTTCCGGCTGTCAGAGTCATTCAGTTTTTTAAAATTGCTGTCAGCACATTTTTTTCACCCTTTATACTTTTCCATCTACTTGTACATTACCTTTTATGATAGATCAAAGATTCCGTGTCAGATTATACCACCTGGTGCATTGTGGAGATGAAACGCTCATCCCTATTCTGTGAAAATGGATTCAGGCACCGAGTTACAGAGCCCTCCAAACACGGGGTGCTCCCTAGGGCATCCTGACCCCATTTTCATTCTCATGCTGGTGTGTCTGCTAAAGTGATGCTCCAGCTGTACGTGCTGACTCCCTGCTCTCACCCCTCCCAGGATGTCTCTCCTATTACTCGGCACCCCCTGCAAGCACTCTTCATCTGGGCCATTCTTCAGAACAAGAAGGAACTCTCCAAAGTCATTTGGGAGCAGGTAAATGCCCAATTCCTTGGCAAATGTGCGCTTTGCTGTGGTTGTTCTGACCCTCTCAGAACTCACACATGTGTGTGCATGTCGTGCACAGTCGTGTCTATTTGCTACCCCAGAGAGTGTAGCCCACCAGGCTCCTCTATCCTTGAAATTTTTGCCATTTCCTTCTCCAGGGGATCTTCCTGATCCAGGGTTTGAAGCTCTGTCTCTTGCAATCTCCTGGATTGGCAGATGGATTCTTTACCACTGCACCACTGGGGAGCCTAATCTTAAAGCATCACTAATGAAATGAAATATTTGATGTAACGAAAATGGTTGTGGCTTGTGTTTAATGTGAACAGAGGTGTCTTTGGGAGGCGAGGTCTCTGGAAAGTCCTGGGCTTTGTGAGAAATCCAGAAAGCACTTACTTCTTAGGTGTGTGTGGATGTGCGATTGTTTTCCAAGTGGATGAGGTTTTTAAGTTTAGTTTTAAAATGCTTGGGGCTGGTGCACGGGGATGATCCAGAGAGATGATCCCACGGGTGGGAGGTGGGAGGGGGGTTCAGGATTGGGAACTCATGTACACCCGTGGCTGATTCATGTCAATGTATGGCAAAACCAATACAGTATTGTTAAGCAAAATAAAGTAAAAATAAAAATTAAAAAAATTAATTTTTAGCTTTATCACATTATAGACAGGAATGTAGGGCCTGTACAAAATCTGCTCTGGGAAATGATTGATATTTTTCTCTGTGATTCCTTACATAATGATTTTTCTAAATGATTTATGAACAGTTGAAAAGCAGTTACCTCTCCACTTTTAGAGCCTACAGTTAGGTACTCAATATTAATTCACACACAGTCTCACTAACTACATTGTCAGATCTTCGTGTCCTTGGCCACTTTCCCACCTGAGCTCTTACAGCATGGGGGTGGGTCTTCAGACCTCCCACTGCCACATCTAACTGTCAGCTGGTCCTACATTGATCTTGATACTGTCTTTTTGTCTGCTAATTCCGTGTTCACGACTGTGAGTATATTTAGGTTCAGGACTCTTGGTGCACACTGCACATCTTGCTGGGAATCCATTTCCTGCTTTTGCCACAATTTTTTTCCTTGACTGACTTTGACGTTGGCTTGACCACAAGGGATTTAGAAT
This sequence comes from Cephalophus harveyi, assembly GCA_006410635.1. Lineage (NCBI taxonomy): Eukaryota > Metazoa > Chordata > Mammalia > Artiodactyla > Bovidae > Cephalophus > Cephalophus harveyi. The sequence goes on from SJYT01056444.1 coordinate 160,211, forward strand.
TAACGGCAGCATGCTCACTTCTCTGAAAGACCAGGGGCTGCACTCTGGCCGCCCTGGGGGCCAGCAAACTTCTGAAGACTCTGGCTAAGGTGAAGAATGACATCAACGCTGCAGGGGAGTCGGAGGAGCTGGCAAACGAGTACGAGAGCCGAGCAGTGGGTGAGCCTCCCGGAACGGGACCCGGGGCTGGCACAGGCACCCTAGGGGGCATTTGCTGACTTTCCTAAGACTGCAATGGGGGGAAATGCAGGCTTCCTCACCCACAGCCTCCCAGAGCCATGTCCAAGTCAAGTCTAAGCAACTCAGCACCATAGGGGAGCCTTGGAGTATTGCTATTCAGAAACCGTGACGTGTGAGCTAACGGGTTAGCCTGCCAGTCTCCCATACCCATACCTAGGGAGGATCCCAGAGCCCTAGTTAGGGGACACAGATAGTTTATTACTATGGGAAAGGCAGCATTCAGAACAGCATCGAGGGTTGTTCCTCGTGCCTCGATTCCCCACGGGGTGATGTGAATATGAGCTGGTGTTGACAGCCCCACAGCTCCGCAAAATCAGGAGACTCAGGGCCTCTATAATATAAGATGACAGGTGAGCTGCCCAGCCCCGCTCCAGGGGGAGGTTTCTCATCACCTGGAACAGAAGAGGGCAGAGGCCTTGCTGAGTTTGATGTTCCCGGAACATCTGTCCTCTGTTTGCTTCACTTGACCTTGAACAAAGCTTATCAGTGCCCCTGCTCAGAAGACCTGGACTGTGCGAGGTGTGAGAAATCCAGGACCAAGTTGCCTCCCAGCAACACAGAACGTTAGGCCAGTTCAAATTTTTTTTTTTCCCCCACTTGGGAGTTTTAAGTTTGCAGTGTGGCACATTGCCAACTGCAGGTGTGTTTACCTGTTGTCTTATATAATGAAGAAATCCTCATGAGTTGAGCTTCTCTGCGTTGGAAAAAAAAAGGTGTCTAATTTTTTTTTTCTTCTAATATATTTAAAATTTGAAGATATCATGTTGATTTTGGATTGACTTAGCTAGTCAATGACTCCTAACATTTTGACTTTTAAAATAGTTCCTCTGAGGATCAACACACCAATCTCTTTGTCATAAGAGCACAAAATATGAACTTTTACATGTCAAAATATGAGCTCATCCTCAATGCAATTGGTCAGTGTTTTTTTATTACATCATTTTGGCTTTTTTTTTTTTTTTGGCACTGTGCCTTAACTGCAAAGACCCTCACCAAGAAAGCACAAAAGGTAAATGAGATAGCTGAGGGTCTGAATCCTCCCTGCAGTGGCTGAGCCCCATCAAAGCGGAGCTCCCTGTGTTCACTGCAGCTCAATGGGCATTTCTGACACCTGCCACCAGGAGGTGCTGTAATGGGCATGCGGTGCCCAAAGAAGACCCCTTGCCCTGTAGAGAATTCTCTTGGGTTGGCCTTCTCTCTCTTTTATAAACCAGGATAGTCACAGCCGGGATTTTGTGGAAGTCGGGACTTGGCTGGGGGAGAGGGGGCAGGGTGAGAAAGTTCTGTGTATTGGCCAGCCCTGCCTCCCTCTTCCCTCTCTCTGGGGATGCTGTCGCTTAGAGCTGTTCACAGAGTGTTACAGCAGCGACGAGGACCTGGCGGAACAACTCCTGGTCTATTCCTGTGAAGCCTGGGGTGGAAGCAGCTGTTTGGAGCTGGCGGTGGAGGCAACCGACCAGCATTTCATTGCCCAGCCCGGGGTCCAGGTAAGCAGCACGCTGTCACCAAACAGCACGCCTAGATACGGGCCTTTCCCATCAGCTGGGTCTCTGGATCCAGCGTTACCTCTAGGTCGGTGCAGGGATGGGCCAGGTTACACAAGCTCCCTGAGCCTTAGTTTCGTTATCTGTAAAATGGGCAGAGTAGGGGTAAAGAAAGGGTTGCTATGAGGATTCAATGAGGCAGTATGTGAGTGGAGCCAGCCCTTTATGGTAGCAGTTACTGTTACAGCCATTGTCAGTAGTAATGGGAGCAGAAAATTTAGTATGAAGTGGGTTCAGCCACGGTAGATGCTTTTTGCCTTGAATTATACTCACAGCAATTTGTGTCTTGTGTCTCAGCTTTGGGAGGGGAGATATTTCACCCACCATCCCAGCTGGAGGAAAGGGAGGAAGGTAGGGAAGAGGACAGACTGACACTCATCTACACACTCCTTGTACACACAATCACGCTTTATCTTCACAGCATGCGTGCAGGTCAACATCATCCTGTTTTACTGATGAAGACTTGCACAATAAGAATTACAGTTTGTTAAGGTTCATAGGTTTAGTGAATTTGGACTCATACAGCCTCTGTTTTAAAGTCCACAGAACTCGGCATAGGACAGAACTGAAAATCAAGCAGAAGTTTCAGTGGTTTAATCATAGCCCCTTAGAATCCAGGTAACCAATATAAAAGAATAAGGATCTCAATTCAGAGAGTGAGGGGAGGTTTGAGGACTGGGAAGAAAGGTCGCACACCATCCGGCAAGTCATTGCACTGATAAGGACCTGTTCCTTTGTCTGTTTCCTCTAGAATTTTCTTTCCAAGCAGTGGTATGGAGAGATTTCTCGAGACACCAAGAACTGGAAGATTATCCTGTGTCTGTTTATTATACCCTTGGTTGGCTGTGGCTTTGTATCATTTAGGTATGAAACCAAGGCACACAATAGTGTGTGTGTGTGTACATGCATCTGTGTGTGTACAAGCATCTCTGTATGTGTATATGCATCTATGTGTGTAGACGTACTTGCCTGTGTACAAGCATGCGTGTGTGACGCACCTGTGGGTGTATAAGCGTCTGTGTGTAAACATATATCTGAGTGTGTAGATGTACTTGTGTGTGTACAAGCATCTGTGTGTGTGTGTATGCACCTGTGGGTGTATAAGTGTCTGTGTGTATACAGACATCTGTGTGTATAGATGTACTTTTGTGTGTACAAACATCTTTGTGTGTACAAACATTTCTCTGTGTGTACATGCATCTGTGTGTAGATGTACTTGTGTGTGTACAAGCATGTGTGTACAAGTGTCTGTGTGTGTAGATGTACTTGTGTGTTTGTAAGCATCTATGTATGTGCATCTATGTATGTGCACCCACACCTGTGGGTGGACGAGCATCTGTGTGTACATACATATGTGTGTGTACATTCTTCTGTGTGTGTCCAAGCATCTGTGTCTGTACAAGTGTCTGTGTGTGCACACATCTCTGTGTGTGTGCTCTTGTGTAAAGAAAGCATCGTAAGGCCTGGAATTTATGACGTCCACTCTGGCGCCTGCACACATTAGGTCTGGGATCTCCGTGGGTTTTCCCTGGGTTTGAAACAGGTAGAAGTGGGGTCATGTTCTTATAGCCAAGGCAGAATTTGGGTCAGTTGACCGAGAAACGCCAAGGCTGAATTCTGGCTGCCTGGCCCCGGCCCGGCTGTGGGTCTGTGTTCATCTGTGCTCAGAAGGAGAGATGAGGCCCACACAGCGATGCTGGCCGGGATGGTGACGGGCCTTCCCCTCTCGGCCCAGGAAGAAGCCCCTGGACAAGCACAGGAAGCTCCTGTGGTGCTACGTGGCCTTCTTCACGTCCCCGTTCGTGGTCTTCTCCTGGAACGTGGTCTTCTACATTGCCTTCCTCCTGCTCTTCGCCTACGTGCTCCTCATGGATTTCCACTCTGTGCCCCACGCCCCAGAGCTGGTCCTCTACGCGCTAGTCTTTGTCCTGCTCTGTGATGAAGTGAGACAGGTAGGTCAGTCCTCACGTGGGTGCCCCCTCCTTTCCTCAGTGGGCGGTGTCTCCCTAATGCTACGGAGGAACAGAAGTTGCTCCTGAAGTTCCAAAGTCACTATTTCTCCCAAACGTTCTCATTTGGTGACCACCCATGAGCATGAAGACGCACTTCCGTGAGATCTCTTAGCCCCAGGCCCACGCTTTGCTCTGTGATTAACTACTCGGAAGCAGGAATGTGTTCAAACAGTAGGTTGACCGTGGACTCTAAACCCACTCCTGTGTTTAGGGTTTAGGAGCTATTTGTGATCTTGTTGGTGCTATCGCCAGGGGAGGCAGCAGCGCGAGTGGCAGGGGACTGGAAGGACTTTCCATTAAGAGCATCTCAATGCGCAGTGTGTCGGATTGACAACGTTGGGAATTCATATTCATTCTTGTGAATTTCAGGGAGTTCGTTTCAGTTATTCATGGTGCTTTTCTGTAGTTTCTTGGGATCTGCGTTGTTTGACATCCTCTTCCCACCCTTGAATCCAAACTTGGCCCAGGCTGGGCACGTAGCACTGCTCAGTTAATAGTTGTTGAATAAATAAATGTTGATGGTGAAGGTCAGTGCTGTCCCTAAACCATCATGAAAGGTCATTCAGAAAGTCCTTTAAAAATGGTAATTTACAAAGTGTATGAGAATTGTTCTTGCCGTCACTCTCGCCCCATATGAGCCCAAATGCAAGAACATATCCATTCAACAAGTAGGGCCTAGGTGCCTGTGGTTTATGAGGTGCTGTGCCAAGTGATACAAGATGTTTGGAGGGGCCAAGGATACTGGTCTTGACCTCACAGAGTCACTGCCTAGAATGAGAATCCTAAATTGGTTTCAACTATCCTGCCAATTCTAATAGATTCTTTTAGGTGGATCCTGGGTTGAGAAAGACTCTGAGGCTCTGTTTTCAGCAGGACCACATCTTAATGAATTAGCAGCATCAGCCATGGGCACAAGAGATGGCAGAAGTCCTGACACCAATGCCCTGAATCTGCCTTTGCTTGTCCAGTAGGTGGGAGTTGCAGGTGTGGACTGGAGATGGGGTACAGGTGGAAGTGTGTTGAGCACGGTCAGATTATCAGGCTTCCAGTCTGATAATCTCCCCCAGCAGGTCTCCCCCAGGACCTGGTCCTGCTAATGTGCAAAAGGCTTCTGTGATTTCGGATCAGCCTCACGGGAGCCCCAGCACTGGCTCAGGAGGTCACAGTTCACCCAGGGCCCTTCTGTATGAGTCCATGAGGGCTCGGGCTGCGATGATGAAGCACCGCCAGGTGGCTGAAACAATGCAAGTTCATCATCTCATTGTTCTGAAGGTCGAAAGTCTGAGACCAGGTTGTGGGCAAGGCTGGTTCCTCTGAGAATGCGAGGGAGAGCCTGTTTGAGGCCCCTCCCTGGTTCCTGGAGACGTGCTGGCCGTCTTTGCTGCTCCTCGGCTGGAGATGTGTTGCTTGATCCCTGTCCTCATGCTCACAGCACCTTCTCCCCACGTGCGCGTCTTTGTCCCAGCTTCCCTTTGTCATGAAGACACTAATCATTGGGTCAGGGGCCCGTCCTGCTCCAGGATGACCTCATTTTAACTAATCCACACCTGCCAGGACTCTACTTCCAAACAAGGTCCTGGGGGGTATTCCTAGGAGGTATCAGTTTGGAGGGGACACGGTTCGACCCACAGCTCCTTCCATGCAGTCTGTCAGTGCTGTCTTTACTTGCTAGTTCTCTCTCTCTCTCTCTCTTTTTTTTTGGACTTAACTGCATATCAGCAGCCAGGGTAGGAAAATACCTGCATGAGACAATCAGAGAAAGATGGAAGGAGAGTCAACAATTAAAACAGAAATGGGCCATCGTGAGAGTTAACCAAGTTAAACTAGCACCTCTTGAGTTATGTTGTCAAGGGAGTTGGCACTGCCCAGGGTCACACATGCTTCCTCCTAGACCAGTGGGGTCGGGGGCTGGGGCCCTGCCTCCCTCCCTTTGCTCTGCTCCCGGGCGTGGTTGATTACCTTTCAAAGCCACATCAAAGAGAAAGCTTGGCTACTGCAGAGAAAGAGGATGAAAGGGCGAGTTTGAGGGGCTTTGTCTGGCTGCGGGGGGAAAGCCTTGAGTCTCACACCATCTTGGAGGCTAGCAGACCTCTTGTCCTCTGTGGATGGGGGAGGCCCAGCAGGGAAATGAGTCACGAGCCCAAAGAAGTGGAGAGGGAGAGAGAAAGAGAAAATCAGCAAGACTTGCAAACAGCCTGGTTGCTGTTCAGCTGCTCGGTTGTGTCTGATTCTCTGAGACCCTATGGACTGCAGCATGCTAGGCTTCCCTGTCCTTCACTATCTCCCAGAGTTTGCTCAAACTCATGTCCATTGGATCGGTGATGCCATCCAACCATCTCATCCTCTGTTGTCCCCTTCTCCTCTTGCCCTCAATCTTTCTCAGCATCAAGGTCTTTTCCAATGAGTCAGCTCTTGCATCAGGTGGCCAAAGTACTGGAGTTTCAGCTACAGCACCAGTCCTTCCAGTGACTGTTCAGGGTTGATCTCCTTTAGGATGGACTGGTTGGTTGGATCTCCTTGTAGTCCAAGGGACCCTCAATAGCATGGTAGTAACTGAGTTTCTTTGATCTTCTGGTTTCCTGTCCTTAAATGAGCATCTTTCCTACCATAAGCAGTCATTTTTTTTCCCATTTTATTGAGATGCTGTTGACACAGCCCTGTACCCATTCCAGGTATGTAGTATAATGACTTAACTTACATAGAACTGTGAACTGATAGCCACAGGAAGTCCCAGAGAGGAGCAACCGGACTGGATGCCTTGTGAGGCAACCTCGCCCATCTCATCTGCATCACCTCTACTGGGGAGTTCCGGCTCCTCGCCCAAACTCTGCTCCTGACCAGAAGCGGGTAGCAGGGGAATGACTTCATTCAGACATTTGGTTTTTATTCACATTTAACCCTTGGGTACTAGCGTAGGAGCTGGTGCTATTGTGTTTCTGGCAAGCACGTGTATCTTTTAAAAAAATGAACTGACAAGGCAGGGTCTTCCTGACTGAACCCCTGAGCTGTGCTGTGATGGAGACTAAGTGGGGAGCCCTGAGGCCAGAGCCAGGCTTTGGGGAGGAAGCTCGCAGGAAGGGCTCAGGGGTAGCTTTTTGGCTAGTGGGTGCTGTTGGCAGCTGCTTCTTGGAACAATTGATAAAAAGTTCTTTTCCTGCTCTTGACTGCCCCTTACTCACTCCCAACATTGCTCCCCTGGTCCCACTCCTGACCCTGCCTCCTGGCTGCATTTCATCACAGAGCCTGCGATGTGACTCCCAAGGTCATCTGTATCCTCCAGGCGCCTAAAGGAGCATCAGGTCCAGAGAGAGGGCTTCTCCCGGGCTGCTTCAGGGGCAGAGCTAGGCCTGAATGGAGGACGCAGGGAGCGTCATCTGGCTCAAGCCAACACACTTCATCCACGCCCTCCTTCTTTGAACAGATATTTATTGGGCACCTAGTAGGTGCCAAGCAGTGTTTAGACCCCAGGGAGGAACCAAGCAAGCTAACATCTCTGTCCTCATTGACTTTTTACCAGTTAGAGATGACCGTCAGGGTCATTTCTGAGAGCTTTCAAGGAGAGGCGGTGAGCATGGCGGGCAGTGTAGAATGGGCGAGTCTGGGGTTGATGGGGGGCTGGCGGAGGGGGACCCAAGAGAGTGAAACTCAGTCCTCTCAGCACAGCGTGTCCCTTCAGATTCGGCTGCATATCAACTGCTCGTCGCTGATTCGGGTCGCGCAGGAAGGAGCCTCGGGACAGGTGTGTTTCGCTGGGCGAGGGGCTCTGGGCAGGTGGAGCGCGTGGAGAGTTGTTCAGGAGAGACACAGCGGGGACTCTGCCTGGGAGCAGACGGTGGGCTAGCGTGCCACCCAGTTACTCCCCAGGCCTGACGTGACGCCCACAGCGTCCGACTGGGCCCCAGCTGTCCTGCCTTCCAAATGGGTGATATTTGACCGTGTGTAGCTCTGTCCCGTGGATGGAGGAGCCTGGTGGGCTGCAGTCCATGGGGTCACTAAGAGTCGGGCACGACTGAGCAACTTCACTTTCACTTTTCACTTTCATGCATTGGAGAAGGAAATGGCAACCCACTCCAGTGTTCTTGCCTGGAGAATCCCAGGGACGGCGGAGCCTAGTGGGCTGCTGTCTCTGGGGTCGCACAGAGTTGGACACGAATGAAGCGACTTAGCAGCAGCAGCAGCAGCTGTGTCCAAGTCTGTCCTCTTTCTCTGTAAAAAGTTATTCTTTTAAATTTATTTTTAATTGGAGGATAATTGCTTTCCAACGTCGTGTTGGTTTCTGCCATACAATGTGAATCAGCTATCGGTATAAATACATTCCCTCCCTTTCAAGCCTCCCTCCCCTCTAGGTCATCACAGAGCACCGAGCTGACCTCTCCATGTTACACGGCAGCTTCCCGCTAGCTGTCTGTTTCCCGTGTGCTGGTGTATGCCTGTCAACGCTGCCCTCTCAGTTTGTACCCTGGCCTTTCCCAGCTGTGCCCACAAGTCTGTTCTCTCTGTCTGAGTCTCCATTCCTGTCCTGCGATTAGATTCATCAGTATCATATCTCTAGATTCCACATATATGCATTGTACACGTGCATGTTCAGTCACGTCATGTCTGACTCTGCGACCCCATGGACTGTAGCCCGCCAGGCTCCTCTGTCCATGGGATTCTCCAGGCAAGAGTACTGGAGTGGGTTGCCATTTCCTCCTCCAGAGGATCTTCCTGACCCTGGGATCGAACTCACATCCCCTGCGTCTCCTTCATTGCAGGCAGATTCTCTTACTACTGAACCATTGGGGAAGGCCTATATATATGCATTAATATACAATACTTGTTTTTATCTTTCTGACTTACTTCATTCTGTATAACAGGCTCTAGGTTCATGCTGTAAAAATTCTTCTTGAAGGGGCAGTTTGAATCCAGCAACCCTGCGTATTAAGGCAATGGTGAAGGACATGCTTAGGGTCAGGAGTGTGGGGCCCAGGCCAGCCCTGCCAGCCAAGAGCCGCTCTGATTGTGTGGTCTGTGAACCAGTCTGCGATGCCAGCCAGCCTTGCTGATTCTTGTCATTACAGGACTCTGACACTAGAGGTCGCTGTTTTCCCTCAGGTCTGCAGTCTCAGGCCTTTGGAATCCTCCATGCGGTTGGTTTCCTCAAACCATCAGTTCTGCCAGCCTGGTACTGTCTTAATTAACCCAATTCACACTTGTTAGTGAAAATCAAAACCAGGCGGGATGCTACCTGTTTCAGATCGTGTCTGGGTGTCAAACGCATGCTCCAGTGTCCGCCTGGGTCCCCTGCCCGTGAGGGGATGGTGGTGGCCGAGGTTGCTCTGTTAGTTGGAATTTTTAACCAAGGCGATCAATAAGTGCAAACAGAGTTAGTTGCTAAATAACTCTTAGGTCTATTAAGCAGTCTGTGAATGTTTATTTAAAACGAGGCAAGTCCCAGCATCCCTTCATGGAGAGCACGCTCATTCTTCAGGCCCTCGAATCCCCCAGTCCTGAGAAAGATGGTGAAATATGGTATTTTATGATTGTAGCCTGACCCTGGCATTCCATTCAGAAAAGAGACTGCTGTTCCTTTTTAAAAACATCTTCTTACGGTAACAGTGTCTCCCAGCCGCAGAATTGATCCACTTACTGTTCCTCCCGTCACGAGTTTAGAGGCTGAGCCAGGCTGGCGCTGTCCTGTTGCCCTGTGCCTACCGGCCTCGCAGGCCAAGGTCTCAGAGAGGGAAGTAGGTGGCAGGGAGAGCCTGTCCCAGCCGCCCTCCTCTTGCCCTGGGTGGGTGGTGATCCGCATCACTGGGGTCACCCAATGGACCGTTAGAGATCTGAGCCCACGAGATCCGCCACCCCACCGGGGAACAGGATCAGATAAGGCCACTTACATTTGGGGAATTTTTTTTTAGTGTTGTTTTTTTTTTTAATTAAAGTTTTTATTTTGTATTGGGGTATAGCCAATTAAGGGCTTCTCTGGTGTCTCAGTGGTAAAGAACCCACCAGCAAAATGCAGGAGATGTAGGAGGCTCAGGTTCGACCCCGGGTGGGGAAGATCCCCTGGAGAAGAGAGGGCAACCCACTCCACTATTGTTGCCGGGAGAATCCCATGGACAGAGGAGCCTGGTGGGCTACAGTCCATGAGGTTGCAGAGTCGGACACGACTGAAGCGACTGAGCATTGTTAGCCAACTAACAATGTCGTGATGGTTTCAGCTGAACAGCGAAGGGACTCAGCCGTACATATACATGTATCCATTCTCACCCAGACTCCCTCCCATCGGGCTGCCACACAACACTGAGCAGAGTTCCATGAGCGATGTGGTAGGTCCTTATCCATTTTAAATGTAGCAGTGTGTACCTGTCCTTCCCAAACTCCCTAACCACCCCTTCCCGTGGTACACCTGGGGGATTGTAATACTTTCTTGGTACTTGATTTCATAATGTTCTCACCCCCTTTCCCACTAAAGTTGCCATTTGCATTTATCAAAGAGTGAAGAGAAGGGCTTCTTGAGAAACTGATGCTGTTTCTTGAATCTCTTCCAAGTCTAAGACTGGGGGATCCCCATGGAGTGTAAAGAAGCAGGGTGATGCTGGAGAGAGGAAACCGGATTTCGGAACCCGAGACCCACCACTTGCTGCCTTTCTGTCTTTGGGCGAGTTCCTCTGCTTCTTTTTCTTAGGCCTTGGTTTCAGGTGCAGAACAGGACAGGAGATATCTGGATAGTGGGTGGCCCATGGTGGTGAGTTCATGTAGTAGATTTGAAAAGTGCCATGTTCCTTTGATAACGCGTCTTTGTTGTTATTTTCCTCTTCCTTGAGTAAGGCAGGTACATGGTTTCCTTATCTGAGCTCACTGGGACCTTTGGTCTTACCTCCCCTCCGACCCTTATCACGTTTCATTTTAAACATGTTTAACACCTATCTTTCCCATGGGCCAGTGGATTCCTTGAGAGTCCACGTTGCACCCGATCTGATGTCTTCGTGTCTCAGGAGTCCAGCACGGGTATTTGCAATCCTGTGGCCTCTCAGTAAATATGTTCTGACTGGATGAGCAAATGACCAGGTGAGATGACCTCCTTGGAATCACCCAAATCTAGTGGACGGATTGCCAGAGGGGCTGTCCAGATGCAACCTCTTCTAATGGATAATCTTATCCCTCTTTAAGTGTTTTCCTGACATGCTTTCTTCTGAGAAATCATGACTGATACATACACATCATGACAAAAAGATCCTTGAGACACATTGTTCCCGTCAGTCATTTCTGTGACCACATCTGTTCTCTTAGGTGCCATGCATAGCAGCTGCATGCAAAAAAGGGTTTTTAAAACTTCTAAAAAAGTTCCCTTTTTCAAGACGTTTTATCAGAAAATATTTATAGTAAACACACAAATCTGTGACGACAGCAGTGTGGGTAACACCCTTGAAGAGTTGTTCAGTGCACAGCCTACACCACTGTACATGGCGGTTGGGAGAGGGTTCCAACTTGGCCCACACAGGCTCTGCAGGTTCCTTTTTAAAGAACAGTAAGGATCCATGTGTCTTTTTTCCCTTGACTTTGTTAGCAACATATGAACAACAGAACAGCAAGCAGGCGACCTTACTTTCCAGTCCCCCGGGAATCACAGGGGTCAGTTGCAGGGCGTACTTGGTACATCACGGACTCAGAATGGATCTGGAGAGAAATGTGTGAGCGTGAGTAAACCTGGACGCAGCTGCCGTTCCAGCTGCCGTGTCCTTTCTGTCCCTCTGCTCTGCAGTGGTGCGTGAATGGCGTGAATTACTTTACCGACCTGTGGAACGTCATGGATTCACTCGGGCTTTTCTACTTCATAGCGGGAATCGTGTTTCGGTAAGTAGTCCTCACCACGTCTTCACGTGTCAGGTGTCTGCGGATTCTCTCAGGTGGAGGGGTGGAGGAGAGACATTTCAAGCCCAAGATGAGTGAGATAGGATGCAATATGGTCCTGGTATTTTATGAATACAGGGCTTCCCCAGTGGCTCAGGGCTAGAGAATCCACCTGCCAATGCAGGAGACAGGGGTTCGCTCCCTGGGTCGGGAAAATCCCCTGGAGGAGGAAATGGCAATCCACTCCAATATTCTTGTCTGGGAAATTCCACGGACAGAGGAGCCTGTGGACTACAGTCCATGGGGCCACAAAGAGTCGAATACGACTTAGCGACTAAACAGTAACAGCAACAGCAGCGTTGTGAGTGTGGTGGTGGTGGTTTAGTCACTAAGTCATGTCCGACTCTTGCGAGCCCGTGGATTGTAGCCTGCGAGGCTCCTCTGTCCATGGGGTTCTCCAGGAAAGAGTACTGGGGTGGGTTGCCACTTCCTTCTCCAGGGGATCTTCCACCCACTTAGATCCAGGATCAAACTCAGGTCTCCTGCATTGCAGGCAGATGATTTACCCACTGAGCTAGGAGGGAATAGACTATCTCCAGAACACCGTTCAGAAAAGCGGTTGCTATTCCTTTTAAAAAATGTTGTCTTACTACAGCAGTTCCTCTGAACCCCAGAATTCATTTGCTTACAGTTCTTCCCATCACACGGCTGGAGGGTGAGCTGATCTGGGGCTGCCCAGTTGCCATGTATCCTCCCTGTCCGCCTCATTTAGAGATTATTACAAATGCCTGTTGTCTCTGCCTCTTGGAGACACAGCCTGGTTGATATAAAGTTGTTTCTCTTCTCATCCCCCCTCTTGGTGATCTGTAATTGGAAAGGGGTTCTTCATGGTTTTTCTCTTGGTGCTTGTAGAATTTGGGGAGAGGAAATTAGAAATTGAGGGTGATGAGGGTGTAAATATCACACAGCGTTTTGCTTTGATGCCATATAATCTAACACACATTTAACTTCAACTCGAATGTTGGTTCTGGAGCCTGCCCACCCAGCTGCAAGGTTTCCTCAATCTCAGAGCTCGTGATTAGAAAAGCCAGTTGGAAATTGTGTTTGGAGGGAAAAAGCAACGTGACTCCACCTGACAGGGATATTGGGGTGCACCCAAACCGTGAACCCCCTTGCCCAGTCCTGCTCCTTCCAGACCTGCCTCCCCAGTAGCTTCAAGGTGAAGCTCGTGGTTCTGATGGAGCAGAGAAGCTTGACTATTCGTATTTACAGCCACTTAGAATGAGAAGCTTTACAGAGAGTGCTCACGCTATGATGTGAACTGGGTAAAGCTCAGTTTCCTCCTTCAAAACCTCCCTTTCTGCTTGGGTTAAAGGCTCAGCTTTTGGATTATGGTTGGATGTGACTTCCGGATCATTCCAGTTAGAAAGCACATAAGGTTTTCAATGAACACGTTAGCAGATGGTTAGTTAATCAAATGATCTGGTGCAAATGAGGTAAGTTTCATTGGGGGGAACCTGGCAGGCTCAGGTGCCAAGGGGTTGGCATCACTGTGGAAGCCTTGTGAGCCGGGAAGTTAGTGGCAATGGGATTGGGTCCTACATAGTACAATAAATCCCCTACGTTCAAACGTGTTATGTTAGGGGAGTGTGTTCATTAAGTCTGACAAGGTTCTGCTATCTAGTACTGTACTGTAATAGATTGATAGTACTTTTCACACAAATAATACCTTAAAAACAAACACGAAAAATGAAACGTTTTTGATCTTACAATATGGTACCTTGAAAAGTACAGTAGAACCAGCTATATCGCTGCTGCTTTTACGCTTGCTTCTGGACATCCTAGGCCTGAAATAAAGTTACAGTACTACTGTACTCGACACTGTGGTTTAGTCACTAAGTCGTGTCTGACTCTTGTTGGCCCCATGGATTGTAGCCCCCCAGGCTCCTCTGTCCATGAGATTTCCCAGGCAAGAATACCGGAGCGGGTTGCCATTTCCTTTTCCAGGGAATCTTCCCGACCCAGGGATCAAAGCTGCATCGCCTGCACTGGCAGGCGGATTCTTTACTGCTGAGCTGCTTGGGAAGCCCACGCTACACAGAGTGTACAGTGAAGCACACAAAGCCCATTCTAGAGGATGCGTGCTCTTGGCAGTGCACACCAGACAGCTGAACTCACCTGCGTGATTAGACGTGGGAACCCATATTCGCATCTTTGAAAGTTCGCATCTTGAAGGTTCATGTGTAGGGGACTTACTGTGTTTAGTCTGAAGGGCTGAAGTGCTGGGGGTAAGAGAGCTCTGCTGTGTGTGACGTCCTCGTGTCTCCTGGAGTCACGAGGGAAGTGCACGTGGCCTTTGGTGTTCAGTGACTGAAGGGCAGGTGCAGACCCTGGTCTGTTTCCACTTTCGGTTCCCAGGCTTTTGGCTGTTTCTTCACGTTTGGTTATTTTTAAAACTAAAACTTTGATTATAAATCAACCACACTTCAGTAAAATAAAAAAAAATACTAGCAAATAAAATCCATAAATAAATAAAAGTGCTTTTAAATATTGCTTTTAAATATTTAAAAGCACAGCTTTGAAATATTTTGTCAGCATCTCACAAAGTCTTTCCCTTCTTTCCACAGGCTCCACCCTTCTAACAAAACCTCACTGTACTCAGGACGAGTGATTTTTTGCCTGGATTACATTATATTCACCCTAAGGTTGATTCACATTTTCACGGTCAGCAGAAATTTAGGACCCAAGATTATAATGTTGCAGAGGATGGTAAGACTAAAGGGTATTTGTGGTTAGTTGTCCTTCTGACTCTACCCAGAGTTCCTTTCGTTGCCGAGAGGAACTTTTTCTCCTCAGAGGGATGGTTGCATTTCATAATCAGTAGCATTTGTTTTTTTTGATCTGTTTTCCTCAGGGGCCCCTTCCAGGTTAAAATTTAATGAAAGATGACTGTTGGGAGCAAACTGCATAACTCAGCACATTACTAGTAAAGATCTCTATATAGACTGTCCATGTTACCAAGTGCTCTCACTTGAGTCTTAAGTATTCACTAGGGGTGGCACAGTGGTAAAGAATCTACCTGCCAATGCAGGAGATGCAAGAAACTCAGATTCAATCCCTGTGTGGAAAAGATCCCCTGGAATAGAAAATGGCAACCCACTCCAATATTCTTGCCTGGACAATCCCGTGGACAGAGGAGGCTGGTGGGCTACAGTCCATGGGGTCACAAAGTCGGACACGATTGAGCACGCGTGTGTAGGCAGGATAGGGACTTTTACACCCACTTCATAGATGTGGACAGTTGGGTTCAGGAGGTTCACATGTTTGTCTGGAGACAGGCAGTGAGTTAGAAGCACAGTGAGGTCTGGAACTTTAATCTTATAACCACGTAATACAGACCTCAGGGAAGCACCACCAGACCCATTTCATGGGGCCAGAGAACAGAAAGATAATTACACACTGACCATGTTGCTTCTCCCAGCTTGTTTTCCACGTGACCCAAACCTCCGTGTTTTTGTCTTTAAATCAGATGGGCGTTTGAATGAGCTCATCTTGAGGTTCCTTTCCAGCGCTGAGCTCCTTTGAGTTTGTGGTTTTAATTCAAAGCATATCTGGGGCATCGAGTCACCATGAAGTCATGCTATGTGTGCAGAACATTAAAAACAATAAAATGGTGCATTATTGTCTAAAAAGGAAAGCTTTTATTTTCCTTAAAAAAAAAAAAAAAAAAAACAGCTCAGGGGTCGGCTGCAGAGGAGGGGGGCACTGTGGAGTTGAGGCCCTCTTCTGCTCCCAGGCTGGTCTCATTCAGAAAGTCTGTTGCTGAGATGGCCTGGGGACCTGCAAGCAAAGATGCATCCATCAGTGGATGCCCCAAGAGCCAGGGGTGATGATGGCCATGTTTAAAAATTGGTAGGCGGATGATGCTGGCTGCCTTAGGTCCCTGGGGCCCCTCTGCCCTTCTCCGTGGTCAGCGGAGCAGTCGAGCCGCGCTGGTGCAGTCCTGACTCTGGCCTCCTGTCCTCCTCCCCGACAGCTGATCGACGTGTTCTTCTTCCTGTTCCTCTTTGCCGTGTGGATGGTGGCCTTCGGTGTGGCCAGGCAGGGGATCCTTAGACAGAACGAGCATCGCTGGAGGTGGATCTTCCGCTCAGTCATCTATGAGCCCTACCTGGCCATGTTTGGCCAAGTGCCCAGTGATGTGGACGGTGAGCCTGACATGGTCCGGGTGGGGACAGCTGGGAGGCGGAAGATGCTTCCAGAACCAGCTCCCAGGGAGCCTCCAGGGCTTCCTGGTTTGATCCTGAGACCTGTCCTAGGAACAGGCTGCTGGAGTCCGGCCAACATCAGGCAGTGGACACTAACCCTCAAAGCCTTTTCCTTCTCCTGAGCAGGATCTTATGTACCCTGGCAATCTTGTACCCAGCATCTCAGCCTGCAATTTTTAAACCTTTTTAAAAAGGAGTGTCTCTCAAATTTCGGACAGTGGCATGGCCAATGACAGCCAGAATCCTCACTGGTGTAGAAAAGAGTGTTGTGGGTCTGTCCAGAGTGACAGGGTACCCATTTATTTCAAAAAGTGCAATAGTGAAAAGTTTTGCCCTGGAACCTGGAATTTAAGCTTCTGGTATGAGCTCACTGCCAACTATCTGGAGGCAGGTTAATGGTAGCAGAGATGGCATTAATTTGATCACAGCCAGTTGGCATAAGGAAAGCATGGGGCGTGTGTTTTGGATAAACTGTAGAACATCTTTGTGATGCTGGTGGTAGCTTGGGCTCATCACATTCTGTCCTGCCACAAGAAAAGCCCCGCGATGTTCACACAGCCCGAGGCTTGTGTTTCCCAGCTCCTTGGTGTTTTCTCAATTGTCCCATGGCCTCATGTGGTCTTTCTGGTGTCTGCTACTGCAATCTCTTCCGAGACCTTAGGAACAGCTCTTTCTCTTGCGCCGATGGAAAGGCACCTTGCTGTTATTGTTCCCCAGTCTGCACTCTGCACTTGCCATTTTACATAAGCGGGTGTGTTTTGTCCTCCCGACAGTCCTACATGTTGGTGGCCTTAGTCCCACGGGAGGCGGGTCACGGGGACCTAAAGAGTCAGTGACCGGTAGTGTTTGAGTCCTGGTTCCGTCACTCGTGTGCTGTGTGACCTGGGATGCATTTGGCATCTCAGCCTCCAAGTTCTGCTGCTGGTAACGTGGGGGCAGCACCAGCTTCTCTCACTGGTGTCTCACCAACCAGCAGGGCCAAACTCGCACGCTCAGAGGAGGCTCTCGAGTCCAGAGTGACTCCTGGCGGGCCAGGCACTTACATCCACTGCCTTCTCTAAGATTCCCAGGCAAAACTCCTCATCTTCCCTGCCAGACCCAGACTTTCTCCAAGGCTCCCATTCTAGGCTGTTAACACCTGTCACACAGATGGTATCAGCCTCCCAATTTACTACACACACCCCCCCTCCCCATTTCCTCCCTGGTAGCCATGTTCGTTTTCTACACCTGTGACTATTTCTGTTTTGTAGATAAGTTCATTTTTTACCATTTTTTAGATTACACATATAAGTGATAGGGCTTCCCTTGTGGCGCAGTTGGTAAAGAGTCTGCCTGCAATGTGGGAGACCTGGGTTCGATCCCGGGGTTGGGAAGATTCCCCTGGAGAAGGGAAAGGCTACTCACTCCAGTATTCTGGCCTGGAGAGTTCCATGGACTGTATAGTCCACAGGGTCGCAGAGACTCAGACACGACTGAGTGGCTTTCACTGTAAGTGATATCGTATGGTGTTTGTCTTTTTCTGACTTATTTCACTTAGTGTGATAATCTCTAGGTCCATCCATGTTGCTACGAATGGCCTTGTTTCAGGGGAATATTAGTCAATGAACGAAGCGTGATTCTGAGGCTTATGCCCGGCTGGGTAGAGTGCCTTGGGACAGTGCCCAGCACAGTGCACGATCCTCACCTCACGTCCCGCTGGAGCGCCTTCGTGCCGCCCTTCCGAGGGTCCTCACCCTGCCTGCTGGCTGCTGCATCCTCAGGTACCACGTACGACTTCTCCCACTGCACCTTCACCGGGAACGAGTCCAAGCCCCTGTGCGTGGAGCTGGACGAGCACAACCTGCCCCGCTTCCCCGAGTGGATCACCATCCCCCTGGTGTGCATCTACATGCTGTCCACCAACATCCTGCTGGTCAACCTGCTGGTCGCCATGTTCGGGTACGTGCTCGGAGACGTGCTGCACGTGCCCGGAGACGCGCTGCACGTGCTCGGAGAGGCGCTGGCTGGGTGCCCACGCCGTGCCGGGCCCCATGCTGGGCCAGGCTGGAGGCCCTGGGAGGGAGGCAGCAAAGGTCCCCCTTGAGGAGCGCATGATAGAGGTCTCTAGGGCACTGGTGGTCTAGAGTAGGGAGGGGCCTTGAAGGGACTCTATTACAAATATAGTGTGTCCCTGTAAGCTGTAACCTGAGTTTATTTGACCCCAAAGACAGGTGACTGAGACCCTTCTAGCCTGTTCAGATTGTATATTAGATATCCTCTTAGCAGCCTCCCCTGAGCATCGTGATGCTGGCCTGCCGGTGACTGCATCCCAGCTCAGCTCAAGGTCTTCACTCTCTGTGGACTCAGATGGATGGTTTCCAGGGCTTAAGGGACTCAGCTGTTAGGTAGTCGCTGCTTTAAAGTGTTGAGTTTAAGTACAAGTCAAGAGCACAGGGCAGGAGAGTGATTCTCTTGGGGGCTCGTGTCTAATGAGGTTGGCGTGAGAACTCGATGGGACTCTGGAACATTTTTATTGCCTTTGGCCATTCTCTTTAATACATTTAGAAAATCATGTTTATCTCACCCCTTATTCTTTCTTAAGAGAGTTTCAAAGAACCCCATGTGTCGGTTACAGTGGAGGTACCTTGTTTTTTTATGCTATTGCTGTGAAGTAGCTGGTTATATTGAGTACATGAATCCTGGCACACACACACACAGAGACATAGTTTAGAAACAAAATACAAATTAAAAAATTATTTGTTAAACCTTGGAGTGAACGAAAACTATAGTTGAACCCCAAAACTGGGAAACTATGACAGACAAGAAATACATTAAACAAATGTTTTAGGTACAGGGGACCACAGATAGAGTCGTGTGATAAATGATAGACTGGGGGCAATCTTTGCCTGAATGTGAGCAAAGGCTTCTAATTCTTAAGATAGAATGGGCTCTTGCACACTGGTAAAAGAAAGATGAGCAAGTAGGAAATGGGCAAGGGGAATGCAGTTCAGAGAAATTTAAATGGTCCCTAATCATATGGAAAGGGGCTCACCCTTGTTGTGGGAAAGGTCAGATGAAACCACGAGCGAGGTGCTGGTTTAGGATCCGTCAGGTAAACAGACATCACAAGAAAGGGTTGGGGGTGGTTCTGGGAGTCTGAATTGTCTCCAACTTTTGGGAGAGTGACCTGAAAATAGCCATTAAAAATATACAAATCTTTGGCCCAACTCCTTCACGTCTGGGAATCTTTACTAAAGGTACATATGTAAGAGCATTTATTAGATCATCATTTGATGCCTGTCAATAAGGTGATGACAGAACAAAACATGTTCTAGCCACACCATGGAATATTATGCAGCCCTTAAAAAGAAAAGCCGGGGTCTCTGTTTACTGACTTGGAAGGATATTTTGTTAAATATAAAAAGCCAAGTGCAGACTTATTTTAGGGTATAATCTTATTTTCTGACAATAAAAAAGACATTAAAAAAATCAAGTATATATTTCCCTCATCACAATGATCACATATTACTTCTATAATTAAAAAAAAAATTGGTCAATTGTCACACAGAGCCGTGAGGGGCACCAGGATTGTAATTGAGGGTCATCTTTCTCTGTTGGTCAGTGGCCCACCCTGGAGTGAGGCTGGGTGGGGGACACGTGCCTCTGGGGACATCACACATCCATGGCACCGAGCAGCGAGTGGTCATCTGGCCTTCAGGTGCACAGAGACATCTGCCTCTAGTCCAGGTGCTTCCAAAATGTCACTGCTTTGCTTAAAATCCTGGAAGTGTTTTAGTATTTCCCCACAGTGTTCGGGGTAAATTTCAACGTCCTCCAAGGCCATCTGTGACCTGAACTTTGAAAACACCTTCAGGATTCCGTCCGCAGGCATCCCCCCGTCCATCCCTGAATGAGGTGATCTGTCCTGCCTGACACTTTTGCAGATGTCGCTGCTCTGTCGGCATCACCTGCTCCATCTGGGCGGCTCCCTCCCCCTTCCTCCTTGTCCTTGGCCTGAGTGGTCCACATGTCCTCCCTACTGTGCATAGCAACCCCACGAGCCACCTTTACAACCACAGCCTCCTCTCCTTCCAGACTGTAGGCTCTGGAGGGCAGACTGTGTCTGTCTCAGCGCCTGGCCCTTCCTGGGTTTGTTCCATGGATGAAAGAACAGAACTCATTCTGCTTTTAGTTCATTATTCGGTCACCAGTGAGGAGCTTAGCTTCCTGTTCTGTTAGTCAGGGTGAAGTGTTAATAGTGAAGTCGCTCAGTCGTGTCCAACTCAGCGACCCCATGGACTGTAGCCCATCAGGCTCCTCTGTCCATGGGATTTTCCAGGCAAGAGTGCTGGAGTGGGGTGCCATGTCCTTCTCCAGGGGATCTTCCCGACCCAGGGATTGAACCCAGGTCTCCTGCATGGCAAGCAAATGCTTTAGCGACTGAGCCTCTAGGGAAGCCACTAGGGAACTGGTAATGGTGAATGTCAAACTAGCGATGGGTTCATCACATAGAGAACATTTGTTCTGTGTTGGCCATGGAGGTCACGTGGCCATTGGTCCCACTTGGCCTTAAAGAGGGAATGTGCAACCTCTCCCCTCCCTCCACCATCACTGGCTCTAACGGGGTCCTGAAAAGGACTTAGGGATCCAGACACCTGTATTGCTTAAGGGAAGCTGGACCATGTCAGGCTGCTGAAAGTCCCCANGCCACGGAGGTCACGTGGCCATTGGTCCCACTTGGCCTTAAAGAGGGAATGTGCAACCTCTCCCCTCCCTCCACCATCACTGGCTCTAACGGGGTCCTGAAAAGGACTTAGGGATCCAGACACCTGTATTGCTTAAGGGAAGCTGGACCATGTCAGGCTGCTGAAAGTCCCCAAGTCTGAGCTTGCAGAGAGAGATGGCAAGAGGAGTGATTATGTATCCATGTGAGGGCAGAGAAGGGAGGACCAAGTCCCAGACTTGAAGCAAGAGTGGGGAGGAAATGAGATGACTGGGATTCTATTTGACAGTGATAGCCTATCCTATCAACCTTTATCTTGAGCACTGGGCAGCCCCTGCAAAAACTGACCACTGATATAACATCTACAATGATTCAACAAGAAGGCGGACAGCTCCCAGGGCTGTGGACTCTGAATGACGTGAATTCAGTAGATCTCAAGAGGCCAAGTGGAACAGTGCTTAGAGCTTGCCTGAGTCTGTGTGCTGTGACTGTGTGTGTGTGTGTGTGTGTGTGTGTGTGCGTGCTCAGTTGCGTCCAACTCTTTATGACCCCATGGACTATAGCCTATGGCGGATGACTCTGTGACCAGGCTCCTCTGGCCATGGGATTCTCCAGGCAAGAACACCAGGGTGGGTTGCCATTTCTTCCTCTAGGTGTTCTCCAAAGCTGTTCTTCAGGACTGTATCAGTTTGTAATTCATTATGCCCTTGACAATCATAAAATGATAGCATTTGGAGCTGAGAGGGACAGGAGTCTGGCCTGTTTTTTTTTGGGTCAAGGAAGTGGCAGTTGGGCAGCTCAGCATCCACGGTGCTGGCCACACTGCCATCCAGCTTGCTGTGTCCATTCGAGACTCGAGCCTGAGCGTTTTCCCCATGAGGCCTGAGCCGTTGGGCCGGGCTTCAGCCCACTGTTGCCTCATTCAGTGCTTAAGTGTAAAAGCTGGAGGAGTTCCCTTCCCAGGGGGGCTTCCTGGATTCCTCTTGGGCTCAAGCAGAGGCCTTTTCTTTGTTAATCCCTGTCTGGGCACTTGAGAACAGCCCGCTTGCTATCCTTAGGCTAACTGATCAGAACACTGTCTTGGAAGATGGTTGTAACGGTTGTTCTGGGCTTTCCTTATAGCTCAGCTGGTAAAGGATCTGCCTGCAATGCAGGAGACCCTATTTCAATTCCTGGATCGGGAAGATCCCCTGGAGAAGGGATACGCTACCCACTCCAATATTCTGGTCTGGAGAATTCCATGGACTGCATAGTCCATGGGGTCGCAAAGAATCAAACGTGACTGAGCGACTTTCACTTTCACTTTTAGAGCCCACAGCTCTGGGCTATGACCCCCATCTGGCTTCACATCAAAATATTCGTGTAACAGCTTAACTATACACAATGGCAGCCTTTTGAACTCAAAGTAAACGAACACTTGGGATTTTAAAGCTATATTGGAGTGTTCTCTAGATGGTATTCACCGGGGAAAGGAAATGGATGTGAACATCTGTGATTATTCCACATTAAAATTATTGATCACAGGCCGTGTGAGGCTTATCAGAGCATGGAATGAACTTAATTGTCAGTAGGTGACTCGGGGGCACGTTAACACACAGCTAAGGCGCTTGCAAGTGCTGCCTCCTGAAGATCAATCCACCAGGGCTTTTCTGCTGAAAGGGACCCATCAGACATGCCCCGTCTAGGGTGATTTCTAAGAATGATTTTTTAGTCTTAGGACTAATGTATGTTCATTACAAATATGGAGCAGAATAGGAAAAAAAAATCATGTGATACAGACTTAATTAGTCCCCGGCAGGCTATTGAATCAGGATGAAAAGAGAGCAGATGATGGTAACGATAATAATAGCTAATATTTATTGACATTTTATTGGGCTAGGCACATCCAAGTGCTTGACATGTGTGGCCTTATTTGAATTATTCATCATTTTTGTGTAGGCGTGGCTTTATAACCATTTATAAATGAGGAGCTGGAGGCATCCTCATTTATAAAAAATCTTTGCTATTTGAGACGTAGAGAGTGGACATGTGGAGACGGGGGTGTGCGGTGGAAGGGGAGGGTGGGACGAATTGATAGAGTGGCACTGACATATATGCCCTGCCGTGTGTATAACAGCTAGCTGATGGGAAGCTGCTGTCTAACACAAAGAGCTCAGTTTGCTGTGCTCTGATGACCTAAGGGAGCAGGGAGATGGGGACCGAGTAGAGAGGGAAGCTTGAGGGAGGGGAGGTATGCTTACCTATGGCTGAGTCGTGTTGTTCTGCAGAAGCTAACACAACATTGGAAAGCAATTATATTCCAAAAAAAAAGAAAGAATTCCCTGCTATTTGAGGGTGATGGGCACGAGGAATAGTGATGTAAGACGATGTGATGTGATACAAACAATACAAACAGCACGAAAAGGCTCTTGACAAAGGATCATGGTGCTGCGTGGGGGGTCATAACTTGTGACAGATTCTGGGGGAGGGCAGCAGTGAGTGGATGAGACCTCTGCCCTTTGAGGTTTGGTTGGAGAGGGAGAGGCAGAGGAGATAAAGCGGTCTGGGGAGGACCAGCTACAGAGGGGAGGAAGTTGAAGCGGTAGGTTATGGAGTCTTTTCTGCCGTGGCAAAGAATTTGGAGTTTTTCTTGCAGGTGAAGGGAGATTTTCATGGGTCTCCACACAGGCAAGCAGCATAATCTTAGTTGTGTTACTTTGACAAAAACAAACTCAACATTTAGCATCACAAAAGCCAGGGCCATGAAATCGCTGACTGTCTCTTACTGTTCCCTTTGATGCATTTTTGGTGCTGCAGAGTCAGAGGGGAGCCTGGATGTGTGGAAGCATTTTAACACACCCACTGGGGCACTGCATGGGTGCAAAACGTCCGGGTGATCCAGGGTCCTCGGATATCGCTAGTGTGTCAGGCAAAGAGGGGCAGATGGAAAAATGCCTGAAATCTGTGAAAAGCTTGGAAGAGAGGTTGATCTGCTTGCAATCTAGCTAGCAAGTTTCTTGTATTGCAAGTTTTTCTAGATTCTGACATCATTTTAGTGTCTACTTTTTCTCTGTGAATTTGTTGCAGACTTTCCATTCTGCTCTGTGGATTGGTCTTTGTGTTTTTTTTTTACTATCGAACGGCTTTAATTACTGATTTTTAAAAATCATTGTAACATCTGTTGTATGAAGGCCCTTCATTAGTCTTTCTCAGACTTGTCTTGGCTTTTCTTCTATATTTAATCAGATGGAGGGCCTAAGGCTCATCTTCTGAAATCCGTTTTTCTTTCCTGTTCCAAAAATCTTGTTAATGAATTTTATTGTGCTGATGTTAACTTTGTAGATTCATTTAGGGGAAGCTGAAATCTAAAAGAAGTGCCAGAAAAAAATGGTTTTTTCTCCACTTAATCAAATACATATAGTTCCTCAGTTTTATGGACTTTTTTTCACATGGATATGGTCAATGTTTTGTACATTTTTTCTAGCCATTTGTGGTTGTGAGTGACATAGTTATTCTATTATGTTTTTTCGATAACTGTTTTTTGATATATAGGGAGGTTATGAAATATAACTTATTTTGGAATAAGTCTTTTGTTATTGTTCAGCCGCTAAGTCATGTCTGGCTCTTTGCGACCCCATGGACTGCAGCATGCCAGGCTTCCCTGTCCTGCACCATCTCCTGGAGTTTGCCAAACTTATGTCCACTGAGTTGGTGATGCCATCCAACCATCTCGTCCTCTGTCACCCTCTTCTCCTCCTTCCCTCAATCTTTCCCAGCATCAAGGTCTTTTCCAATGAGTTTAATAAATAAGAAATAGGAGGAAACTTCCATGATGTGATGAAAAGAAAAGGGAGAGAAAAAAATAATTCCATGTCTCCTTACTGAATTCTTTTTTTCCTCTCTCTTTTCTTTTTATCATGTCATGGAAGTTTCCTCCTATTTCATATTTATTAAGCTACTTCTTTCTTCTTCTTCTTTTTTCCCCTCCTAATCAGAAATGGATGTTGCATGTCATCAGAAGACTTTCTAGCTATAAATGAAATAGTATTTTTTCTTTTGATCTATGATGTATTACGAAAATGATGAATTACATAAGTGACCTTAATATTTAGTTATCCTTTTGTTCTTTGGTCAGGCACATTACTCTTTTAACGTAATGCTGAATTTCAGCCATGTGTATTACAAGGCTATCTGAATCCTAAACATTTATCTCTCAGTAACATTTTCACTGTCAAGTGATGTCTGAGAGTTCGTCTCTCCTGTCTCTTCACCCTCTCATACTCAGCTGCTCCTAGGGGACAGAGATCCCACTGGCTGGGTAGCTGAGGGCACAAGATATCACTAGAGATGTTTAGTCAAAGGGGGCCGTGCTCAGATTTCCCTGGTGGGCCAGTTGTTAAGATTCTGTGCTCTCAATGCAGGGGACATGCGTTCCATCCTGGCTGGGGAACTAAGATCCCACATGCTGTGTGGTGCAGCTCAACGTTTTGTTTTTTTTTTTTTAAAGGTGAAGACCTTGCAGAATTTCTCCCAAGGAGGACACTAGATGGCTAGTGCTTGGCAGGGAGAGTGAGGACCATCAGAGTTGGGTGGACGAGAGCCTGAACCTGAGGGAGGGGCCCTGAGCTGCTCTGGACATTTGGGTTTGCTGAGGGGGTTGAGATGCATCGGCAGCAGAACTTAGCCCCTCCTCCA
Source organism: Cephalophus harveyi (assembly GCA_006410635.1). NCBI lineage: Eukaryota > Metazoa > Chordata > Mammalia > Artiodactyla > Bovidae > Cephalophus > Cephalophus harveyi. Next base: position 185,487 of record SJYT01056444.1, read on the forward strand.
TGGAAATGGAAAACCATGTCTAAAGAACATCAGAATCATTTGAGCAAAGCGCTTTGAAGCAGTACCCAGTTATTAGCCTCCCCTGGGGAGTCCTCATGTCTTTTTGGCGGAGTCTGGGGCTGACTCGGGAGAAGAAGAGCAATCTGGAAGTTCTGGGGTGGGATTTGGCTCTGGGTCACATTTGTCCTTTTCTGCTGTTCTCTGGGGGAAGGTGGGCCTGAGTAAAGGTGGGCCTCAGCATGGTCAGCCCCGGAAATGTGTGATTTCTGCAAAGCGGCCTTTGGGTATTCATGTCCAGTAATCAGCCTGCTCGTCCACAACCCCTGGGATGTGGATCAGGGCTTTAACTGCTTACCCAGGAGAGGAACGCCGCTCACTGGATCCACCTGGACCCTGAAGTGCAGAGGAAGCGGTGGTTCCAGCTGGGGCTCCATGGAGCCTGCTGGGAGCCTGCTGTGCTCCGGAGGAGCACGTGGGGCATAGATGGGAGGCAGAGTTCTTCAAGGTGAAGAGTGCTACCAGCACCAGTCTCTGTTGTGGGCACTGGTCTAAGTGCATTTCAGATTAGGGCTTGGCAGCCTTTTCTGTACGTGCCGGCCAGGGTCTGGCTTCTACCAGATATGCGGAAGGAAGCCACGCCTCATGACCCTGCACCATCCCCTCCTCTCTGCTCATGGCCCCTTACAGAGCAGTTTTGGCCCCTGGGTCACATTGCCAATTCCTTTTCTAGATGACCTGGGAGGCTTAAGATGTTTTCTGTTGCCTCTGAGTGACTGGTGAAGCTAAGATGCCTATCTCTTCCCTCTAGAAAGGACCCTTCTCGGCCATAGTTCCACTCAAAGCTTTTCAGGAAGAGAGGGAGGGTTCACGTTCTCCAGCTCTAGGCATCCTGAGTGTTCCTCCCTTCAATAGGAATGAGTAATTCCTTTTGGATAAAACTTCAGAAGACAACATTTGATGCATGACAATGGATGCAATTTTTTTTTTTTTTTTTTTTGGGGCATTGCAATAGCAATTGGCAGAAACCATTTTTGGGTACAAAGGTAAGCATTTAAGATGCTGCTCCTAGGGCATCACCATTTGAATGATGATACTGGTTCTGGCACAAAGAATAGAGTAAAATGTGATTCCTGGCAGGCTGCCTGCCTGGACTTCGTTAACCCGGACGTGCCTGCCGTCCTCTCTCATTGCAGCGACAGAAGCCAACGGTGTCCTTTGCAGATGCAGAATCAGCAGGGACTGGCCAGGACAGATAATGATGCTGGGTGTTCGTCTCTGAGCAACCTGACCTACATTTGGAAGAAGCAGCAGCTTCCCTGCCGGGTTCAGTTTGCTGCATGCTCACGCATCACAGTCCTGTCTGCTTTTCACCTAGAGAGCCTACCACGTAGAGATGACACATGATCAATCAAGAAACCATTTTACGTGCCTAGTCTGGGAGGTTATGGATAGTAGATACTCAGTAAATGTGAATTCCCTCCACTTTAAAAACCACCCCCTATTGAAGAGGTGTTCCCTGCAAAAGCCTGCCCTGCACAGACCCCAGGACCTGGAGGAGTCTGATTCATCAGTCAATGCCAAGATGAGTAGAGCTGAACTTACAGGCAAAGCCACAACCGTGCTCCATGTAGGTGAGGGCTTTGCTTGTGTGTATAACCATCACTTGCCTGAAGATATGTAAGTCTTATGTGGTAGTGTGGCAGAGAGCAAGTGTGAGGTCTCACAACAAAGGTATTCCATTTGGTCTGCCTGAGAAGTCTGGCCCTTGAAGTTTTTACCCAGAGTTTGGAGAGTTTAATCTATCTGCAATCAGGATTTGCTTGGAGGTGATTTCTAAGCATTCACTGCTACTTCTGTGGCTGTTAAAGGGGTGGTTTGGTGTTAGCAGTGAAACTGTCTTGGATGATTGAACTTCAGTGAATGGTAGAATGCTTCACAGTAATCTTTTACTAAGGAGTCCAAGCAGATCAGCGATTCAATGGACATGAACTTGGGCAAACTCTGGGAGACGGTGAGGGACAGGGAAGTCTGGCGTGCTGCAGTCCATGGGGTCGCAAAGAGTCAGACACGACTTGGTGACTAAACAACAACAATAACCAAGCAGGTCCTTTTGAAACGAGCATAACTCAGAACATTCATGTGCCACGTCATGCTATGGCGTCTGCCAGTGACAGGGCAAGCAGGCTCTGGAGTGGGTCGTAAGGTCCAAATTTTGGCTTCATCACTTCCCAGTTGGGGGACTCAGACAATTTACCTACCCTGCCTCTGCCTCGGTTTCCTGATCTGTTAGTTATAGGTGATGGTAGCACTTATATGCTACAGAGTTGTTTGCAGATTAAATCAACTAATATAAATAGGCTGCTGACAACAGGGTCTGGAAGATACAAGTGTTGGCTACCTCGCAATCTTGGTTTAATTCGTAACCGATAAGTCAGTAGTATAATCAGACATTTTCCCAAAAAATAGACATCCTAATTTTCCTTATGGGGATCTCTTTCTCCCTATGAACTGTGATTTACACAGTGGATGGTATTGTAAGTAAAAATCCAAGCCTTATTATTTTCACTCACATATAAGCATTTTCCCAAAAGTTAGTTATAAACGTAATTTTTAATGACTGCATAATGTAATCATATGGATTAGCCATAATTTGTGAAAAATTTTCTTAGTGTTGAACATTTTGGTTGTTCCACGCTGCTGGGTGGATGGTGGGGGCCCCAGACACCCATGAATGTATAACCATTTCTGTATTCTCTTTTCTCAGTGTCTCCTTATTCTTAGGTTAGATTTCCAGAAATAAAATCAATGGGTCAAAGGGATAAATATTTTTAAGGCCCTTGATAAATATTAACAAACGGCTCTCCCAGATCGTTTATAATTAAACTCCCACAATGACGTAGGCAATTTATTCCTATGAGAGTCATCACCTTGGGCCTCTCAATATGAAACACGATGCCGGACTAACGGACAAAGAGAACCCTTGAGAGGCCTTGAAATAGGAATCATTTTAAAGTTCATTGGACAGTCTTTTGTGATTAGCAACAACAACAAGACAAAAGCCAGATCTAATTTTGACCCAGCATGAACGAAAGAGTGCCTGAGTTGTTCAGGCTCTGATACCAGCATGAATTTTTCTCTCCCGTGTTAGTGAGAGCTTGATACCGATGTTGCCGTATTCGGCGCTGAAATGGCCAGGCCTGTGGAAGGCTGAGTCTTGACCCTCTCTCCCCTCCCACCAGCTACACCGTGGGCACCGTCCAGGAAAACAACGACCAGGTCTGGAAGTTCCAGAGGTACTTCCTGGTGCAGGAGTACTGCAGCCGCCTCAACATCCCCTTCCCCTTCGTGGTCTTCGCCTACTTCTACATGATGGTCAAGAAGTGCTTCCGGTGCTGCTGCAAAGAGCGGGGTACGGAGCCCTCCGCCTGCTGTGAGTGGCTCGACCCTTGCGCTGGGGCCCAGGGGTGGGGGTTCGTTTCTGGGAGGGTGTCTGGTCCACATCTCAACAGGTGGGGTTAGTCACAGTCATTTCAGCACGCACAGTGGTGTGTCCTGAGACTTCTCTGATGGCCCAGTGTTTGAGACTGAGCTCCCAAGGCAGGGGGCGGGGGCTGAGTTTGATCCCCAATCAGAGAACTGAGTGAGATCCCACGTGCCACACAACCGAAAAAAAACAAAACCCAAGTGTTCGTCTGTGAAGGTCAGGCCTCGAGTCCCCCAGTGACTTAATTCAGGAGGAAGAGTAGATTAAGAAAGACATCTAGATCTGCTGGGACAGCCTTGTTCCAGGGGGCTCGCTTTTGGACGGACATCATAATGGTGTAAGTAGGATGTCGAACAAACACGATGGGTGGGATAGTGTCAAAAAGTGACTTGGTTCTTGCTCTCTGTTGCTTCCGTGACATTTATTCTCTGGGAAACCTTAGGTCTGATTCTGGCAAGGCTCACTGTTGCAGAAACCAGTACTCGATAAACCAAGCACCACACTCGGAGAGTTGGAGAATTCAGGTTTATTATGCCGGTGGGCCCAGAGGAGTTAACACTCCAATCTCTGAGTCCTGAACAAAGGGATTACAGAGTTTTTATAGACAGACTGTAGTGGGCAACACTAGCTGTTAATAGGCTGGTTTAAACTAAGGGGTTTCATGCATGCAGGAACAGCAGTCAAGATGGGGAGGGGGATGCCTGGCCTGGACAGGCATGATTAAGCAGGTTTGCAGGGGCTGGGCAATTGCAAAGAGCAGGACAAGGGTGAGTGAGATAAACTCCAGTTCCTAGTATTGCAAGCCTCCACTTTCTGAGACTATGTGACCTACGTGATCTAGTCTTTGCAAGGGGCCAGCTGAGTTACAGAGGCCGAAGGAGAAGGAGGTTATGTCAAATTTTAATGTTTCCTCTTCATTCATGCCTTTTCTGGTGGTTCTTAGAGAAAATCTTCCGATGACCTTACTTGGCTAAAGAATCTCAGTTTAGAAATTGGGACCCGCTGTCCAATAGATTAACCAGCCCGTTCGCCGTCTTCCAGAGGGGAGGCTCCCCTTAGCGCCCTTCTCAGCTGGTGAACTCGTCAAGAAGTGTGGGCCACTGGCTTTCCTCTCTCCCCGCCTCCTGCCTACTCACTCACCAGCTGCCCTAACTGACCTTCTGTGGGTAGGAGCGCGGGAGAAGGGAGAGGAAAGAGCGGAAACCCTCTGTGGAAACAGTGGCGCTGCCCTGGGCTGGCTCCGTGCCCCCTGGCCTGTGAGTGTTTCCAGCTGACCCGCGATCGTGTGGCATTGCCAGACCCCAGGAGTGGTGGTTGGGGTGTCTTCTGCACACTCTCCCGCACTGCCTTCTGGAAGGCAAGAGTCCACACGGCTGTGGGGCTTGCTCTGTCTCTCTCGCATGCTTGCCCACCTCCTCAGCCCTGTTAGACTCTAGGCAGGCAGTTCCGCACGAGCCCCTCTGTTCGCCCCGGCTGTGGGGCTGGACTCTCTGACCCTTGACCCTCGGTCACACCTGGTTCCACCATCTTTTTGGCTGCAGAGAACCCACATCTGGCTCTCTCCTCCGAGACCCTAGGGTTTCCTAACACCCCTTCCTCGAGCCACTAAGCTGGGCAAGTCTTCCTCACCCACAGATGTGTTTCCACCAGATTCGGCCCAAGGGAGAGAGAGGCCTATTTTCATTCCTCTGGATGTTTGGACGCAAAGAAAGAGTTGGAAAGAGCACCGCCGGCTCCTGTAGCTTGCCCTCTAGCCTCAGGCTTAAGCCGGGGGCTCCATCTCGGGGTGGGAGTGGGGCGCAGCTGCAGGGCAGGCATCTGCACATTGACGGGGCCCAGACCCTTTGGGGTCCACAGGGATCTTTCCGTTTCTTTTAAAAGTCAGAAGGAAAAGAAATAATTTTTAGGTGACAGAAAATCTATTGGTACATGTGTGGGAAGCCACCACTTCCCTGGTGACTCAGACGCTAAAGTTCTGCCAACTGTGCGGCAGACCCAGGTTCAGTCCCTGGATCGGGAAGATTCCCTTGGAGAAGGAAAAGGCAACTCACTCCAGCATTCTTGCCTGGAAAATTCCATGAGGACAGAGGAACCTGGTAGGCTACAGTCCATGGGGTGGCCAAGAGTTGGACACGATTTCACTTTTACTTTCATATACATGGATGCATGTTCAGTTATGTCCAACTCTTGGTGAGCCCATGGACTGTAGCCTGCCAGGTTCCTCTGTCCTCATGGAATTTTCCAGGCAAGAATGCTGGAGTGAGCTGCCTCTTCCTTCTCTGTGGGATCTTCCTGACCCAGGGATCCAACCTGTGTCTCCCACGCCTCCTGCATTGGCAGGTGGACTCTTTACCACTGAGCTGTCCAGGAAGCCCCTATTGGTATATACTTATCTTTATACCAACCCAGTCTTATTAATATTTTCTTCATGCAGGAAGGGGCCCATGATGGCAGAAGTGCCAGTGCTGAGGGCCTGGGGTGACTGACTTATCTCAGTTGCCACAGACCAGCCCTACAGTAAAATTAGAAGTCCTGTATCCCCGGGACTCCATCAGTTCCGAGACTCACAGAGGTCATCAGTGGCTCTGTGTGCTGCTTAGGGATGCAGAGTTGATGCCCCAGATTGGACTCGGCCCTAGAACCTGTGAGATTTCCATTCTTTCTCATTATTATTTTTTATTTTTTGAGGAAAAGCCAAGAAGGGCCTCAGTGAGTCTCTGAGAAGATCTCTTGTATCTTATCTAACAACTCCATGAGACCTGGTTGCTTGAAACTGTTTATCTGCTCACCCACCGGGCTTCCCCGGTGGCTCAGACAGTAAACAATCTGCCTGCAATGTGGGAGACCTAGGTTTGATCCCTGGGTTGGGAAGATCCCCTGGAGGAGGGCATGGCACCCCACTCCAGTATTCTTGCCTGGAGAATCCCTGTGGACAGAGGAGCCTGGCAGGCTGCAGTCCATGGGGTTGCAGAGAGTCAGACACGACTGAGTGACTAAGAATGCATGACTACCATCATGGGATTCATGTTTCATTTGGGCCAATCATTCCTGTCTTTCTAGTATATCCCAAATATTTTGATGATTCAGAAAGTAAAAACATGAATTTTACTAACCTAGATATGATAATTGGCTATAATTAAGAAAAACTTAATTTGCCAAGAGCCATCATTTTTTTGTTTGATTCCTGCAAAGAAAAATGGGGGAAAGATACTCAGGAATATGACCTTCAATATTGTTCATAATTTGCTTCTGTGTTACCCCTGCAGCCATGATCCCCCAAAGTCTGGCTTTCGGAATGTAAGTGTACAACGACCCCCATCTCATGTCACAGTTTAAAGAATCCTCATTGTCGACTCTTTTAACAGCATTATTTCAAGATGTTAAATGTCACTTTGGGGATGTCATTAGCTATCACATGTATGTAATTGCCTTTCCTAATGAGGAAAAGTGTTTTGACAATTTGGATAAGTTACTGTCTTTCTCCTCATTGTTTTGCTGTGGAAGACAGAGTGAGTCGTTTCTAACCAAGAGCATGAGAAGTCTGTATATCAGGGATGGGAATTGAAAACTGAGACCTGGAATTTGTGCTCAAAGACTGCACCCAAGGATCAGAGGCATGTCATGAAGCGTCTCAGACCTACCTTTGAGTCTGTTTTGAAGCCATGTCATGGATGAATGTCTGTAGAACCTGTGGGAAGGCTCAGGGGACCAAACCAAGCCTGCAGACTTGGAGGCAAATGCAAAGTAAATTTAGGAAATGTGTTGCCAACTAGAGTCTTTGGCAACAAGTTTCATACTTCTTCCTGAATGGTTACAGAGAAAAAACAAATGATGGGGAAAGGTTGTGGGGAGGAAGGTTTGATGAAGTATAAAGGAAAGTAAGAGTGGCTCAGTTGTGTTAGACTTTTTGTGACCCCCCC
>SJYT01056444.1:194082-239955 GCA_006410635.1 Cephalophus harveyi
CCTTCTTATCTTGAAAAACAGACTGGAGAAAATTTTATATCAATATAACTGTATTAATCTCTAAGTTAATGCCAAAATTAATGTGAATGATAGAATACATATATGTAACATGACCCAAATGATTTCTTGTTTAATATATATTTTGGCCAATAGCTGCTAACTCAGCTGCTCCTAATTTTAATTCATACAAAAAATGTATCAGTTCTTTACTATATTCTAAGCCCTGTTCTAAGTATAGGACACAATAAGGCAAACTTTGTCTCTCAACTAAGGAATACACATTTTGTTCTGGAAGCAGTGGATGAACTATAAGCAGGAAAAAAATCACACACAAAACAAATCAGTATCATAAAAGGATACATGTTTTATNATTTTAATTCATACAAAAAATGTATCAGTTCTTTACTATATTCTAAGCCCTGTTCTAAGTATAGGACACAATAAGGCAAACTTTGTCTCTCAACTAAGGAATACACATTTTGTTCTGGAAGCAGTGGATGAACTATAAGCAGGAAAAAAATCACACACAAAACAAATCAGTATCATAAAAGGATACATGTTTTATTGAAAATATGAGACTATCCGTGATATTAAGTAAAAGAAATTCAGTTCAATTCAGTCACTCAATCGTGTCCCACTCTTCAAGTATCTTTAAATTGCCTGAAGGAGACTTTGTAGGAGGAGTGATTTTAGATAAAGCTAAAATAGTAAGATTGTAATCATTTACAGTTCTGTGGGAGTATTGCAAGCAAAGGAACAGAAAATACAAATGCTCTCAGTTATCTGAAAGAAAATCAATTATATTGGTAGTAACTAAGGGGCATGTATGGATGTGAGAGTTGGACTGTGAAGAAGGCAGAGCGCCGAAGAATTGATGCTTTTGAACTGTGATGTTGGAGAAGACTCTTGAGAGTCCCTTGGACTGCAAGGAGATGCAACCAGTCCATTCTGAAGGGGATCAGCCCTGGGATTTCTTTGGAAGGAATGATACTAAAGCTGAAACCCCAGTACTTTGGCCACCTCATGCAGAGAGTTGACTCATTGGAAAAGACTCTGATGCTGGGAGGNTCAACCCTGGGATTTCTTTGGAAGGAATGATGCTAAAGCTGAAACTCCAGTACTTTGGCCACCTCATGCAAAGAGTTGACTCATTGGAAAAGACTCTGATGCTGGGAGGGATTGGGGGCAGGAGGAGAAGGGGACAACCGAGGATGAGATGGCTGGATGGCATCACTGACTCGATGGACATGAGTCTGAGTGAACTCCGAGAGATGGTGATGAACAGGGAGGCCTGGCGTGCTACGATTCATGGGGTCGCAAAGAGTCGGACATGACTGAGCGACTGAACTGAACTGGACTGCAGCACGACAGGCTTCCCTGTCCTTCACCATCTCCCAGAGCTTGCTGAAACCCATGTCCATCAAGTCAGTGATGCCATCCAACCATGTCATCCTCTGTCATACCCTTCTCCTCCTGCCTTCAATCTTTCCCAGCATCAGGGTCTTTTCCAATGAGTTGGCTCTTCGCATCAGGTGGCCAAAGTATTGGAGTTTTAGCTTCAGCATCGGTCCTTCCAATGAATATTTAGGGTTGATTTCCTTTAGGATAGACTGGTTTGATCTCCCTGCAGTCCACGGGACTCTCCAGAGTCTTCTCCAATTAAAACAGATAAATAAATAAAGTGAAAACAAATCCCCCAACCTGGCCAGCAAGTGGACAGGAACTTCACCTAGGGAAAGCAAAGAAGGCAGACATGAGCTGTGTTCATCTGCACCTGTCTCCTTGAAGGGCTCAGCACAATCGGAGAAACAGTGAGCCAATGACGCTCTCTCCAGACAGTTCTTAGTCTCAGGAAGGAATAAAGACATAACGGGGGTGAGGGTGGAGGACAGGATCCTCCAGCCACTGTGCAATGATGCCAGAAGACAGGGAGCAGGAGCCTCTTTACTCCCTGGAGATTCTGGGGCATCTGGTCACCACCTGCCCTTTTGTCTTTCTTTCGGGACGGCTAATTCCTGAACCACAGCATTCTGTGGCCGTCGACTCCTCTCACGGCAACTCATTTCCTACGTTTACTTTGCATTTGCCTCCAGTGATAGGAGAATCACGGGGTTTAAGCTTCACATGGCTCTTCTTTAGAGAAAAATGCAAGATTTTTCAAATAACTTTCCAGAAAAGATAGAATCCAAACTTCCCTGTTTAGTACTTTTTGGGCGATACTTTCAAGTGATGGTAAAATGTGTGCTACCCAGTGATTATAGTTTTATAAAACCCATCACTTTTCATGAATGAAAAAGTGTTTATTTACAGAACATTTGCAAAATACAGAAAAGCTCAACTAAGGGCAAGAGCAGATGGGCTTCAGATGGTGAAGAATCCACCTGCATGTGGGAGACCTGGGTTCGATCCCTGGGTTGGGAAGATCCCCTGGAGGAGGGCATGGCAACCCACTCCAGTATTCTGGCCTGGAGGATCCCCATGGACAGAGGGGCCTGGCGGGCTACAGTCCGTGGGGTCACACACAGGTGGACACGACTGAGTGACTAAGCACAGCAGCACAGCACATCTAGAGATAAATATTGATAGCACGTTGGTATTGATTCTGTTATCCTTAGGTGGGTGTGTGATAATGTGATTGCTCTGTGCATACATATTCAAAATCTAATGTGCTCATTTAACTAATAACCTCCCATAGACCATCTCCCATCACCATAAATATATACCTTTATGACAGTTTTTAGCTATGGAATATTCCAGCCTGTGGATAAACCATACTTCACTAAACCAGTCCCTTGTTAAGCAGGTATGATGGTTCCTCCTCTTTGGTTACTGTGTCACATAAGCAGGTTTATATATTCATTTTTGAGTGGCACCAGGACTTTTTTTTTCCTTTGAATTCTTTCCAGAGGAAAAATTTCTAGATACAGTGTATGTACATGTTGAAGTCTTTTGATATGTTTGTTCCCATCCCATCCCTTGTTCCCTAAAGCTGTAACACTTCACAGATTTTTCCCAGTATATGGGAAACCTGTTTATTCGCCTCTTTGCCAACACACAGTACAGTCATTATTGTAAACCCTGCTCAGTTTCCAGTTTGGTTGTGAAAATGCTATGTTATTGTCTCAGTCAACATTTCCTTGACTCTTAGAGAGGTTGGCCATTTAGTCATTGGCCATTTTTGCTGTCCAGCCACCTAGTTCAGGAGCATCTATCCTTTTCCGGTTGATTATTAAGTTCTCCTATTGGGCTTCCACATACGTTTAGTTTGAGGAAAACAAGTTGAGAACGACTTTGCTTGGAAAAATCCAGTTAAGAGAAATTCAGTTAGGAATTATTTTTTAAAGTGAATGACCACCATTGAAAAATAAATCTGGATTTGCTATCTGGGATCTGCTTCAATTCTGCCCCTTGCATATTGGTTCTGCCTTTGGCTCCCAATTAATTCTGTTTACACCTAGGAAAATCTTATAACAGTTCCTAAACTCTAACATCTTGAAGAATAAATTTAAAACTAAACACTGCTGCTGCTGCTAAGTCGCTTCAGTCATGTCCCACTCTGTGCGACCCCATAGATGTCAGCCCACCAGGCTCCCCCGTCCCTGGGATTCTCCAGGCAAGAACACTGGAGTGGGTTGCCATTTCCTTCTCCAATGCATGAAAGTGAAAAGTGCAAGTGAAGTCGCTCAGTCGTGTCCAACTCTTAGTGACCCCATGGACTGCAGCCCACCAGGCTCATCTATCCATTTCCTGGATTTTCCAGGCAAGAGTACTGGAGCGGGTGCTATTGCCTTCTCTGAAACTAAACACTAGGTAAACTTATTCCGAGTGGACCCGTGCATGAATGTATGCACTTTTCTTTCCCCATGAATTCATATAGAGGATTGCTGTCCATTGCTAGTCCTGGAAACACAGGTGGCACGTTGATCTGTTCTTTTGTTTGCATGCCATCTGAAAAGCTAAGTCACTGTAAAAAGTGTTAGCTGCTCAGTTGTGTCTGACTCTTTGCAACCCCATAGACTATAGCCCACCAGACTCCTCAGTCCATGGAATTCTCCAGGGAAGAATACTGGAGTGGGTTGCCATTTCCTTCTCCAGGGGAACTTCCCAACCCAGGGATCGAACCTGGGTCTGCTGCATTGCAGGCAGACTCTTTACTATCTGAGCCACTGGGAAAGCCATACTGTAAAAAAAAAAAAAAAGAACTAAAATTCTTGCTGGAACATTCCCCAGGCCAATTTTGTAGCTTGGGTGAGAGGAAAAGACTAAACATAAGATTTTCCTTGAGGTCTACACCCAGATTGCATATTTCAAGAGTGTAGGAATGAAGTCCTGGGATGATTCTCCCCTCCTCCAAAGTTTCTACCCCAGCGTTAGGTTGAGAATAGACAATTCATCAGTAATTATCCAACTGAATTATCAATGTAGCATTCTGATGTCATCAGAATGGAACGTAGGAAATGTGAGAACCAAATTGACTAGTGAAATGATTTTGTTAAGTCACAAAACACACAGACGGGCTATGGCTGGATCTCTGTTTGGAATGAAAATTGCATTCCTATTTCATGCAAGCTCCAATTCCTCATTGTTACCAAGAAATTCATTACTATTCCCTTGCTCCGCTGCAGTCACTAGTGAGTAGCATTAGTCAGATCGGCTTGTGCAGGACGAATCCGATTCCTTTGGTCCAGAGTATGGCAAAATGCCTAGCAGGTGTTGATTTGGGAGGGAAAGGGGTAAGTGAAATAATTTGAATGTTTTTCTTTGTCTCATTATTCAAGGTTTCAGAAATGAAGACAACATGACTCTGGCATGGGAGGGTGTCATGAAAGAAAATTACCTTGTCAAGATCAACACAAAAGCCAGCGACTCGTCAGAGGAGTATGTCAGCCATTTTTTCCTGCTTTATGAGGCTCCCCTTGTATACGGAAGCTAGCAGATCACAGGCAGTTTACTTGAAGAAACTCTGTGTAAAGAAAAATTGCCCCAGAGAGCAGCAGCATAAGGCTCAGACAGCAAAGGTGACAAACGCAAAAGGGGGTGTCAGCCTTCCAGGAAGGGCAAAACCTCCCCACCCGCCGTCTGATGGCCCTCCTGATTGCAGGGAAGAGAGCACTGTTGGTATTTGGACCCTGCAAGGCAATGCCATGAACCCGGTGACCAGAGCACGGTCCCTGTGGCATAGCTGCAGAGGTGAATTCTGGGAAGATCCGCACATCATGAGCAGCAGTCATTACTTCACCGGGTCCACACCTGTATCTCTGCGAGGAAGAAGCAGAGAGATTAGAAGATGGCAAAGCCCTTGGGTTGATCTGTCACAGACTGTTGTTGTCCCTGGCAAGTGCTGAACATCCTCTGTGAGGCACATGGAGTTGCTGTAAACATCCCATAGAACTAGACACATCAGTCCCTCCATAGATGGTCCACGAAGAATGGGCTGCAGGGTCTCCAGGAGCATGCCCTTTGAGCTCAAAATGGGGTTAACAGGGTTAATAGGCAAATGTAATTCTAACGGAGAGCTCCAAACACAGCTCAGGATTCGTCTGAGGAAGGGTACACCTAAGAACGGCTGCTTTACACAGCTATCGGGAGCACGGGACGCGCTTTTTCTATCCTCCTCTGTCCCTCTATGCCTCTATCCTCCTCTGTCCCTGGACTCAGAGATCTTAGTTCTGGAAGGAAGGAATGGACATTACGTGTCATCTTCCACTTCCCACCCACATCAACAAAGGTTACATCAATTTGCTGTCCTTCCAAATGGGACAAGAATGCAATTCTGCTTTGGTTGGGTATTCAGAAGAGAGTAGATAAAAGCAGCTGATGTTAATTTAGTTGGAGATGAAAATGATCTGTATTTTGTTCTTTAAAATGGAGCTTAATAACCCTTTTCTCTCTCTCTCTCTCTCTGTTCTCTCTCTTTTTAAACATCTTTGAAGAATAAGGCATCGTTTTAGACAGCTGGATACAAAGGTAGGGTCCTGTTTATAGTTTGGGAAATATTTTTTAAACTCTTATTATCTTTGAGCTTTCAGCTAGAAGCCAGTGTCCAAAAATAAATGAAGTTAATTGTTTTGAAAAATGGATATGACCCTGTTCTGTGTTCAGTTGTCTTTGTTCACTGTGTAAAGTCTGACTGCTGGAACAAAATTGCTTCTCAGATGTTCCTAGCCCACGTGGGAATAGTCCCGAGCCCCATTTCTACAACGTCTGAAATTTCTCCTGCTTTTGTCTAACCCAGGACCCCATTTCTCTTTTTCTCTCAAGAGAAACATGCTTGCAATGACAAGGAACACCTGGCAGGCTCAGAAAAGCAGCTTGGGAGCCTGGGAGCCTCTATGCCAGTCTTTATTGCCACCCTAATTTGTCACCTACTGAATTTGAATTATGAATGCATGAATACACACATAAATGTCAAGCCTAGAGAGAGAATGCCCACCTCCATCCTGAGCTGGGCAGCTGGAAATTATTATTTGGTTCAGGAGAAGTGGCAATCGATTCATAAATACTGGCTCCCTGTTAGACTCTGAGGAGGAGGTGGTATCTCTCTTATCGTGGTGTTTTGAGGATGGGCCCTGGGTGTTGCAGTCACATGTCACATTCACCGCTGCCCCCTCTTGCCGCCCCCAGGATGTGCGTTTTCACTGACAATACCCCGTCAGGGGTGGCAGGGTCTCCAGTACCCAAATCCCCTCCTGTAGGAAGGTCTCAAGGAACATTGAATAAATGAACCAAAAGTGCTCTTTTCAGAGCTCTAACTGATGATTTATCCAGTCCACGATTCCTTGCACATGTATGTCTGTGTTAGTTAGCAGCAGCATATGTATGTCTGTGTTAGTTAGCAGCAGCATATGTATGTCTGTGTTAGTTAGCAGCAGCACATGTATGTCTGTGTTAGTTAGCAGCAGCGTGTAAAGCATCTGGGGCCATGTGTCCATGGGCCTCCCTTCCTGCGCTCTGGTCCTGTGCAGGATGCTGAACTGACGCCTGGAACCTTCCTATCTGTACCCTCTGCCCCCAAAGCTTGTCTCTTCCTTCATCTCCTTCCCTCCCCTGGAGCTGCCTGCTCCATACATTGGTGTCAACCACTCAGGATGATGGTATGTTCTGTGTAGAATGTTTCTGTCACAATCAGCTTTAGTTCCCTACACTTTAGGGACTTCAAAAAACCATCTTATTTCCCTCTTGCTTTTCTGGATCAGGAGTTTGGGAAGGGACCAGCTGGGCAATTCTTCTGCTTCTTGTCGTCTCAGCTGGGTTTACGGGGCTGGATTCAGCTGGCAGTAAGGCCAGGACCTGGCACCTTGGTGTTCCTCCTCATTGCTTTTCTCCCCGCATGACCTCTGACCCACGTGGCTTGGGCATCTCGGGTTAGTTCCCTTTGTTCCGTAGGGGCTGGCTTCCAAGACTGAGGAAGCGCTCCCCAGGCTGGGACCTGGACCTGGCACGATGTTGAGTAAAGAAGCCCCAGGTGAGATCTAGCTGGGGGAGGAGTTAATGCCACACGTCCATCCTCGACCCCTCGAGGTGGGAGTGACACGTAGACACGGAGAAGCGTGACAGCTATCTTTGGAACCACAGCATCACACAAGAGTATATCCTGTTTCAACTGCTCTCCTTCTGATCTCGTACTAATGCTGGGTTTTAATTGAGTGACTCAGAAGGCCCCTTGTATGCTAAGGCTGTATATTGTCACCCTGCTTATTTAACTTCTATGCAGAGTACATTATGAGAAATGCCAGACTGGATGAAGCACAAGCTAGAATCAAGATTGCCGGGAGAAATATCAATAACCTCAGGTATGCAGATGATACCACCCTTATGGCAGAAAGTGAAGAGGAACTAAAAAGCCTCGATGAAGGTGAAAGAGGAGAGCGAAAAAGCTGGCTTAAAACTCAGCATTCAGAAAACTAAGATCATGGCATCATTTTATGGCAAATAGATGGGGAAACAATGGAAACAGTGACAGCTTTTATTTTCTTGGGCTCCAAAATTACTCCAGATGGTGAAGCAGTCATGAAATTAAAAGATTGCTTGCTCCTCAGAAGAAAAGCTATGACAAACCTAGACAGCATATTAAAAAGCAGAGCACTGCTTTGCCAATAAAGGTCTGTCTAGTCAAAGCTGTGGCTTTTCTGGTAGTCATGTATGGATGTGAGAAATGGACTGTAAAGAAAGCCAAGGGCCAAAGAATTGATGCTTTTGAACTGTGGTGTTGGAGAAGACTCTTGAGAGTCCCTTGGACTGCAAGGAGATCCAATCAGTCCAACCTGAGGGAAATCAATCCTGAATATTCATTGGAAGGACTGATGCTGAAGCAGAAGCTCCAATCCTTTGGCCACCTGATGCGAAGAGCTGACTCACTGGAAAAGTCCCTGATGCTGGGAAAGATTGAAGGCAGGAGGAGAAGGGGACGACAGAGGATGAGATGGTTGGATGGCATCACTGACTCCAATGGACATGAGTTTGCGCAAACTCTGAGAGATGGTGAGGGACAGGGAGGCCTGGTGTGCTGTGGTCTGTGGGATCGCAAAGAGTCGGACACAACTGAGCAACTGAACAAGGAAGACACCAGTGGGCTAAGTGCCATCAAAGCAGACATGGCCCCCAATATCATGAATGGACCCTTTGTTGAATGTTTTGGGTGTGGGAGCATTTTCAAGCCCAACTACGTAGGATTAAGTAGGAATAGCACTTTGCAGTATCAGGCGTGTTTTCCAGATTGCCTGAGTCTACATTATCAGGGAACAAGGTCAGCAGCTGTGAAGACGCTAAGTCCAGAGAGGCATGGAATGTTCTAGACTAGAGAGGGACAGTGTGAATGAGGGGGAACCCCGAGTAGGAAGAA
This sequence comes from Cephalophus harveyi, assembly GCA_006410635.1. NCBI lineage: Eukaryota > Metazoa > Chordata > Mammalia > Artiodactyla > Bovidae > Cephalophus > Cephalophus harveyi. The sequence goes on from SJYT01056444.1 coordinate 202,925, forward strand.
GGAGAAGCTGTGTCACATCCTGTGAGGGAACTCGTTGGCCTCTTTAGGGATGGGTTTTATTCCCCCACAAGCCTCTGGGGACATATCTGGGGACACTCCCTTCAAAGAGCCCTCTGAGCAGTCAGAGTGGCCACATAAGAGGGACTTAAACAGTTTGGCTTGGGAATAGAGGTACGAGGGATGTGTCTAGATGTGTGTGTCTGTGTGTGGAGAAAACAGGCTGTTTTTGGTTATTCTGTTGCTTTACTTGTGAGTCCACTTGAGGTGGCTTTGGAGGGAGTTGATGGAAAGTGGACTTCAGGTTGAACTCAACCTTCTGTGTGCCTTGCTGAGGGGCACGCAGAACCTGGGAAGGATGGCAACACGGGGCTGGAGCAGAGTGGGACTGGGGTCAGAGGTCACAGGGATGGAGCAGAGTAGGACTGGGGTCAGAGGTCAGCTGGTCATCTGGGCCCTGGACCGGCTGAACTGATTTTCAGGGTTCACAGAGGCCTCCTAGTCAGTGAGCTTCTGGGAGGGTTGATCCGGTGGTGGGGGCGGTGGGCCTGAGCAGTGGGGGATATGGGGGCTGCTGAGGGGGTCCCAAATGGTTGCAGTCACACTTGGGAGCTGTCCACACATACGTGTGAGCCTGGGTTCTGTGGGGCCTTCAGGGGAGGCCCTTGGGTCCAGGCCCCTTGGTGTCGTTCTGGCTGTGGAGCTCAGCCTTTTTGCAGGTTTTGGTAGAATTTAGGCAGATCACTGGGAAACCATAAACCACACAACACAGAGCCCTCGGGGCCCACCCACGGATTTCGCGGCCTCTCTCCCCTCTCTAGTCCCACCGCTGCCCTCTCTCCTTTTTACCTCCTCCCTCATCCTCTGTGCCTTCTCCTCTGAACAACAAAAAGTTTCTCCTTCATATCCAAAGAGAATTTTAGGGCTGGCCACTTGTTTCTTGAGCAAGCTCTTGATGCCTTAAACCATACTAAACAGTGTATCGAAGTCCTTTTACTGCAACAAATATAGAGATTTCCCCAAAGCCCTCCAGCAAAACAAAAACAAAAACAAAAACAAAAAATCTCCATCTCATTCTTTCACCAGAAAACAAAGTCATTCTTTGACCTTAAATCTGTAAGTAGGAATCTTACTATGCCTTCTTTATTTTAGGCAGCCCTCCTGGTTTCTTTTTGTCCTTTTCTAAGAAATCGCAACCCACTCCAGTGTTCTTGCCTGGAGAATCCCAGGGATGGCAGAGCCTGGTGGGCTACAGTCGGACATGAGTGAAGCGACTTAGCAGCAGCAGCAAGAACAGTTAAATGATGAGGTTAATACTGGAAAGAAGCCATAGTTAAACTGAGGGTTTTCCTTGAGTGAGTGATTTAGCAAGCTAGAAACCAACTGTACAGAGGTTCCTTTATGTCTATAGCTTTTATCAAGTGTAACAATGTGGCTTGTAATTTGAAGTGATCTTTATCATCTTCATGTATCTTGTGTAAAAACTTGTGAAATATGCATGTATTGAAAATAATTTTATCATGCCTTTTACCTAAATTTATTTTGCTATTTATACTGTGTTTTTGATGAGGGGAGACACTTTATTTGCAAAATCACTCAGTCGTGTCCGACTCTTTGCAACCCCGTGGACTGCAGCCCACCAGGCTCCCCTGTCCATGGGATTCTCCAAGCAAGAATACTGGAGTGGGTTGCCATTTCCTTCTCCAGGGGATCTTCCCAACCCAGGGATCGAACCCAGGTCTCCTGCATTGCAGGAAGACGCTTTAACCTCTGAGCCACAGGGAAGCCCCAAAACATGATTAGTATTATATTATTTTCATTAGTGTTATACTTTTATCAAAGCAAAGTTTTATTGATATCTTATCATTTATTGGTGTTAGTTACATATAACATTATGATTTATATGTGTAAATTATATATCTATATATAGGTTAGATATTATTTCTGTGTTGTTAAAAATCTATCATTTCTATGTGGGAATCACTAGTGATTAAGATTTGTGCTTCCCTGATGACTCGGCGGTAAAGAATCTGCCTGTAATGCAGGAGACACAGGTTTGATCCCTGGGTTGGGAAGGTCCCCTGGAGAAGGGAATGGCAACCCACTCCAGAATTCTTGCCTGGAAAATCCCACAGACAGAGAAGCCTGGTGGGCTACAGGCCATGGGGTCGCAAAGGAGTCGGGCGTGACTTAGCAAAAACTAATCCTAATTGGTGCTAATGCTTATTTCTTAGTGATTTGATTTCAGAAAGTCTGTAGTGAACAAGCTCTGAAATATCACCTGTCTGATATTCTGCCGTACTCCAAGCATGGGCCATACTTCTTATTTCATGTATAGTTAATCTATTTCATGGAAAAGCCTTAGAGTCATGATTTAAAATTTAAGTTGGAAAATTTATCCTAAGACCAGTTCTGTTTTTCCCCTTTCCAAGCTTAATGACCTCAAAGGTATTCTGAAAGAGATTGCTAATAAAATCAAATAAAACCGCATGGATGCTGATGGAGGAAAATTTAATTCTAGCAAGGTAAGTCATTTTAATAGCTTTCTTCTTTTTTTGCTCTGAAAATTTACATATTTTAAGACTAATTCAAAATCATGACATTTTCTCAGTTATTTTATTTTCACATGTGATCAGATTTGCAAAATAGCAATGGTGTAAAAAAAAAATCAAATAATCAAGGGATATAGAAAGGACACAGGTGGAAACCCACCTTCCCATAACTCCCCCTCATGCCCACACTCCAAGACTGTTCCCTGGTCCAAGGTGAGCACTGATAGCATCCTTTTGAAACTTAAAAAAAAAAAAAAAAAAACACACACAAAAAAACTTGCAAATTGTACAGCTATTTTGACATTAATTGAATCAAGATCAGACTATTCTAAGAGTTAGCATTTTTTTTTTACTTAACTCTAGATCATGAGTGTCTTTACAGATCTGTGCTTCAAATATGTACCTCTTTCTCATGGTGCATCATTGATGATTATTGCCGTGGGGGATACGCAGATGTCTGGGTCTTTTGGTTGGTTTATTTTCTCTCAACAAATGCATGTTGATCACATCTTACTATCAAAAATGTTTTAGTAAAACTTTTAAGATTTGGGGGGCTTCCCTGATAATTTGGACAGGTGAAGAATCTCCCTGCAATGTTGGAAGATCCCTGGGTCAGGAAGATGCCCTGGAGAAGGGAATGGCTACCCACTCCAGGATTCTTCCCTGGAGAATTCCATGGATAGAGGAGCCTGGCAGGTTACAGTCCATGGGATCACGAAGAGTCGACTGAGCCACTAACGCTTTCATTCACCTTCAAGGTTTTTAGCAATAGCTCATTTGCACAATAAAAATGTAATTCAGTTAACTGGCAAAATTGAGCCCAAGGCTTTGCACCATGATCTGAGCATTTACTTTAATTAAGTTTTCTCATTACTTGTCCAAATGCCGAAACCAAATGTTAACAATGTTGTTAGGTAGTTGTAGAGCTAGGAGGAAACAGCTATAAGCTTTCCATTTGATTAGAATTTTTTTGAGAAAGTGAATTGCACGGAATTGAAACACAATTAAGGCTCCCTTCCACCTTCCCTCTTTCCCTTCGTGTTTCCTGAGCACCTTCTAAGTGCTGAGGCTCAGACTCTGATTTCTATCTTTGCATAAATCCTCTCACAGCAGAGTGGCTGTGTTATAAGGGTAACTGTGTTAGGACCCATTTGGTTTATCTGGTCACTCAACACTTTTCCGTGGGTTCTGACAATTACAGCTTATATTCTAAGCCCTCTATCCTGGAAGATTTTGTAAGGGCAAGATTGGCGCATATTTTATTTGCATATTTATTTTGTGTGAAGGCAGGCATAGCCTCGCAAGTTGCTCAAGAAAACAAACCTTGTATGTTTAGGAAGAATGCATTTCAACTCTTCCATCATGGTGCTTCATGAACACAGTATTATACTTTACAATAAATTATAATTCGAGTTTTGAAGCATTTGGTATTTTGTTTATGAGCTGAGCCATAGAAAAAGCAATTAGGAAGTGATGAAACAATTCAAAATGATTAAAAAATCCATAGAGGTGTAATAATCAGAAAAGATGTACTCATCTACTTCTTAAAGCTCTAATCTCATCTCTCTCTCTCTTTTTTTTTTCCAAAAATGTTGACTGTGAGGAAAATGAGCACACAGGCTGGTTTCTTAGCAACCTGCTCTTTGCTTAGACTTAATTTTTTTTTAAGATAGGGAGAGTTAATTCATTGGTGAATGAAGATGAATTGGGAGAAGGACATTACTTCACATCCATGTGGGCATCTGTGAGCCTGGGGATGAGAAGAGCGGGAGAACAGAGGCCCGAGATAGTCTTAACCACAGATATCTTTAGAAACAGTGTGCTTGGCACGTCCGGTTTGTTGGTATACTTTTTACTTCTGGGTAGAAGATCCATTTTCTTTTTTTGATGTTGTCTGTCTGGCATGTCCTTAAGAAGTTCACAGAAAATGTAATTTTATAGGCAACCACCTACATGCTGCTAAAATATATATTTTTTGATTTTCTAAATTGAAGTATTATTGCTGTAAAATAGTCTATAAGTGTACAGTATAGTGATTGGCAATTTTAAAGGTTAATTCTTTAAAGGTTAACTCTATTTATAGTTATTATAAAATGTTGGCTACATTCCCCGTGTTGTATAATATATCTGTGTAGGTTATTTTCTACCAATAGTTTGTACCTCTTACTCCCCTCCCCATATCCTGCCCCTCTCTCTTACCTCTCCCCACTGGTACATGGGTCTGAAATATTATTACTGTAGTGTCTCTCTGACGCTACTTTCTCTAGAGAGGTGAGGATATCTTTCCCAGGAGTAGGGGCAAGGAAGTGAATGCCAACTCAAGCAGGTGTAAGCTGGGCACTAGGGAAGGCAGGGCAGAAGACATCTGGGGGCAAGTCTTTATCAATTTGCCCATCGGGGCTCTCCATCTGGAATCAGCCTTTGATCCAATAACTTGGGATGAAATGTTTGGGTATAAATATTTCTTCCTCCCATGCTAAAATGGAAAGGAAGTAAGAACCAGGGTGAGAGAAAGCTATTTGTTTTCTCGTACCCTTGCACCCTCCCTGAAGATGGGATGGAGTGAAGGTGGGGTGAGGAGTACTTCCTTTGGGTTCCAGAAATTGCTTGATCCCTCCATAATCATCCATCCAGCTCTTCTCTTCGGTACATTATTGCAGTTCTTAATGTTATTATCAACTCATCCTTGTGCAGAAATCACTCAGCAAATAGGGCACTTGGAAGGTTTCTGGGTCTTATCTTTGAGTGGAGCCTTAACTATAGTCATTTCGTTTACATTGGCAAAGTGGTCAGAGCTCACCTCTTTAAGGGAGAAAAAATGGTCATGTGATCGCTTCAGTACTGAAAGGCTGGTTTAGGCATTTAGGCCCTCTGTCAGTATGTTACCGGTGTGTTTTGAAGCCAGCAGTGTCCTGAGAACAGAAGAGGGGGATGGCTCTTCACACCGTGCTCTTCCTTTGTTTTTGCAGGTCGCATCAGACGTCTGCATGGAGAAGATTCAAGGGATCCTGCTGGACAGTTGCATCTTGACCACAGCTGTGTTCCTGACTAAGCGAGAATTGTTCAGGCCCCTGGGTGCACCGTGATGGCTTTAATCACTCCAGTGTGCTCAGTCTGAGGATAAAATGTGTCCCCGATTTCACTCAAGAAGACAGCTGTAAAGGGAGAACATTTCCTGCCCATGCTTCCCCCCAGGCCGACCTGTTGCTCCCCGCGTCTCCGTGGCCAGACTCTGTGGATGGTCTGAGGTGCCCGTGTTCTCCCTTTTCCTTCTCTTGTCCTCCTTGAACCCATGCATGTTAGGGAACATCTCTCCCAGCAATAGCAACCTGGTCCTGCTTTCTCTCCTGGATCCTCACTTTGTCTTCAACTGGTTCTCTTTTGTTTCCTTTTTTTTTTTCTTTTTTTTTTTTAAATATTACGTGACTAATTAGCTGTCATGGTGTTAAACGTTTCTGCAGTCAGGTCAGATTCTAAGGCATGTACAGCTAGAGGACTCTGCTTTTTTTCGGGAGAAACTCTTATCATTGCTCTCTACGATTTTAATCATTAAAGCAGGTGATGAAGCATCGTCTTCCTGCACGTGCCCCAGGAACCCCACTTGACGGAAGTACCCCCTTCCTAGCAGTGCGAAAAGGCACCTGGAGATGACCTCCCCAGAGGCACATCTGCTTTTGTTTTCGCTGAGTGTCCCTCTTGCTTATTATTTTCCCATTATAAATAATTCATGGGTATGATCGGAAATTCCTGGGTATTATACAAAACGTAGACTACGAGGAAAGTAGAAAATATAAACAGTCTCAGTATCTGAAGATAATCACTGCTAACAAGTCAGGGTGTTTTTCCAGGTCTGTTTTTTTTTTTTTTCCTATGCATGTTTTATGTCTTTCTTAAAATTTCATATAAAGTCAGCATACCACATATACATTTTACATAAGCTTTTTCACTTAATATTTTATCCAAGATGTAGTCTTTATATACAGGGTCTTAAACTTTACATTAGCACTTGCCTGCTACTCAGCCTCTAATGATTTCTGCTATGTTGGTCATGGAAGGTGGTTTCTTGTTGGCCAATGGGGTGAGCATCTATGTGTATGAATCTTTTTCCACCGTTGGGAAAATTTCCCATGGCTAGATTCCCAGGAATATGTACTTCTTATCAAACTATTTATAAGGTTTTTTTCAGAAATGTTCAGCAAATAGGAATTGTTAGCTTGATATCAGTTCAGTTCAGTTGCTCAATTGTGTCCAACTCTTTGCGACCCCATGGACTGCAGCATGCCAGGCCTCCCTGTCCATCACCAATTCCTGGAGTTTACTCAGATTCATGTACATTGAGTCTGTGATGCCATCCAACCGTCTCATCCTCTGTTGTCCCCTTCTCCTCCCGCCTTCAATATAAGCCTTATCAAACTATTTATAAGGCTTTTTCAAAAATGTTTAGCAAATGGGAATTATTAATGCGATACAGAACCTAGAACTCCTAAGATAAAATATTGCATCTAATCCTTAGTTTAGGAAGAAACCAGTGTACTTATTTCAGTATTATAGAGGGTAAGGGCATTGGTATAGAATTCAAGGTATTATCTTATTGAACGCTTGTAGTCCCAGCTTTTTCTGGAAGTGGTGTTATCTTTGCACAAAAGAAGTACATAAAGTTATTTAAACGCCCGTGATTAGTTTTTCCACTTTGAATAGAATGTACTCAGTGGTTAAAGAAGAAAGTCTTAGAAGGAAGCTATTAAATGATTATCTCATTAGAAAAACTACAAAAGCATGAACCAAAAAGATGTGTTTCTGTTTTGTCTGGGCAGTAGTTAAAATGACTCCTCACAACATTCAGGATATTTGTAGGGAATGAACACAAATGAAAGGTGGCTTTTTACCTACACCTCTTTAATGACCTGACAAGGAATCTTAGTGGTGGGGATGATCAATTCATGGTTTTGGATTCTGAAAGGTGGAATAAAATTTACTTGACAAAAATTGTCGATGAATGGAATTTTGAAGTTTTCTCTGTCAGCAAGAGAATTTCATTTTTGTTTCACCATGGCAACTAGAAGAACTGCCTTTTCTGAATCCACCAAGAAGAGGCTTGTGTTATCACCATAGTGACTGGAAAAAAAACAAAGTATTTGGCCCTGTCCATAAGACCACGTAGAGAAGGACAACCATCCTAACCTTTTATCCTCAATTCAAATGGTGAATGTGAATAAAATCAGTAACTTGAAAACCTCCTAGAAGATGAAACTTAGCATAACTCTTGGCTGATCTCCTTAAATGTGCTTGTCTCTATGCTCACATTTTCACAGACTGTGCTTTTGTTAGTGTAAGAAATAGGCCGTGTGCACATCAACATCATGAGTAAAAGCAACTGCCCCGCTGACGCTAATGACAGAGAACTTGAACAACGCTCGGAGTTCACTCGGAGGAGCTACCCAGTGTTTCCAGCTCCGCTTGTCTGGCGGAGGTTTTTGCACGGCTCCTCTCCGTGATCTCTGTCTAGGACAAGTCCTTGTTTTGGGTGTAGCTCATGAAGCAGCACACGTCTTGGCTGTATCTCTAATCAAAGGTGCTGTCATTGTATGTGGTACTGAAAGTGTCCTGGGCGTGTGTACACGGCTGCTGTTAGCCTTGCGGCTTGGTTCAAATGACTGTGTTGAATTAAATGAGGAGGAAATGTCATGGGTTGCCTTTGTCATTCTTTTGAGAGTGGAAAAAAAAAATACAATCCCTCCCTTCAGATTTATTTCTATGGGGATCTGACTTGCAGAGTTACATGAGCTGACTTTGATAAGCAGATAACTCGAGCATTCAGATCTCATGCAAACAGAAGGCTGTCCTCATGGTTCTGATTCTTGTCCTCAGGGCCAGGGTTGGATCCATGGTCACTTTTTGGCGCCCCCGGTTGGGCACCCATCTGCACCCCCAGGGTCTCTGTGACTTGGAGACACCTTGCTAGGTCACCACCCTTCAGATATGTGTGGCTGTTTCTGAGCTTCCAGGGTCTCCTGTGGGCTCAGGATCTGTCTTGGGGCCAAGATGGTGCCTTATGTCCACAACCCCACGTGCTGATGAAGGCTGGGGCCCAGACCCGGTGTCCTTGCTGAAGGCAGAGTCCTCCAAAGCCACCTTGGTTCCCCAACTGGGGAAGTGTGTCTCCCTCCTGCCGCCCCTCCCCCTTCACGGTCCATGTGGTGGACTGAACTCGGTGGTTGTCATGGACACAGCCTCTGCCCACAGCCTCCACCTCAAAAAGAAAAGGCTTAGGAGCTGGGCCCTCTTGAGCTGGGGCCGGATTTTGGACACAAACATCCCATTGCCTTCCTTGAACCCTCCCAGCCCAGGCACACGTGGATTGGACAGGTCTCCATTCTCCTGAAGGTGGAAAACATGAGGGACAAAACGGCCGTCAGTGGCCTGTCCCATTCATCCGTCAGACCTCGGTGGATGTTTCTGAACCATAGTTTAGGATCAAGCTGGGGCTTTGGGACTCCATGGGCTCATTCATAGCCTCAAATTTTTAATACATGTTTTTCCCCCTGCAGAAGTCTTGTTTGACTAGGAGCAGTTTCCTTTATTTTTCTCATAATGTGCAACGTGTTGTCAGTAAGTGGCCACTGTGAATACTTCCTAGGGATTAAGAATAAAATAAAAAATAAAGATAAAATAAGAAAGGAACAGGAGGCCCTGCTCTCCGCCATCTTACAATCCATTAGAGGAGATAAAAGTGAAAGTGAAGTCACTCAGTCGTGTCAGACTCTTTGAGATCCCAAGGACTGTAGCCCACCAGACTCCTCCACCCATGGAATTTTCCAGACAAGAGTACTGAAGTGGATTGCCATTTTCTTCTCCAGGGTAACTTCCCAACCCAGGGATCGAACCCAGGTCTCCTGCATTACAGGCAGATGCTTTACTGTCTGAGCCACCAGGGAGACAAGATTGATTTAAGATAAACAGGGACTTGATGCTTCCTGGTGCTGCTGCTGCTGCTACTAAGTCGCTTCAGTCGTGTCCAACTCTGTGTGACCCCATAGATGGCAGCCCACCAGGCTCCCCCGTCCCTGAGATTCTTCAGGCAAGAACACTGGAGTGGGTTGCCATTTCCTTCTCCAATGCATGAAAGTGAAAAGTGAAAGCTTCCTGGTGGCTCATTGGTAAAGAATCCACCTGCCAATGCAGGAGACCTGGGTTTGATCCTTGGATCAGGAAGGTCCCCTGGAGTAGGAAATGACTACCCACTCCAGTATTCTGGCCTGGAGAATTCCATGGACAGAGGAGCCTGGTGGGCCACATTCCATGGGGTTGCAAAGAGTCGGACACGACTGAGTGACTAAGCATGCATGCATGCATGATGCTGCAGGCAGTAAGCGGCATGCAGAGGCCATGAGTGTGGACCCAGGCGGGACTGTGTGGGGTGAAGGGTCCAAGAGTCACCTGATCTTGCGGCAGATGGAGGAGACTGGCTTCCCCTGAATCCCTCTGTGTTTGTATCAAAGAAATGCCTTGAGAAGCTCCCTGGGGTAGACAGCGAGACCCAAGTACCTAAAGCCAGTCACTGACTGCTGTTTACCAGCAGGGCTGAGGTGTTTGAAGCTGCTGGAGTGGGCGGGGGGTGGATTGTGGCAGGTTTATTGAGATGAGAACAGAGAAGAAAGGTGCAGGCCAGGAAGGGTGTGTTAAGGGGTGTGTAGGGCGCTGTTCTTGGGAGCGCCTCTTTACGATGGTACTACTCATCAGGAAAGAAATACAAACCAGGAAGGAATCGTGGCAGCAGACAGAGAACACGTGCAGGGACCATATCGCACCGGGAGCCACCCACGGGCTCGCGTCACACTGCAACACCCTTCTGCGTGTCTCCATCACAGCACCCCCTCCTCCTGATCCTTGGCCCTGCCTGAGAGTCATCTTCCTGACACTCCCCACTGAGCATGCTGTGCCCCGCTCATGAGTCTTCAATGGTTCCCCACTGAATTCATTGCCCAAATCCCCAAAAAGGGAGCTTATGACTTGGGCAGCCTGGCCCCCACTCCCCCTCTGCAGACACATGATGTGACCTCCTGGCCTAGTTCCCAACCTCCAGGTACAGCTGTCCATGTGGCTCTCCTGGTCTGAGTCAAATGCTGTGTCTTCCTCCCAGCCTGTTTCTTGCCACTGAGCATCCAGCATCCTGTATCCCAGGAAAGCCACACTGCTTCTGCGGTTTTGCTATGTGCCTCGATGGATCGTTTACTAAGGAACAGAAATCCGGGACACATTTACCTTGTTGTGAATCCTAGCTTCACTGCTTTCTGTCTGTGTGACTTTGGGAAGGTTACTTAAACTTTCTGTGCCTCAATTTCAGTTCATTTCAGTCGATCAGTCGTGTCCGACTCTTTGCGACCCTATGAATCGCAGCACACCAGGCCTCCCTGTCCATCACCAACTGCCAGAGTCCACCCAAACCCATGTCCATTGAGTCAGTGATGCCATCCAACCATTTCATCCTCTGTCATCCCCTTCTCCTCCTGCCTTTGATCTTTCCCAGCATCAGGGTCTTTTCAAATTCATCAGCTCTTCACATCAGGTGGCCAAAGTATTGGAGCTTCAGCTTCAACATCAGTCCTTCCAATGAACACCCAGGACTGAACTCATTAGGGTGGACTGGTTGGATCTCCTTGCAGTCCAAGGGACTCTCAAGAGTCTTCTCCAACACCACAGTTCAAAAGCATCAATTCTTCTGCACTCAGCTTTCTTTATAGTCCAACTCTCACATCCATCCATGACCATTGGAAAAACCATAGCCTTGACTAGACGGACCTTTGTTGACAAAGTAATGTCTCTGCTTTTGAATATGCTATCTAGGTTGGTCACAACTCTCCTTCCAAGGAGTAAGCATCTTTTAATTTCATGGCTGCAATAGCCATCTGCAGTGATCTTGGAGCCCAAAAATCTAAAGTCAGCCACTCTTTCCACGGTTTCCTCATCTATTTGCCATGAAGTGATGGGACCGGATGCCATGATCTTCGTTTTCTGAATGTTGAGCTTTAAGCCAACTTTTTCACTCTCCTCTTTCACTTTCATCAAGAGGCTTTTTAGTTCTTCTTTGCTTTCTGCCATAAGGGTGGTGTCATCTGCATATCTGAGGTTATTGATATTTTCTCCCGGCAATCTTGATTCCAATTTGTGCTTCCTCCAGTCCAGCGTTTCTTATGATGTACTCTGCATATAAGTTAAACAAGCAGGGTGACAATATACAGTCTTGATGTACTCCTTTTCCTATTTGGAACCAGTCTGTTGTTCCATGTCCAGTTCTAACTGTTGCTTCCTGACCTGCATACAGATTTCTCAAGAGGCAGGTCAGATGGTCTGGTACTTCCATCTCCTTCAGAATTTTCCACAGTTTATTGTGATCCACACAGTCAAAGGCTTTGGCATAGTCAATAAAGCAGAAATAGATGCTTTTTTGGAACTCTCTTGCTTTTTCACTGATCCAGTGCCTCAATTTACTCGTGTGTAAAATGACCTTCCCTTCAGAGAGGTGGGAGGGTTAAATGAGCTAAGTTTAGAGGTGCTTAAGTCCAGGCTGGCGCTTCTTTACTGCTCCGTGAAGGCTTGTTGTTTTCCAGTCACTAAGTCGTGTCCGACTCTTTGTGACCCCATGAACTGCAGCATGCCAGGATTCCCTGTCCTTCTCTATCTCCCAGAGTTTGCTCAAACTCATGCCCATTGAGTCAGTGATGGTATCCAATCATCTTATCTTTTCCCACCCCCTTCTCCTTTGACCTTCAATAATTCCCTGCATCAGAGTCTTTTCCAATGAGTTGGCTCTTTGCATCAGGTAGCCAAAGTATTGGAGCTTCAGCTTCAGCATCAGTCCTTCCAATGAACGTTCAGGGCTGATTTTCTTTAGAATTGACTTTTTTCCCCTTCTATCAACCATGAAGTGATTCAATGAAGATTAGGACTTTTTATTGTCACCACTCTTAGTTTGTTCCTTTGTTCAAAATCTCTCCACCTCTCCTACTCTATTGTCAGGGCCCAACTTGGGAATCACCTTCTCCAGAAAGTCTGCCTTGACCCTGCACTCGCAGAGAAGCTCTGTCCTGAGCGAGTTTCCCAGCTTTTCTACCTCCTGGCCTTGTGGAAGATAGAGTACCAACGGGTCACCAGAGTGCTAGAGGAGGCTTCTCGAGGCCGCAGGCCCTGGCCATGTCCCCACCCAGCCACCCAGGAGCTGGAGGGTGAGCACCTCACTCACTGACCCCCTGCTTGGATGGGCATCCTGGCCAGGAACCCGTGGTTACCAGTTTCCACCATGGTGCACGGTGGGTCTCCCTCCCTCCCTCGCTATGGCCTTCCAGAGGGAAGGGCTCTGTGTTCCCCCTTGTGTTTGGCTCACTGCATCTGGACGATGCCAGATCTACTGTGGGAGCTCAATGAGACACTGTGCTGTTGGACTAAACTAGTCACCATTTCCCATGTGCCCTGTGGTCTCCTCACCAGTCTGCTCCTCCTCCCTTCTTGGCTGGTTAGAATGACTCATCCCTTCCCAGGTGGGCTCAGTGGTAAATAATCCACCTACCAACGCAGGAGATGCCAGAGACGGGGTCGGGAAGATCCTATGAAGTAGGAAATGGTAACCTGCTCCAGTATTCTTGCCTGGGAGATCCCATGGACAGAGGACCCTGGTGGTCCATGGGGTTGCAAAAGAGCCAGACGTGACTGGGCAACTGAGCACATACACATGCATCCCTAGTTAAGTGCCATCCTGGCCTTTCCTGGCACCGCAGGCAGAGGTCACCAGTCCTTCCCATGTGAGCTTGGAGCCTGACTCGTAAACTTGACTGCAGCCCTCCCAGCCTGTCCATGAGGCGTCATGGTTGTTGTGTAGAAATCTGTCCTCCCGTGGGTTTAGGAGCTCTTGTAGGACCAAGATCTGGTCTTTATTTTACGCTTTCATTCATTTGTGCTTGCAGACACACACACTGTGCCTCACCATGCCTGGATATTACAGAAGCCCTGTCCCCAGGATCTCACTGTCTGCAAGGAGTCCTGAGACCTGGGGGCTGATGGGGGCTGTAGTACAGGGATCCAGGGGCAGGTATGAGGGCCTCTCAACCTCGCTCTGGGGGAGAGGCAGGAGGGATTCCTCAGAACCAGCAAAGCGATAGGGCTAATCCAGGACAGGAGGGGAGTGTCTGAAGCGGGGGCAACACACACAGCAGCAGGGACATGGTGGGAAGCAGGAACTTGAGCCAACTCGAGCACGCGTGCTGAGCTGCTTCAGGCGCATCTGACTCTATGCGACCCCACGGACTGTAGCCCACCAGTCTCCTCTGTCCATGGGGATTCTTCGGACAAGAATACTGGAGTGGGCTGCCATTTCCTTCTCAAGGGGAATCTTCCCAACCCAGGGATCGAAGCTGCGTCTCTTCTGTCTACTGCATCGGCAGGCAGGGAAGCCTGGGAAACGCCGCCTGGGAAGCCCTTGAACCAGCTCACCTGGGCCCAAATCCTGACCCTGGAGAACACTTAGACCTGACCGGGCAAGAAGCCCCGACCCACAGGACGTTAGCCTTGAACCTGTGGGTCCCTTATGAATTTCCTTTAAATTCTGGATTCTGTATTCTCTGCAAAATGCTTCACCATGTGGTGATCATGTGAAATTCACCCTTACATGTCGGGAAAGTTTAGCTGGGGAAGACAGCAACCAGCAGACTCCTCCAGGGAGGCATGCTCACGCGGGCAAAGAGGAGGGGGCTTCCTGCAGGCACAGGGGGCCGGCGCGGGGGCCACTCCGCCGTCTCCTTCTCACCCTCAGCCGGAGTGCGTTCTTCACACAGACACACAGAGGAGCACTTGCTTTTATTCTGTGTGTTCATTCGCTCAGTTGTGTCCAACTCTGTGCGACCCCATAGACGGCAGCCCACCAGGCTCCCCCGTCCCTGGAATTCTCCATCTGAGCCGAGTACAAAAGAACAAACTGTTACAGCGCGGCAGTGACCCCAGCTGAAGAGATGTTAAGCAGCAGTGGCCTCTGTCCCTGTTTCCTGTCCCCCGGCCTCCTCCTCTGCACCCCCGCCCAAGCCTCCTCCAGACTTTCCCTTCCTCATTGCCTCCCTCCTTCCAGTTCAGCGCTGGCAGATGACTCTGATGTCTACTCAATTTTTCTTGGAGATGGGTGAAGAACAGGAGCGAAGCTGCCCTTCCACGCTGACAGAGAGGCTTTTCGCCTCCAATTTCACCTCTCACGTCCCCTGGTTCAACCTCCGGGCACAGACAACCCCCACCCCCACCCCTTGCAAAGTGAAAATCCCCCGGGCGCCCTCAGCTTTGCCTTGAATCTGCTCGCAGAAGCTGCCAAGCTCTCTTATTATTCCAGAAATGGATTTTCTTTCAAGCTCCACTGTCAGTTTCTTTCAGGCAGATCGGGCGATTTATGGATGCTTAAGGAGCCGTGTGCCTTCAGTGACCCAGAACGGAAGACACTCAGGAGTCCTGGCTCTGGTGGCAGGAGGGCGGGGGTCATCAGCACACTCACGGGGTTTCCCTAACAGCCCACCTCCTGGGGAGACCCCAGGCACAACCTGCATTCTCTCTCCCTGCAGACCCCACGCTGTCTACCCACCAAAGCCCCAGCCTCTGAGCCCCGCTGTCCTTGGAGAGTCTGGAAACAAGACTTTCATAGCAAATAAGGGTTGTTTCCAGGTCAGGAGAGTTACTTCCTTTCCACTTTGGAGAGCACTCGGCGTTCCGGCTCCAGAATCCTGGGCCGTGTTCCTTCCCCTTGAGCTTTCCTCTGATCCGCCTGAAATGAGACGACACCGTTTCTCCCCTGATTAAGCAAAGAGAGGCTTTCATTTTCAGACTTGTGGTGCATTTGACTTGGGGGGAAGCATTTGGGGGTTTGGCAAGGGGGAGATAAATTCACTTTCGTCAAACACTCACTGCCTGCCTCTGGATGCAGTGTGCCCAGATTAATTCTCAAAGAACGAGGACACCTGTGGGTGAGCAGCTGCCTTTAAACCTCTCTGGGCTTTGGGCTCCTCATTAGAGGGAGAAGCTGAGCTTCATCGCTCCCCAGGCCCTCCCCTCTCTGAAACGCCAGCCCCCTGGGTAGATAAGCAGAGCTTGGCTTTGGCCAGAATGCTGATGGATTTTCTCTCTGGGTCATTTCCATGGCTTTGAGCTCATTTCTGTAAATGTGCCTGGGATGAGGGGGTGGATGTGAACTGAGGAGTGCTGGCAATGATCTTCCCTCTCACCAGCCGCCCAGGCTTCAGAGGCTTTCTCAGGCCACCTCTTCTAGGAAGGCTTATGGTGACAGGACTATGTGGGGATGGACACAGGCAGGCTAGTGGAAGGGAGGAGGGAGCCCGGATGTGAGGGAGTGTTTACAGAGTCTGAGAGAGACTGAGGTCCTGGCCTGTATGTATGTGTTTGTGTGTTTAAATGTGTGTGAAGCATGTGAATGCATATGTATGTACATGTGTGTGCATGCAAACATGTATGTGTGTGCTTGTGTGTGTCTGCACGTGTGTGCATGTGCACATGTGTGTGCCTGTATGTGGGCACCATGTGCACATGTATGCTTGCAATGTGTGCATGCATGTGTGAACACACATGCACACATGTATGTCAGAGCATGTGGGAATATGCATCCACACACGTGCACATGTGTATGTGAACACGTGTGTGCATGCACGTATACATATGTGCACATGTTCATGCATGCGTGGACATGTGCTTGTGCATATGCACATTTGTAGGTATGTGTGCCTGTGCATGTGTGTGGACACACACGTGTGTTCGTGTGTGTGCGTGTGTCTGTGCGTGCACACAGAAACCACCTGGCACCCTCCTTGTTTTCCTCTGTCCCACTTGTTCTCTGCAGTGGCTGCTTCCAGACACACTCTCCTGGAAACCTCTGGCTCCCCTTGACTCCATCTCCTTCTTTGCCCTTGGTCAATAGCCTTCCTTCCTCCTCCCAACCCCATTCCATGGGCTCACTTGGCCACCCTCTTCCAGATTTGCGGACACCCTGACACCCACCGAGGGGCCTTCCTTCCCGCTGCCCTTGTCTTCTCCAAGTCAGTGCTTTGGACTCCACCCCGTGCTTGCGCTTCTCAGGAACCTTCTAGGGCTGGTCACTCTTCCTCCTCACTTTCCTTTCACCCCTTCTCTTCTCAGGGGGATTCTCGCCACCGGAAGTGTTTCTGCTTGCTTCCGTATTTCCCGTCCTCAGAATCGAGCGCTGCTGCCCTCCACCTTCCGCAGCCCGTGTTTCCTCCCTCTCACTGCCTGAAACCTCACAGAGGTGCCGGGACGCTTGGGCTCCGTTCCGCACGCCCCCCGCCCCTCCCACGTGACTGAGTCTCCTCCAGCTGCCTCCACACCCCTCCACTTGCGTGGACCACCAGTGGGCTCCAGTCTTCCATCCACAGATGTTTGCCAGTCTTCCTGTGACCTCTCTCCTCCAGGCTTTCTGGAACCCCAGTCCAGGCTTCTCCCTGACTCGATAAGCACCCTCACAGTTGCCTGTAAGACTTGCCCTGCTCTGCTCATCTGTCCACGCCGGCTTTCCCAGGCTCCATCCTCGGCTCTCTCCTCCTGTACTTGGGTTCCCTCCTCATACCCCGGCTTCAGTTAGCATCCAGGTGATGTCAGTGCTCAGGTGTATGGCTCCAGCCTGTATTTCCCACCTGAGCTCGTACCTGCTCATCCCACTGCCTAGCTAGCCTTTCTCCTTACCTTCACTAATATTTCCTGTGATAGTGCTGGACAGAAATTCTAGCATCATCACTGATGACCTATTTACTCCCAAGTCATAGCCTGTTCTTTGCACCCCCTAAGTATCTGGAGTCTAACCATGTCCCTTCTTCTCCACTTAAATCCAACTTCTTCTTGCTTTACCATTCTCATCCAAGCCACTGTTTTCTCTGCCTGAACCACAGTCATAGATTCTGAAGACCTGACCATCTCCTCTAAATCCTTCTCTGCATCGACACCAAAGTGATCTCTTCAGAATGAAAACCTGCTCATGTGATGCTCTTGTTCAAAATCCTCATATAGCACCCCGTTGCTCTTCGGATAATGACCCAAGTTGTTAGCAGTGCCTGCAAAGCTCAGCCTGCTCGCCCATTTATCTTGGTAGAGCATCATCTGAAATATGCTGCGCTCTCCCTGAACTCTGAACCTCTCAAATCCTCAGAAGGCACTATTAAAAAAATTATTGTAGTATAGTTGCTTTACAATGTTATTTTCTGCTCTCCCACAAGTGAATCAGCCATACGTGTACACATATCCCTTTTGTGGGTTTCCTTCCCATTGGGTCACCACGGAGCACTCAGTAGAGTCCCCTGTGCTGTGCAGAAGGTTCTTATTACTTATCCAGTTTATACATAGCAATGTGCATATGCCAGTCCCACATCCCCCCTTTCCATCCTCCGTGTTCATACATTTGTTCTCTATATCTGTGCCTCTATTTCTGCTTTGCAGACAGGTTCACCTGTAGCATTTTTCTAGAGGGAAGAGGGATGCAATTAATGATCAGTCTGCAGCAACTGGCTTGAAAGAGACAACAGCCATGGGAAAACTGTACTATTCATCCACTCACGGGGGACATCTGCCCTCTGACTCGGGGGCCTTTGTTCGTTCTGTCTCATCAGTCTGGGAGTCTCTTTCTTGCCACATCACACTTTTGTATTATCCACTATGATATGTCTCTGTGGTGGCACTGAGCCCTCCTCAAAGGGTCTTCATCATTGTTGCCATTTTGCATGCCTTTATGTGATCCTGAAGGTATGATTATCTTCCTGGCTAAAAGTGTAAGCTCCCTGCAGTCGGGAACCATGTCAAGGTTTGCTCCCAGATGTATATCCAGCAAGCAGCTCAGTGCCTGGCATATAATTGCTAAGTGGTGTCCATTGTGTGAGTGAATGGATAAATCAGGTAATTTCTGGGAGACAGCAATGGATACATTGGTTTCTCATAAGTCTGCACGTTTGCCTCTGTTTCTATTTGTTCAAGGGTTTTCATATGAGGAACAGCCTTGGAGACAGAAGTAATTTCTCCCTTTAGAAAAAAAAACGGGCCCACCAACACTCTGTATAATAAAGATAATATCTTCCTCTGGAAAAAAAGTGGCAGGCATGCTCACTGCCCCTTAGAAAAGCCTCGGGTTCGCTAAGATCTTCTTCTGTAATGTGGTTGACCATGTGCAGGTATCACCTGGCTCTTTTTCATGTTGCCTTGGGGAATCAGGGCTCAGGTAACCAAAGCAACAGATGCAGATACCCTGGCTACTGCTGTGAGTGATGGAGCCTCATCTCTGTTGCAGGAGCATTGGGTCTTCTCTCAGCGTCCACGTCAGCTACATGTTGGGAAAAATTTCAGACTTTTCCCAGGGCCTGACATTAACTAGAGTCGCAGGTGGTGCAGTGGTAAAGAATCTGCCTGCCAGTGCAGGAGCCGCAAGAGACACAGGTTTGAGCCCTGGGTTGGGAAGATTTCCTGGAGTAAGAAATGGGAACCCACTCCAGTATTCTTGCCTGGGAAATCCTGGGGATATAGGATCCTAACAGGCTACAGTCCATGGGGTCACAAAAGAGTTGGATTCAACTGAGCATACCCTATTCTAGGCATGATGAGCATGAAAAGCAATTCTGTTTTATCCATTTTGCATGTTTCTTAGATTTCAGTATCAAGATGTGAAGAAATGAAATGTAAATGCTTTGAGAACCATCCCTTTATTCCTTCCACACAAATAATATCCTTGAAATACCCTCTGAGCCAACAAAGGTCTGTCTAGTCAAAGCTATGGTTTTTCCAGTAGTCATGTACGGTGTGAGAGTTGGACTATAAAGAAAGCTGAGCGCAGAAGGATTGATGTTTTTGAACTGTGGTGTTGGAGAAGACTCTTGAGAGTCCCTTGGACTGCAAGGAGATCCAACCAGTCCATCCTAAAGGAAATCAGTCCTGAATATTCATTGAAAGGACTGATGCTGAAGCTGAAACTCCAATACTTTGGCCACCTGATGCATAGAACTGACTTATTGGAAAAGTCTCTGATGCTGGGAAAGATTGAAGGCAGGAAGAGAAGGGGACGACAGAGGATGAGATGGTTGGATGGCATTCCCAACTCAATGGGCATGAGTTTGGGTGAATCTGGGAGTTGGTGATGGACAGGGAGGCCTGGGATGCCACAGTCCGTGGGGTCGCAAAGAGTCGAACACGACTGAGCGACAGAACTGAACTGAATTGAGACCCTCTGAAGCCAGCAATGGTTTTCATCTCTTTCTTGCATGTTCTCTTTTTCTCCTTCTAATTTTGCAATTTTTTCCCTCCTAGGTCTTTAGTCTCTAGTCTCTTCCAAGTGGTTAAGCTAATTTCTCCCGCACTGCTATCCAGATTTTATAGAGGACTCTGAAAGAGGACATATAATCAGGGTTTAGTAAAGCATCAAAGAAAAAGCTCTGGGCCAGAAGTTAGGAGACAACTTTCACATGCATTAGGAGTAATTGGTTATGGACAACTGGGCAGGTTGCAAAACTTGTTTCCTCATCTGAACTCCCTCCCTCACTCAACAAGTCACTTACTGAATTATTTGCAATAAATGACTTTGTTGCTGCCTTCAGAGGACTTGTCCTCTAATGAGGGAGGCAGACAAGAGAACTCGAGATCTTCCCACAGTGAGCAGCGTGACATCGTAGGAAACCCTGGAGAGCCACAGCAGAGCCCTGCAGCGGGCAGAGGAGGGCGACCTGCCAGGGTGAGCCGGGGCCTGAGCCCGGTCTGCTCGGGCGACTGGCCCTGAAGAAGGCCAGGACGGGGGTTTTAGCCGAAGGAAGCAGTCCCTACCATTTCTACTGAGTCTTTCCCTTACCATCCTTGCTTGCCAGGCTCTGCCTCTACGATCAAACGTCTAGTGCTAGTCTCCCTCCCCAGGGAGAATCTTCATACCCCTAGGGCCACGTGAACCTCGTGGACAGCAGTGTGAGGCTGCTGCGAAGGGCCCAGCCCCGCTCCGCCGTAAGCCTACTGTCTGGACCCAGCCTTCTTGTCTGCCTAAAGGGGATCCTACTAGCATCCCCCGTGGGGTGGTCATGCTTCACTGATGGCTCAGCCATAAAGAATTTGCCTGCAATACAGGAGATGCAGGTTTGATCCCTGGTCTGGGAAGATGCTCTGGAGGTGGAAATGGCAACCTACTCCAATATTCTTGCCATGAACTGAGGAGGCTGGTGGGATACAGTTCATGGGGTCAAGAAAGAGTCGAACATGACTGAGAGACTGAAATGCACACGACAGGCGGTTGTGGGACGTGAGGGCTTGACACAGACCTTGGAGAAAGGCAAGCGTCCAAGTGCCTGCGTCCAGACGGGGGCGGGGAAACTTGGAAATTATTCATGGCCTCTAGTCCCATCACTTCATGGCAAATAGAAGAAGGAATAGTAGAAGCAGTGACAGATTTTCTCTTCTTGGGTTCCAAGATCACTGCAGATGGTGACTGCAGCTATGAAAATAAAAGGTGCTTGCTCCTTGGAAGGAAAGTTATGACCAACCTAGACAGCATATTAAAAAGCACAAATATCACTTTACCAACAGAGGTCTATATAGTCAAAGCTAAGGTTTTTCCAGTAGTCATATATGGATGTGAGATTTGGACCATAAAGACGACTGAGCATTGAAGAATTGTTGCTTTTGAACTGTGGTGTTGGAGAAGACTCTTGAGAGTCCCTTGGACTGCAAGGAGATCCAACCAGTCCATCCTAAAGAAAAGCAACCCTGAATATTCATTGGAAGGACTGATGCTGAAGTTGAAGCTCCAATACTTTGCCACCTGATGCAAAGAGCTGACTCATTGGAAAAGACCCTGATGCTGGGAAAAATAGAGGGGAGGAAGAGAAGGGGAGACGGAGGATGAGATGGTCAGATAGCATCACTGACTCAATGGACATGAATTTGAGCAAACTCTGGGAGATAGTGAAGGACAGAGGAGCTTGGCATGCTGCAGTCCATGGGGCTGCAAAGAGCTGGACAGGATTTAGCCACTGAACAAAAACAACTTTCTTTTTTGCCTCTTTGAGAACACAAGCATTTCCCCAGTTGGCCTAGCATTTCCATCTGCCTGGGGTGGGAAGAGGGAACCCAGATCAGAAACATATCAGCATCCTGCAGGGAGGCAGAGATAATTCCCAGTTTCTAACATGCATAATAGGATTAGGCAGTCAGCAGTTAGCCTTGGAAGGCAGAATACTGTCTAGAGGTGGAATTTACAGACTCTATTATTCTCCTGTCTTGAGTCTTCAGCCCACCAGTCTTTAGAAGGAAGACAAGAGTGATTCAGGGCATCTGGTGAGAATATGCAAGACTGTCAGTATTCTTTACATCTATGTGAGTCAATAGAAAGAGTTAACAGCCTCAGTCACCTGGCATTGGCTGACCTGCCAGGAACCAGCAGGGAGACAGAGCCATTCTGGCCCCAAATAGGTCCCATTCCTTCTGTCCTTCAAACAAGCATATGCTTGGAAAATGACTGTCATGAAAACATCCATATCTTATCAGGGAGAAAAAAATTAATATTTCTAATTCATTTCAGAGAGGTACAAACAATCTCAAGAATTTGGAAAAATCACAGAAGCTTTTAAATAAATCTTTGGAGTGCATTCAGTGATTGAGCCTGCAAACAGGTCCCCTGATTTACATTTTTAAAGTAAAAGTGTGCTATTTTAAAATTAGCTTTATTCCAGTCTCATAGAAATGGCATTATGCTTCCAAGGGGTTGGCACACGGCTAGATATGGTTAATGGAAGGGTAAAAGCTTGCAAATCACTCTTTGTTGGGGGTTACTGAGTTCTTTAGTTTTCTTTGCTCTTAAGCGATGCTTATGTGTTGGTTGTGAAAATGGAAACAGACTCAGGATTTGCTCCAGGGCTGAGCACTTGGAGTTGTGTGGCAAAGATGCCAGTAATGCAAATCATCTCTCTCCTCCCTTTTCTGCAGAGAAAGATGACATGGAAGAGGGCGTGACAACCCACTCTGGTATTCTTGCCTGGAGAATCCCATGGACGGAGGAGCCTGGTGGGTTACAGTCCACAGGGTCACAAAGAGTCAGACACGACTGAGAGACTTCACTTTCTTTCACTTTCTCTTTGGGACTTTCCATTAAAGGGTTGCCCTCCAGCACACCCCACTGCCAACACACACAGAATTGTCATCCTGGAGATCTCCTTTATCTCAAAACTTTGGAATATTAAACCCCTGGTTCCTGCAACACAACTTGGCAAAGATTATTATCCCTACCTCTATAACTATTCTCCTAATTAGTGGATTATATTTCCCGGCCTTCTTTGCAATCGGTGCGCTCTCTAACTTATTTTTGGCCAGTGAGATACAAACAATAATGTATGTCAACTTTGGAAAGTGTCCTTAAAGAAAAGAAGCTCACCCTTTCCTGTCTTTTTCTTCATCAAACTGCATGTAATAGCATGTGATGGCTGGAGCTTCAGTGGGCATTTTGGATCATGATGACAAGGATATTTTGAAGAGGTCTAGGCCCCTAATAATCACAGCACCACAAACCAAGCATCATTCTGTTCATCGCCACATCTTTAGATTTTAGTGTGAGAAATATACTTTCATCTGGCATTTGATCTAGTATTAAACTTTTGGCCACATGAGGTTGAAGCTGATTCAAATGGGTCTTTTTGCTCAGTTAATTCCTTTGTTTTGGTGAAGCACATCCTCTTAGCTGTGGCTTGGTCAGGAAATAGAAGCAATTCATATCCACGTAAGAAGACTTTTAATACAGTAAAGAAACTGTTAAAACATCACAACTTTTATGAAAATTAATTCCATGTGGATTAACTAATTAAGTATAAAAAAGGAAATCTAACACATAGGTAGACATTGATGTGATTCTAAGCTGGAGGAAGACCTTCTAAAGATGACAGTAATAGAAATCATGTTGAGTGGGTTTAAAATAAAAATACGAAATGAAAAGTAAAATCATTTGTGATACATGGAACACCAAAAATAAAATAATAAATAAAAATAAATAGGAAACATTAAAACTCAGAGTTTCTTGCTCATTAGAATTCTTTCCTTTCACCACGATTTCTCAGCCTTGGAGCTATTGACATTTTGGACTTGGATTCTCTGTTATGGGAATCTGTCCTGTGCCTTGTAGGGAGTTCAACAGAATCTTTTGCTTCTATCCACTAGATGCCCACTACAACCTCTCCCCTAGTTGTTGACAACTAAAAATGTCTCCAGATGTTGTGAAATACCCTGGGGGTAGGGGGGCAAGCTGACCCCCAATTGAGAACCACTTGAGTTTCATCAGAATCCCCTGGAGGATCTGTGGAACACTGATGGCTGGTTCTTCTCTCTAGGGTGGCTGACATAGTAGGTCTGGGTTGGGGTTTGAGAATTTACATTATCAGTAAGTTGCCATGTGATGCTGAAACTGCTGGCCCAGGGAACACCCTTTGAGAACTTCTGATTTCTGCCACTTTGCTTGCAAATAAACATGCCATCCCCTATAAAATAAAAGTAACAATAATATTGACGTTTTCAGAACATGGAAAAAGACAGTGGCGTTCAGGAGTTTAGAAACCAGGCTATTACAAGAAATTGGAAGACAGCTGCAAAATTTGTGGTTTATGGATTGGATGAAGATCGGTTTATGCTTGATCTTTTCAGGTGGTGCTAGTGGTAAAGAACCCACCTGCCAATGCAGGAGACGCAAGAGACATGGGTTCAATCCCTGGGTCAGCAAGATCCCCTGGAGTAGGGCATGGCAACGCACTCCAATATTCTTGCTTGAAGAATCCCATGGACAGAGAAGCCTGGTGAGCTATAGTCCATGGGGTCACAAGCAGTTGAACATGATTGAAGCAACTTAGCATGTACACACATGGTTTATGCTCACTCTAAATTTAGTGAGTTTTCTCAAATAATATTACTGTAAGGATGACCACAATGAAAAGAAGCTGTCTCAAGAGAAATGATAAAGGTAATAGCAATGAATCTTATTAGTCTATGGTAGATGTCATACATCTTTATTCAACCTTTCCAAATTGCTCATTAAGCTTCCCATGATAAGTTTTATATAAATTTCCAGAGGCCACATAAGAAAAGTTACACTGTACTCTTCCCCTAGTGACACAGAACTTTTAATAACTTAACTAAATACTTTTTGTTGGAACAACAGGAAACTGCTGAAATTATTGCTGTGTACATTTCTGCCAATCAGAAAAAGAACAATGAAAGAAATCAATACGGCTTGAGTTTCAGTGGTTGGCTTCTATTTAATCTTATAGGTTTAGCAGACATGATGGAACTCTGCAGACATTTTTAGCAGTGATCGCTCTTTAGCACTAATCAGTGGCTGCCCTGCATGCCCGGGGTCAATGTTTATTGTAACCAAATGAATCTGAGAAATAAAATAATTTATCCTCCGCACCAGCAGGCTACAAACAAAATCAATAGCCCTGTGCTGGCAACGTTATTTTATTGTTGTCTCCTTAATCTCCTCTCCTCTTTTGCAATTACTTTTATTATTACTGCTC
Source organism: Cephalophus harveyi (assembly GCA_006410635.1). NCBI lineage: Eukaryota > Metazoa > Chordata > Mammalia > Artiodactyla > Bovidae > Cephalophus > Cephalophus harveyi. The sequence continues at coordinate 228,030 of SJYT01056444.1, forward strand.
ATTTAATGAGACCCTGGAGTTTGGAGCCAGATGGTGCAGTCAGTTAAATCTGGAAGGCCATAATAGAGTTGAGTTCAAACCAGGTTAAGAGTAACAGAATCACAAACCTTAGCGGTCATCATCTCATAGGGCATTATTTTGTGTACATTTTATGCACCAGAAATCAGTGCAGGCTTCAAACAGAAAGACTGGGATTGAGGTTCAGAGAGACCAAGGGGGCTCACTCACTCATTCATTCATTTATGCAATAGCATCAATTCTTCAGTGCTCAGCTTTGTTTAGAGTCCAACTCTCACATCCGTACATGACTATTGGAAAAGTCTTTTACATAGCAGATTCTAAAAATACATTTATCAAATTAAATTCTTGCCAGCAGTTCCTATTTATTGAGCAATTAATTTGCCAAGCATTCTTTCTAGGGTTTGTTATTTAATTTTTATGTGATGATTGATTTTATATGTCACCTTGGCCATGATGCCCAGATATTTGGTCAAGCATTATTATGGATGTTTCTGTGATAATTTTTAGTGAGATTAACTCTTAAATCAGTGTACTCCGAAGAAGTCAGATTGCTCTCTGTATTGTGTGGGGGCCTCACCCAATCAGTTGAAGGCCTGAATAAACAAAGACTGTTTTCCCCACAAACAGAAAGGAATCGCGGCAATAGATGGCTTTTGGAGTCGAGCTGTAACTTTCCTAGGCCTTTAGCCTGCCACCCATCCTGCAGGCTTTGAATTTGGAACACTCCCACCATTGCATGAGCCAGCCCCTTAAAATCAGTCTCCCTCTGTGCGTTCCTGAATAATAACACGCCTTTACACCTAAACATTTATGCCCATTTTATGGATGAAGAAGCTGAGGTTCAGAGGTGCTGAGTTCATGCCTGAGGATGCATATCTGACAAATGTGGAACCAGGATTCTGGTCCAGGTGTTTCTGACTCCCAGAACAGTACAGCTTCTAAAGCATGAATTCAAGTAATGAGAATACCATGAATTACAAGTAACACAACATGTATTTACTGTAAAAAGTCTCTTCTTTTTAATGATTCACAAACTACCTTGGAATTTTATAGTGCACGAGACTCATCAGCATACAAATACCTTGTCATCCAGGTGAGATGCGAAAACAACCGTTAGCGGAGAAGTTTGGTGGACATGAAGGCACGTCACTGCTTTCTATTGCATGTGAACTTGCTTGGCATATTTAAATTCTGCAGGTTAAGTTCTCTCCTTTAAAGTCATAATTTCCAGTGAGATTGAGAAATAACCACACATTTTTTTATGAACAGTCATCTTTAGGAATATGAGAGGGAATGAAACAGATAACATTTTAAAATTAACCCTTTGTGGCGATGCAAACATAGAGAACAGACTTATGGACATGGTGGGGGGAAGGAGAGGGTGGGGTGGTGGAGGGAGCAGCATGGAAACATGTGTACTGCCATGTGTAAAACAGACAACCAACGGGAATTTGCTGTATGACTCAGGGAACACAAACTGGGGCTCTGTAACAACCTAGAGGTGTGGGGGGAATGGGAAATAGGAGGGAGTGTCAAGAGGGAGAGTTTCGTAAGTATACCTATGGCTGATTTACAGTGATGTATGGCAGAAACCAACACAATATTGTAAAGCAATTATCCTTCTATTACAAATAAATAAATTTAAAAAATTAACCATTTTGTTGAAAGTAAGATTACATCTCTCCCTCTAAAAATGAAATAGAGAGAAATAGACAGTCCATCTGGGTGAAATTAAAATAGAGAAAAACAAAAAGTGCATCAGAGTCCCCGCCTCTCGATGGCTTGAGCTGTGGGCTGAAGTCCCATGTTGACGTCCAAACTTCAAAAGTGGCCTCCAACTGGACCTTGTCCATTGGAAAAGCCAGAAGTAAATATTGATCCCAGGATCAGTTAGAGTCTCTGTTGAAGCCGCTGTCTGCTCCAGTTGGAGAGACCAAGCCAGGTCACACTGATAAACAGCTGCCTTCAGGACAACTGGTCAACCCCAAAGGCACGGAGACAACCTTCCTGTCTCTGCAGTGAAATTGTTCTTCCCATAATGGAGAAGATGGTGATGAAGATGTTGGTGCTATTTGTCCTTGGAATGAACCACTGGACCTGTACAGGTAAGGAGCTTGGGGACCAGGGCTGCTTGATGATGTAGCTCTGTTTGGACCCTGGGTCCTGACTCACTGTGTCCCTGTGTGTTTGTGTGCCCAGGTTTCCCGGTGTATGACTATGACCTGGCTTCCCTGAAGGAGGCTCTCAGCGCCTCTGTGGCAAAAGTGAATTCCCAGTCACTGAGCCCCTATCTGTTTCGAGCGTTCAGAAGCTCAATTAAAAGAGTAAGTGCCTGTTACATCTTCTCTATACTATTTTTGTTTCCTCTTGTCATTTTTTGGGGTACACATTAAAATTTTTCCAGTTTAAAAAGATAACAGCCACTCATCGCTTTCACATTCTTTTTTTGCGAGAGAAAGGATTTAATTACAGTTGTCATAAAGCTCTCAAAGCTACCTCGGATGCCTGATTCTTCTTTCAGTTTTCTTCCCTCATTTCCTGTTTCCAGATGTTACCCTCTGCTTCTAGACCAAAAGTACCCATGGTTCTTTCTGAGACGTTTATTAAAAACTGCTTGTTTATTAGAAATGAGCCCTTTTCAAGTTCAGCAGTTCTGCTCCTAATACTTCTAGGAAATAAATTCTGGCTTTTGAGCCAAAGAAATCCACTCTCCTTTGTCAATTTGGTAATCGTCTGTTTCCTGTTAGCTTGGGGAAATGGGGAAAAGATGAATTTTCATGGGCTTCCAATGACTAAGTCCATGATTGGCAAAGAAAGAAACAGAATTATCCTTCAAAGGGAATGAGAAACTAGACAGCAGTCGTCCACCCCCTCGCTGGGCCCCGGGTGATTCCACCGCCTGCAGGTTGTCTTCAGCAAGGGGGAGCAGAGATACCCTCCAGCAGAGTAACGATTAAGATAAGAGGTGGGAGCTTCTGCAAGGTTCCAGGTCTTAAGAGTGAGAACTCGTTGCAGCCAGGCCACCCGGGAAATTGGGAACCAAGGAAAAATGACCAGGGGTCCACGCAATGCCTGCTCCCCCACAGGGGCCAGAGGGCCACTGCGCCCTCTCCACCTTCGTGCCCACGTCTCCCGTCCCTGCGGGGTGCCACCTGTGTGCATGATTGCTCAGTCGTGTTCAACTCGGTGCCTCTTTGGGCTCTAGCCCACCAGGTGACTCTGTCCATAGGATTTTCCAGGCAGGAATACTGGCGTGGTTTGCCATTTCCGCCTCCAGGGGATCCTCCCAATCTAGGGATCCAACCAGCCTTTTTGTGCCTCCTGCCTTGCAGGCAGATTCCTTACCTCTGAGCTACTGGGGACGCCCTGGGTACTGCCTTAGCGCTCGCCTTGTTTGCCCCTCTCCTCCTGTGAAGGGCACACAGCTGCTGGCTCCACAGCTCCAGGCTCCAAATAAAATCTCAATACATTCATCTTGACCCTGCTTCTTCAGAAAATGGCTCAGTTTCTCATTCTATATTCCCGGGAAATGTATCGAATTGTCCCAGCTGTCTTTTCTAACTGGGTCATAGGTCATGAAGATGATGCTCCAGCAAGGCACCCTGCCCAGAGCCGGGCTGCTGTGGCCAGAGCCAGTCGCTTGGCCTGGCTGTCGCAGTGCGGAGACCCTGGAAGCTACGTGTGGTCAGCTGCCAAGCCCGAGGGAGGGTTCCTTCTGGAGGGGTACTGGACAGAATAAAGAACCTCTCTCTGCCACACTGGCTGTATTGGCTTCCATCTTTTGCATTTAATGAAATCCATGTGTGTGGCAGGGTGGGTATCCATGTCCTGTTGCCAAGCGTACAAATAGACAGCTTAGATATACTTGTAATTTAGCTAGTGCTTGCTACAGAAGAAAGTTAGTAGTTAATTAAGTGAATAAGAGCCTGAGGACAGCTCCTGACAGAACCAGTTACTGACACCATGGAAATCTGGCCAGTGGAGATGAGCTAGCACAAGGTGTCGTCATCCAGAGCACATTCCAGCACATGGGGCCATCTTGGTATCAGACATCTGAGCCCAGACACACAGGCACCTGCAAATAAACATACCTATGTGTGGGATCCTTAATGAGAACACAAGCAGGAGATGCCCCTTCACTTCCAGTAGGCTGCCTTCTCTCTGGAATTCTGCCTAATTTTGTTTCTTTCCAGCCTTTTCTTATTATTCAAATTCACTGGCCAAGTTCCATCACCATGTCTCTGCCATGAAAACTTCCCTTCTTCTCCCAGTGGAAGGAAAACTCTCCCCTTTTGATCTGTCCTGGTGATGCTTCTTTCTTTTTAGAAGTGGTTCACATTTTGCTTTTTATTGTACGTGTTCAGTTCAGTTCAGTCACTCAGTTGTATCTTTGCAACCCCATGAACTGCAGCACGCCAGGCCTCCCTGTCCATCATCAACTTCCAGAGTTTACTCAAACTCATGTCCCTTGAGTCAGCGATGCCATCCAACCATCTCATCCTCTATTGTCCCCTTCTCCTCCCACCTTCAATCTTTCCCAGCATCAGGGTCTTTTCCAATGAGTCAGTTCTTCACATAGACAAAGTATTAGAGTTTCAACTTCAGCATCATTCCTTCCAATGAATATTCAGGACTGATTTCCTTTAGGATGGACTGGTTGGATTTCCTTGCAGTCCAAGGGGCTCTCAAGAGTCTTCTCCAACACCACAGTTCAAAAGTATCAATTCTTCAGTGCTCAACTTTCTTTATAAAGTCCAACTCTCATATCCATACATGACTACTGGAAAAACCATTGCCTTGACTAGATGGACATTTGTTGGCAAAGTAATGTCTCTGCTTTTTAATATGCTGTCTAGGTTGGTCATAAATTTTCTTCCAAGGAGTAAGTGGTTTTTAGTTTCATGGCTGCAGTCACCATCTGCAGTGATTTTGGAGCTCCCCCCCAAAAAAGTCTGCCACTGTTTCCCCATCTATTTGCCATGAAGTGATGGGACCGGATGCCATGATCTTCGTTTTCTGGATGTTGAGCTTTAAGCCAACTTTTTCACTCTCCTCTTTCACTCTCATCAAGAGGCTCTTTTAGTTCTTCTTCACTTTCTGCCATAAGGGTGGTGTCATCTGCATGTCTGGTTCCAAATAGGGAAAGGAGTATGTGTTAGTCATGCCTTCTACAAATGACCTAAAGGTGGCCCCAAATATGCCAGTTCCCCCTCCCCTCGCCCCCATAACAGTAGAGCCAAGAGATCCACTCAGAGTCAAGCAAAGAGCTCAGGAAAGAGATGAAGGAAGAGATCTCTGGCGCTGAGGGTACAAAACAACTCACAGAAGAAGGAATACAAATGCACCAGAAGCATTGGAGAAAATACATCACCTCTCTAACAGCCAAGAAAATCAGAATTAAAATACCAAGGTGAAAAGGAAGGAGAAGAGAAAAAGGGAAACCTCAAACATGGCCAGAGGGAGGGTAATTTGGTAAGATTATCTTTGGGAAGCAATTTGGAAATAAGCATTAAGAATGTTTATAAACACGTTGCTGCTGCTGCTGCTGCTGCTGCTAAGTCACTTCAGTCGTGTCCGACTCTGTGTGACCCCATAGACGGTAGCCCACCAGGCTCCCCTGTCCCTGGGATTCTCCAGGCAAGAACACTGGAGTGGGTTGCCATTTCCTTCTCCAATGCATGAAAGTGAGAAGTGAAAGTGAAGTCGCTCAGTCGTGTCCGACTCAGCGACCCCATGGACTGCAGCCCACCAGGCTCCTCCGTCCATGGGATTTTCCAGGCAAGAGTACTGGAGTGGGGTGCCATTGCCTTCTCCGTATAAACACGTTAAACATTAAAAATAGCAAATATAATTTTTTATCTTATAGTTTCATTTCTAGGACTACGTCTAAAGGAAATAAGTGGAAAACAATTTGGAAATATGCATTAAGCATATTTATAAACATGTTAAACATTAAAAATAGCAAATATAACTTTTGATCTCATAGCTTCATTTCTAGGAATATGTCCAAAGGAAATAACTGGTTTTGTCATGTCTGTGTATATGTGGGAGGTTTGGGATAGAGTTCAGTGGACTTAGGGAGAGGGGTCAGACCTCGATATTTATCCCTGAGTTTGCTTCATAAGTCCAGTGCTTCATGAGATTTCCCTGGTGGTCCAGTGTTTAAGACTCCACACCCCCAACGCATGGGGCACTGGTTCGATCCCTGGTGGGGGGACTAATCCTGCTTGCCACATGGTGTGGCTTAAAAACAGAATATCTCAAAAACCCAGTGATTCTTGATCTGGCTACATGTCAGCATCACCTGAGAGACAAATATTCCTGATGCCCCGTAGCTTATATGGGAAAAGAATCTAAATTAAAAAAAAGAAAGAAATACACTTGAGATCTAAGAGGGAAGGTGACTAATTAAGTCCCAGTCTCTGAGGGTGGAGCTCACATTCTCACCCGCTTCCTGGTCATTCTGATGTGTAGTCAGGGTTAAGAACCACTGGGTTTTCCCAGCAGAGCTGGATTAAATACTCTTGCAATTGATTTTGAATAACTTATCCCTTGGACTCCAAGTTTAGAAAAGAATTGGGAAACGTGGGCAAATGGGACTTCAGTCATGAAGGTTTCCTTGCTCGTCGACACCAGGCTCATTCAGACTGTTCCCTCAGTGGACACAAGCCGAGAAAGACAAGGTGGACATGGACCCTGTACTGGGGATGAGGACGACAGCATGGACCAGACTGGGCTTGTGTTGACTTAAAAAGATGCAAAACTTGAGTGTTGTGAGCTAAGTTTTATTTGGGGCAAAAAGAGGACTGCAGCCCTGGAGACAGTCCTCGAAAGCTTTGAGAAATTGCTCCAAAGAGATAGCAGGGAAGGACAGTGTATATATGATTTTGGTAAAGGGGGAATACATGCAATCAAGCACATTCATTTTTTAGAAAGTTTCTGCTGGTCTCATGAAGCTTCTTCTAGTCAGGAGAAACAGGATTTTCTCCTGAAAATCACGAAGAATTTTAGTACTTTTCTAGAAACGAGGAGATACAAGAATTGGGCTCGTAAAATCAGCTCCTGAGAATATCCAACTGTCTGAAGACGTGTCCTGCCAGTTTATCCTGAGCAGAGAGTGCCTCCTTTCTGCTGTCCACCCTGAACTCCTTCAAGAGGTGTTGAAAGTCAGCAGCTGCAGTAGCACTTGATTTAATCTTTGTAGAGGTAGATAATGGGCTTCCCAGGTGGCGCTAGTGGCAAAGAACTTGCCTGCTAGTGCAGGAGACTTAAGAGACATGGGTTCAGTCCTTGGGTTGGGAAGAGCCCCTGGAGGAGGGCATGGCCACCCACTCCAGTATTCTTGCCTGGAGAATCCCATGCACAGAGGAGCCTGGCGGGCTACAGTCCACAGGTAGATGGCAAGTGCCAAGTTGTAGTTGACACTTCCATGGAGCTCAGAGTCCATTGCAGAGAGAGAGAAAGAGAAAGGGGAGGGAGAGGGAAGAAGGTGATGAAGGAGAATGGGGTGACATTACATAAAAAAGTGAAGGAAGTCTCAGAGAGTGGAGAGTCCTGTAGAGAAAATAAAACAGGAGGATGGATGGATGGATCTGGGCTGGGGCAGCTGTCAGATGGGCAGACGTATCCATGGAGACACCATATTTGAGCTAAGACTCAGGGAGGAGAACCTCCAGCTGTGGAGCTACCCCCTGGAGGGGCTAGGGGTGGGGCTTTAAATAAAGTGAGAGAAGACCTTCAAAGATCTCTGAAGTGGAATGCAAGGGCGGAGGCCCAGGCAGCGACTGTGGGAAGCAGGCAGTGACGAGTGATGGCACTGAGCCCCTTGCACCAGGAGGGTGGGGGGTGGATGGATTCCGGGACATTCGGGGCAAAGCCACAGAAGCTTTGGGATCCTTTCTGTGTCTGTGCCCGTTCCTGTCCACTTTTACCTTTCCTTTTCTTTGCATTTTTTGCTTTTTGTCTTCACACATTATTCTAGGCAGATATACCGAGATTTACTCTTTGTCCCATCTTAAGGGTTTAGTTTGAAAAACCCAACTGATCTCTGTGTTAGTTGGGGTTCTCTAGAGAAACAGAACTGAGAGAGAGAGACAGACAGACAGAGAGATTGATTTTAAAGAATTGGCCCACACTGTTGTGGAGGGTTGGTGCAGCCAAAGTCTGCAGGGTTGGCTAGCAGGCTGGAGACCCAGGGAAGAACTGGCATCACAGGTAAAGTCTGAAGGCCATCTGCTGGCAGAATTCCTCCCTGCTGAGGAAAAGGTCAGTCTTTGTTCTATTTGGGCCTTCAACTGATTGGACTAGGCCCACCCACAGGAAGAAGGGTAATCCGCTTTTCTCAAAGCCCACCACTTTAATTTCATCCAAAAACACCTTCATAGAAACATCCAGACTAATATTTGACCACAGATCTGGACACTGTGGCCCAGCTAAGTGTCCATAACATTAAACATTATAATCTCAAAACATTATATGACACATAACATTAAACATTATAATCTCAAAAAGGAATTGCTATGGGCCTTTTATAGCTTATATATTTTTATTTCTTTTTGAAGAGTAAAAAAATCAGAATATACTTAGTATAAAGAGTCACAAGACTCAACAAGAAGGAGAAAACTAAAAGTAACATCTACTATTCAGTCCTCTGCGACGCCCACTACAGACACGTGGCAGATGTCTTTTGGATCTTTTTCTCTTCATATGTGGGTATAAAATACATTTTCAAAGAAAAACAGGACCACACTGTAACACTGATTATAAAGTACTGCATTTTAATCTCAGCCATAATGCTGGGTTTGGGATTTTCTCCAATTAATTTCTTACTGTTGAGTATTTGGGTTGTCCTACCTTTTTCAAAAAACACAGAGAAGAAATTGGCTGAATTCAAATGAAAAAGCAGAGTTATTAGGCTTTTCTCCATATTCTGGAGTTGTGCTTAGAGATGCAAAAAAGGTTGCAAAATAATCTCACAGTTCAACAAAATGATCAGTATTCAAACCCCCATATTTGCATCTTTTGGACTATGCCTTTGTCCTGTCACTTTGCTTTCATCAGATTGCTTTAAGGAAAATTGTGGAAGCATAATGGAGGAGGAGATGATGGGGAGGGGCAGGGGCAGGTAGGGGCAGAGGGAGCAGAGGAAGTGGACAGTGTGCTCCGGCTGATAGACGAGGCTTTACTTGTTTAATGAGACTCATATTTAGTGTCTAATATTTAAAAATTATCAATAAACAAGGTGGGAAATAACGGCAAGACTGAGTTGGTAGTCCTACTTGTTTTCAGAGAACTCTGCTTGTATCAGCCTTCCTCATTCTGTGTCAGAAAGAGACACGAGGACCCCCAGCTTGGGGGCGCTGGGGACCCCCAGCTTTGGGACCAGCCCAAACTTGGGGCCTGTTGCCTGTTTCCAAAGCAGAGCATCCCTTTATTCTCCATCTGTAACTGGTCTTCAGGGGCTACCCAGGTGGTGTTAGTGGTAAAGGATCTGCCTGCCAATGCAAGAGCTGCAGGTTCACTTCCTGAGTTGGGAAGACCCCCTGGAGGAGGAAATGGCAACCCACTCCAGTATTCTTGCCTGGGAAATTCCATGGACAGAGGATCCTGGCAGGCTACAGTCCATGGGATCGGACATGACTGAGCACAGGTGCGTGCGCTCACACACACACACACAGACTGTAACAGCGCTATAGTTCGGGCCTGAACGGAGCTCAGTTAACACATGTATTTTCTCCGGCAGGCACATCACAGCCTTTCTGCACTTGAGAAACTAGACAGCTTGTCAGTACTAGGCTTGGGGGCCAATTTCAATAGCAAGATCACCCAGGAAAAGCGCAAAAATGAGAAAAACACGCCACAAAATGGACCATAAAAGTGACTTGCGTATAGTCTGGGAGCCAGGCCAAGGAGGGGAGCATCACCTTGTCCGCCCCTGGGCAGGAGCGTGTGCGTCGGGCCGCTCAGGCTCTTTGCGGCGCGCGTATGTCCACGAGCGGCTGTGACAGCCCCAGGAGGGCTTGGGGTTGATGCGCCTTTAAGGACATTTGTAAGTGTGGGATTAGTAAAAGTGAGGGTCCACTGTCAAGGGAAGCCATCAGTATAAGCTTGGAGTCAGGACACCCACGTCCAGGTTCCGCTGTCTCAGTGAAGTCCTGGGAACCTTCGTAGAGCGCTTCCTCCCCTGGTCTTCAGAATGAGGGTGATCGAAAGCTTTAGTGGTGGGAGATTCTGGCACCTTTTCTTCTTGTGCAGGGAGAAACATCTCTAGCATGTGACCTTCAGAAGCACATCTGTAGCAAGCTGCCACTTTGTTTTTGTGAAGGTCAATGCCCTGGATGAGGACAGCTTGACCATGGACTTAGAGTTCAGGATCCAAGAGACGACGTGCAGGAGGGAGTCTGAGGCAGACCCCGCCACCTGTGACTTCCAGAGGGGCTACCACGTGGTGAGTGTGGGGCAAAGGCCACCAGTCTGGAAGCAACCGCGAGAGAGCTCTGCCGTCCTCCATCACCCGGAGCCGATTCAAAGTCACACCGAGGTCTTGGCCATGTCTCGTGTCCGGCCACCCTTGGAGGCACCATTAACTGTGTCCGTGCTCTTCCCTAGGTGGGAGCGGTGTGACTCTGTGGTTAAGGACTTAAGCTCTGGAATCTGCCATCCTGAGTAATCCTGGCAAGTCATTTAATCCCTGTTGCCTCAGTTTTCTGCTCTTTAAAATGGGCATAATGATGGTGCCAGGCAAAGTGAATACAAAGGGGCCAACAACAAAGAAAAATCCCTGAGACATTTCAAATTCTATCTTAAGTGAATTCAAAATGCCAGCTGTGTTCCTGGGGTGAGGTGCATGTTTTATAGTTGACTGTCATGCAAAATTCCGTCTCCCCCACCAGCTGCAGTCCACGGGGGTCAGGACTGCAGCCTGGTCGGTTCTGTTTCTCCAGTGACCAGCACATGGCCCCATGCCTGGTTATCCCCAGGGGTAGGAGCCCACCTGCACAGGCCAGCACCACCATCCCAGACTCACTCTCTGAGGTGTTGCTCCATGGGTGTCAGGGTTTTGTCATTTTACTGGTGTGATGACGTCTGTGTTGCTACATAGCAATATCAATTCTGAAAAGAAGACCCTTGTTTTGTTGTTCCGTGGAGATTTTCGCCATGATTGTTTCACAAACACCCCAAACCCAAGTGTCACTAGCATCTGAAGGAAATCTGAGACCAAGGGACAGCAGAGCAGAGGCCTTGGGGATCTTCCCAATTCTTGTTCTCATTGGAAACCATGCAAGGTGACCAGCCCAGTGCTCAGGAAGGGAATGTTTGCTTTCCAGGGGACGTGAAATGTAGCAAATGCTCAAGAGATGCTTCAGCCATCGTTTGCTTTGGCTTAGGTTTTGAGAAATGAAAATGAAATGGGAAAAATGAAATGACCAAATTCTTCCTTTCTGTTTGCACCATTGTGCCAAGCCCTATGATGCTGCCTGATTTCTTGGGGAGGTCCTAGCTGTTTACCCAAGCTGCTGGGCATAGAACTCACCATTTCTTCTTTTCCAGCCTGTGGCTGTTTGCAGAAGCACCGTGCGGATGTCTGCTGAACGCGTGCAGGACGTATGGGTTCGCTGCCACTGGTCCTCCAGCTCTGGGTCCAGCAGCAGTGAAGAGGTATGCACAGGGGCTTGGCATCCTTTGAGGTGTGATAGAGTAGCTGGACCACCAGGTGCCTGGGCAAATGTCTGGACCTGCAAACTCACATTCATTGTCCCTTATTTCTTCCAATCCCACCTCTCTAAGATTTTGAACATGAGCTTAAGAAAACAATGAGCAAAAGTTCTAGATTTAAGTGTGCAGTTCACTGCCTCTCTGGTTTAGTGGATTCAGTTCAGTTCAGTTCAGTCGCTCAGTCGTGTCC
>SJYT01056444.1:240740-263432 GCA_006410635.1 Cephalophus harveyi
AGTTCATGATCTGAGCCACAGTCAGCTCCCGGCCTTGTTTTTGTTGACTGTATAGAGCTTCTCCATCTTTGGCTGCATAGAATATAATCAATCTGATTTCGGTGTTGACCATCTGGTGATGTCCACGTGTAGAGTCTTCTCTTGTGTTGTTGGAAGAGGGTGTTTGCTATGACCAGTGCATTTTCTTGGCAAAACTCTATTAGTCTTTGCCCTGCTTCATTCCGCATTCCAAGGCCAAATTTGCCTGTTACTCCAGGTGTTTCTTGACTTCCTACTTTAGCATTCCAGTCCCCTATAATGAAAAGGACATCTTTTTTGGGTGTTAGTTCTAAAAGATCTTGTAGTGGAATGAAGGGGGCCATTTTGGATAGATCAGTGTTCATTTACCAGCTCTGCAACTTAGGCCAGGATATTTAATCTCCATGAATCTGAGGCTTCTCCATCTGTTACATTCCAGTAATAAAGACCACCCAATAGGATGTTGAGGAAACCAAGTAAGTTCATGGATGTAAAAGATCTGGTCCAGAGTCTAGCACATAACAGATGCTCAGTAAATGATGGAACACATCTTTTTTCCCCCAATTGCATTGATAATCATCTGCAATAATACTGAGAAATCAATAACATGTAAAATTCTGACTTAGAATTATATTATTTACTGTCTGATTTTCTTACTGAAGTATATATCTCATGAGAGCAAGGAATGTTTGTTTTATTGTCTAGGACAATGTTTGATACAGGGTAGAAGTTTAGTTAATAATTAAACACATACAATAAAACTGAAGAAGAAATTATAGCAGTATGATACATAGTATCATACCGCTATACCTACATAGTATGTATCATACATACATAGTGTGTATGATACATACATAGTATGAGGAATAAAAGCATAGCTGGTATATGTTTGTTTATTCATAATGGGATAATCTGTCCTTCACTGCTCTTTAAAAATATTTCTACCATTACAAAGCCAAATCTGAACAACAACAAATTTCTCTGCTTCTACTTTTATTCATTTTTTTCAAGGTTTAAATCTGTAGTGAAAATTATGTGAGAAGAGTATAAAATTTCAACTTCAAAAATTATACATAAAAGTAATGTTCGTATATTATGAACATACCCAGGCCCTACATATTTATTTATTTATTTACTTATTTATTGCCTCATAGTTTGGCATGTGGGATCTTAATTCCCAGACCAGAGAATGAACCCATGACCCCAGCATTGGGAGCGTGGAGTCTTAGCCACTGGACTGCCAGGGAGGACCTGGGCCTTACATATTTTATATGGAAGTCCATTTTAGAGCTAGGAAGGAGTGACACATGACTGAGGAACTCCTGTTGCAGTCCAGTTCAGTCGCTCAGTTGTGTCTGACTCTTTGCGACCCCACGGACTGCAGCACACCAGGCCCCCCTGTCCATCACCAACTTCTGGAGCTTGCTCTAACTCATGTCCATCGAGTCAGTGATGCCATCCAACCATCTGATCCTTTGTCGTCCCCTTGTCCTCCTGCCTTCAATCTTTCCCAGCATCAGGGTCTTTTCAAATGAGTCAGTTCTTCGCATCAGGTGGCCAAAGGATTGGCTGATCAGCTTCAGCATCAGTTCTTCCAATGAATATTCAGGACTGATTTCCTTTTGGATGGGCTGGTTGAATCTCCTTGCAGTCCAAGAGACTCTCAAGAGTCTTCTCCAACACCACAGGGGTGGCTTTACTGTTAAAGGGAAAATTGTGCAAAAATGGTCAGTTGAGCCTAACCTTGTTGATGGATCTTGTTCTCACTGGCAGTGTTTGGGGGTCAATCCCCAGGCGATTTCTGGGTGATTTCCTGTCTCCCTGCTGCTAGTTCAGGTACCCAGGGGCTCCTGTTTGACACCAGTAAAGATTTCAGGAAGTGAGGTCAGCTTCACAGCTGACACATTGGTGCATGCCTGGCCAAGCTAAGCCAGAAGTGACAAGGACCAAGCGTCATGTCACAAGCATTTTGTGTTGACTTTGTGGTCTATGTGGGGGGAAGCCAAGAGACAGCCAAGAGCAAGAAAGACACATCTCTGGCCCTTGTGGAGTCTGTAGACCAGTCTGGGGTATCCGTTATGCAGGGGTTACCCTGACTACCAGACAGACTTTTGGGAACACAGAGTGGGAAGATGGGTACATGTGGGGCAGAGCAGGTTTTCCAGGGAAACTAGAGGGTGGGTGACCTCAGGATGAAGGGCACAGGGTGTGGAGGGGTGGCAGGGAGAGATTTCAAGCACAGGGGAGAGCACGACGGAGTTCCCTGAGTATGAGAGAAGCTAAGCTGACGAGTTGAAATGGACAGAAATCCACTGTAACTGGGAGCAGAATGTGAGAAGAGAGGCAGAAGGTGGGGCTGGAGAGGACCCGAGCCATCAAGGTGGACCTCATGGCTCTTGCCAGGATCCTTGGCTTGGGGCTGCTTGAGAATTATAAGTAGGGAGGTGATAGAATAGATGGAGAAGAGATTGGAGCTAGGTAAGAATGGAGCGATGGGCGGCTGGCAGGGCAGGTGAGACAGGATGCTAAGGAGAGCTGGGAGTTAGTGGTGAATGTCCCGAGAAAGGGATGCCAATTCCTCTGTGGCCTTTAACACAGTAGAGATTGACAAGTGGGCCCCGGTCTAATCCCTCTTCCATCCCTGATTTGGGAAGTTGATTCTTGCACAGCCCGCAAACCTGTTGCAACTTTCTCATCGCAGACTGAAAGCTACTCACTTTTCTTCCAATCCCAACTTTTGTGTGAAGGCTCTGATACAAAGTTAGTCCCTGAAACAAACACAATTTTAAAAATAAACTCCCAGGTTGCTTTCCCTCAAAGATTAGGAAACTGTAAAATATTACGAAGTAAAAAATTCCTTAAATTGAAGGATTCTGCAACTTGAAAGAAAGAGGAGAAAGCAGATGGAGGTTTAAAGCAATTCCTGGAAACTCTAAAATAAGTTACTTATATGAAACAGGAAGAAAAACTAGATGACAGCTGTTAACCATTTTCAGTGAAATAAATGGTGGTACTAGAAACACGAAAGACAATCGACTGGGATGAATTTAGACAAAGAACAAATAAATCATTGTTGGAAGTAGGGAATAAAAGAAAACCGAAAAAAAAAAAACCCTCAGAGTAATGAATATAAAGACCACTTGAAAAAATATGTAGATAGTAAGAGAATTTCCAGAGAAAGGAATATAATGTAAAGAAAGATGGGTGCCAAAAATAGCGAATAAGACCAAAAATCCCAGTTATTATGAAATATTGTTATCAAATGTCCTAAGACTTAGCTCAAATGGAAATTATCTGGCAAGAATACAGTAAGAGAAAGTGTCTCTAATATAAAAAACTTGGGTTTTCCACTACATAGTTATAATAAGTACAAAAGCTTTGTTAAAATGTTTGAAAAAATAAATTTCTAAAATTGCTAATATTCTCTCTTAACCAAATAAATATTTAAATTATGGGTATTTTAAATTATTTTTATAGTTTTAGTATTTTATAAAATATTTAAATAGATATTATATTGTTATATTTTAATATTTAAAATAAATATTTAAATTATGGGTGGTTTTAATTACTTAAAAATATTTCAATATTATTTTTATATTTAAATATATTTTATATATTTTTGTAGTTTTTAAATTTGTAAGAGAAGAATGTAGAGGGTAAACAATTTCTATATGGCGCATCAGTCAACCACACGATTGCAGTGCTAACATCTGTAACTTGGTGAATGGACTTGACTTTGGGCAAATCTTTCTGATTTGGAGTGGGGGATGAATTTTGACTAGAGTTCAGCCTTGAGACCCAAAACAGTCCAAAAGGAGAAACTGAGAAAGAATGAACAGGAATTCTGAACTCGGGGGAGGAGAGTTACACGTATTTCATTTATTTACTCTCTTCCATTTCAAATGATAGAACTTCAACTGGAAGTGGGCTAAGCCAAAATGAGAGGACTCCCTGGCTCACATTCCCAGGACAAATGGGAGGAGTTGTGCCTGCGGATGACTCAATTTAGGGACCGTCAACGATACTGGTGCCACATTCATCTTTTCCTTCTCCCCGCTTCTCTTACTGCTCATGAGTTTTCTCCTTGCAGCAGGAGGCAAGACCACCAGCCACTGCAGATTCATACCCTCCAAACTGAGGAGGAAACTGAGCCTTTCTCTCTAACCTCTTGGTATCCCTACCATTAGCCTGGCTTGGGTCATGTGTCTCATTAAAAAGAAATAGTGCTGTTACTGAAATATAGTTCACAGACCATACAATTCACCCATTTAATGTGAACAATTCGCCCAGCGGTTTTGAGTATATTCAAAAGATTGCACAGCTGTCGCTGCTATCTAAATCCTGACCGTTTTATCATCTCCAAAGAAATTCCAGTACCCCTTCCTCTTACCCTATTCTGTCCAACACTCAGCAACCACTAATCTATTGATATTTTCTTTGTCTCTGAAGCTCTTTTCTGGCCATTTAATATAAATAGAAGCATGCAATATGTGTTCTTTTGTGACTGGTTTATCTCAGCATGTTTGGAGGTTCATACATGTTGTAGCATGTATCTGTACTTCTTCTGTGGTGGAATAACAATCCATTGTATGGATAAACCACATTTCATTTATCCATTCGTTAGCTAATCAAAATTGAGGTTGTTTCTTCTCTTTGGCTGTTTTGAATGATTCTGTGAGCATTCATGTACAAGTTTTTGTCGAGGCATGTATTTTTATCTATCTTGGCTATTCACCTATAAGTGAAATTTCTGGAGCATAAACTCACTTTTTGTGTTAATTTTTGAGAAACTGCCAAGCAGTTTTCCATAATAGCTATACCATGTTACATTTCCACCAGCAATATATGAGCGTTCCAGTTTCTATACATCCTATCAACACTTGTTATTGTCTGTCTTTTTCTTTGAGTCATTCTAGTGGATGTGAAGTTGTATCTCGTTAAGATTTTGATTTGCATTATCCTAATGAGTAATACCCTGGAGAAGGAAATGGCCACCTACTCCAGTACTCTTGCCTGGAAAATTCCACGGATGAAGGAGCCTGGTGGGCTACAGTCCATGGGGTTGCATAGTTGAACATGACTGAGTGACTTCACTTCACTAATAAGTAATGATCACCTATTTGTATATCTTTTTTGGAGAAACGTCTACTTGAATCCTTTTTCAATTTTAAATTGGGTTATTTGTCTTCTTATTGTTGAGTAGGAAGAGTTCTTTGTATATTTTGTTTATAAGTTCCAAAAAATTTGCCAATGTTTTCCCCCATCTGTAAGGTTTTTTTTCTTTCTTGATGGTGCCCTTTGAAGAACAAAAGTTTTAAAGTTTAATGAAGTCAAATTGATCTATTTTTTTCTCATGTTGTTTGTATGAGTCTTTCCTTGAGATTCATGGCCCACTTTGATTAGGAAGGGATCCAGCTTCATCCTTTTGCTTTTGGGTATCCAGTTGTCTCAGCACCATTTATTGAAAAGTTATTCTTTCTCCCACTGAACTGTGCCACCTCCTAGACCAGTCACTCTGACAAAGGTCGGCAGGCTTACTGGCTGTTAAGGATGGAGAGGGTGATAGGTAGGTGGCCCAGACAACTGGAAGAAAAGTTGTGAACCAAACAGCCACCTTACTTTGTGACTCTGGGCTTTCAAGGGCTTCCCCTGTGGCTCAGCTGGGAAAGAATCCACCTGCAGTACAGGAGACCTGGGTTCGATCCCTGGGTCAGGAAGATCCCCTGCAGAAGGGAAAGGCTACCCATTCCAGTATTCTGGCCTGGAGAATTCCATGGACTAAGTCCATGGGATTGCAAAGAGTCAGACATGACTGAGCAACTTTCACTTCACTGGGCTTTCAGTGGCTTCATGAAGACTTCTCATGCACACCGTTTCCTATTGAACACATATGGGGACTTCATAGAAAGAAAACTCCCAAATTTGACCTGAACACAGTCTACCTGCAAGTCCATGTAACAGAGTTCCTTTTTTTCTGGTCCACATCTGGGAGTCATTTTGAGTCCAGTGGAAATCTTTTTAGATGATTTAAACTTCATAGAAGTTGCTCTTCCCCATGTACTTTTTTAGACACACACGGCTTCCCTGATGGCTCAAGGGTAAAGCACCTGCCTGCCAGTGCAGGAGGTTTGGGGTGGAGTTCAGTGGAGCTAGGGAGAGGGGGACAGGCCTCTGTTTGTATCCCTGAGTTTGCTTCATAAGCCCAGTGGTTCATCAGACCTTCCTGGTGGCCCAGTGTAGTTAAGACTCAGCACTCCCAAAGCAGGAGACTTGGGTTCAACCCCTGGATGGGAAGATCCCCCTGGATAAGGAAATGGCAACCCAGTCCAGTGCTCCTTGCTCCTCAAGGATAGAGGAGCCTGGAAGCCGACCATTCGTGGGGTCACAAAGGATCAGATATGACTAAACACCAATACGTTCAAAACCATACATTAATTAAAGTGATTTAATATAGCTTATTGCCTTATTTAATTAAAAAGTTGTATGAGTCTTTCAGTTAATAGTTGTGTATTTTGCAGTGCCTTTCCTTTTTCTCTTTCATGTGCTGATATATACCAATGCCTGAATTAGATGTTTTTTGGGGATATCTTGGGATCCTCTACATCAAGAAACAGTTACCTGCTTGGTAAGTTGAGACCTTTTTAATATTAAGATCTTTTAAATATTTTTTTTCATGCATTAACTTCAGATTGAAGCTCTCTATCAGGGAATCATTTAAAACTGGAAATAGCTCTATATAAACTTTGTACAATGACAGAAATTATGGAAAATAAACATTGGCTTTTGCTCCGTTCTTAACAGTAGGCAAAAATGACACAGCTCTTCATTTAAGCAACTCTTTTCATTTATGCAGAAACTTTCCAAACATATTTCCATTTCACGGCTCTAACATCTCTGCCGGTTAGGCAGGGCAGTTGCTGGTTTTCGCCCTAAGAGGGTCCCCCAACTTGAGCATGCTTGCTCCTTCCCGGGTGCAAGACCAGTTTTAGGACTCAGGCTTCCCAGATGGCTTAGTGGTAAAGAATCTGCCTGCCAATATGGGATGCAAGAAATGCAGATTTGATCCTTGGTTGGGGAAGATCCCTTGGAGGAGGAAATGGCAACCCACACCAGTGTTCTTGCCTGGAAAATCCCATGGGCAGAGGTGCATGGTGAGCTACACTATGTGGAGTCACAAACAGTTGGACACGACTGAGCACGTACGCACATGCAAGAATGCACACGTGGAAAGCTCTGGACTAGGCCTCATCTGGCTGGCGGGAGCTGCAACCCTCCAGACATGTCACCAGAGCTGACCATCATTTAAGAATCTTGCTTGGGAGAGGGAGGGCTCTCCGCTCCCCTTCATAAGCAGCCTCTTGTTCGAAGGTGGGTCAGGTTAGTGTTCTTTGGCTTAGGAAGCATTTTTGCACGTGTGCTCAGCTGCATCCAACTCTTTGTGACCCTGTGGGCTATAACCTGCCAGATGACACTGTCCATGGAATTTTCCAGGCAAGAATACTGGAGTGGGCTGCCATTTCTTCCTCCAGGGTAGCTTCCTGACCCAGGGATCTACCCAGAGCCTCCTAAATCTCCTGCATCTCTTGCATTGCAAGCAGATTCTTTACCGCTGAGCCATCAGGGAAGCAGAAACCTCTTTTACCTATTGATAAAATAGGTAAATGGGAGGACTTTCCCTATTGGAGCTGATGGCAGTGAAAGTCTTTGGTGATCTTCACCGCTTCCTTGTGGGAAAGGTGTATTTGTGGCCTCAGTAATAAAATCATGGAACATTCCAGAAGTGGGCAGTTATAATTGCCTTATGACTATTACTGTATTACAGGCCTCACTCCTGACAGACCCAGAGGTGAACCACTTTATGAACGATCACGTGGTAAGTGGTCCCGTTTTCTTTTGTCAGATACCAATACATCCTCTTCTGATCAAGCCAGAGTGCACTGAAGCCATGTCACAGGAGATAAACCCCTGAGATACAAAATATTTTAAAGGAAAATTAGAAGAACAGTCCTGCATAAACTTGTTTTGCACATCACTGAAAAGCTGACTTTGAGGCATTAAAACTCACTTGAAATTTATCAGGATTCAAAGTATCAAATCTGGCTGAGAAAATTAGCACTGACCTCCCTCCTGTCCCAGTCTGCAACATTTTCTAAAAATCCCAAGCTCTTATGAGCTCCTCTTTACCCTCCACCTTCAACTGTACTTTTCAGCAAGCGGACAGAGCTATCAGTTATTTAGTTTCTCCCTTTTATAATAAGTTTTCTCATTTAACCATCATGATGGCTCTATAAACCAGGAGTATTATCTGTTTACACAGAAGAGGTGAGTAACAACTCATGATGTTTGTTGTGACACAAAATGCTCACCCTCTACTGACTGTTTGACAGTTTCCTCCTTCAGCTTCACCATCATGTCGACAGGGAGCACTACGTTCCTTCCCATTTTGCAGATGAGCAAACTGAGGCTTAGTGAGCTTCTGTAACTTGTTCAAGGCTTCACTGCCAATGTAGAACTTTGATTCCTGTGGGGAGTGGCAGACACAGGACCTAGAGAGAGATCCGTCAGACTCTGAAGCTTCTGTTTTTCCCAGGTCACTTGCCAGAAAAATTGTGAAATTTACTCTCTGATCAGAGTTCTCTGTTACGATAACACAGGTATTAATGTTTCCTTGCACTCAATGTCTGACCATCCTTCAGCTTACTCCCCATTTGTCTGAAGTACTAAAGCTTAACAGTGTGAGGCTTGCTTACAAGAAGTGCCTAAGTTTAGACCTCCTTCAGTGTGCCGTTTTGAAAGAAATACAGTTACTCTAACAACATGACCACTACTGAGAACAGTTTTGAACACTTGTTTTGGAATTACCTGCAGATTCTGGGCCCGTTCTTTTCAGTGTTGATAGTGGTGGAAAGCATGTGCTCTTGGATTTACTTTTGGAAATAAATTCAGTTAATTAGATTAATAACCAACTTCGGAGCATGAGTCGTCTATTGCTCAGTCGCTAAGTCGTGTCCAACTCTTTGTGACACCATGGCCTGTAACACACCAGGCTCCTCTGTCCTCCACTAACTCCTGGAGTTTGGCTCAAATTCATGTCCATCGATTGTGGTGTGTCAAACGACCACACAGCCTAGCAGCTTAAAGCAGCAAACGTTTATTGTCTGATAGTTTCTGGGTCAGGAACCCAGCAGTAGCTTAGCTGGGTGTTTCTGGCTCAGAGTCTCTAGAAGGTGGCAGGGAAAACATTGCCCATGGCTGAGACCTCATCTGAAGGCTTGACTGGGCCTGAGGGACCCACTGCCAAGGTTACTCAGGTGGTGGTTGGCAGGGCTCAGTTCTTTGGGGCTACTGGACAGAGGGCTTTGGTTTCTTAGCATACGGGCCTTTCCCCAGGGCTGTCTGAGTGTCCTCAAAGCATGAAAACTGACTTCTGCCAGAGAACATGATGAGAAAGAGCGGGAGAGAGAGGAATAAACAAGCCACAGAGCATCCAAGACACAGTGTTTTATTTCTTGATTTTGCAAGTGATACAGCATCACTTCTGCATAGTTTATTAACTGCACACACTGACCCTGGTCCAATGTGGGATAAGACTCAAGGCTGTGAATACCGCCACGTGTCCATCTTGGGGGCTGGCTACCACACTGCAAAAATGTCATTTGGGACAAATACGTATATATATATATATATGAATATAAATTAATGTGATGGATCCTTTTTATATTCCTTGGAAGATAATCCAAGAGCTGAATTCTAAAAATATTTTGGGCTTTGGGACCATCATTGACTCGGATGTGCAGCCATCTCAGAGATTGCTTTGAACATGGCAATTCAATTTAATTCAACAAATGTGTGTGACAGGCCCTGGGCAGATCCCACAGAGAATGGAGGGATCAATGTGACAGTCCCTGCCCTCGAGGGCTTACAGAGAGGCGTTCAGCTGTAACACCAGGCGGGCGAGAGTGAGGGAGGCTTGACAAGGAAGATGAGGTCATCGTGTTCCTGGGGAGCCTCTTGGCAGTAGGGGCTCAGGTGGTGTTGGTCACAGTCCTTCTCATTAATGCATAGTCACGCAGTCTGCGTTGTCTGAGGTCTAGATGTGAATGACAGAGCCCGTATATTCCCTTTCTGTCTTCAGAGATGAGAAGAAACTTTCCTCTTGGAAATAGAAGGTACTCGAACCCGTGGCCCAGAGCAAGAGTAAACCCTGGCTTTGAGTGACAGCCTTGAGGTAAGGGAACATGGCTAAAAACACGTGTAACTAGAAATAGAAGCTACTGGAAGGAATGCCTGATAGCTGCTGCCCCTGCACCTCCAGATGTCTGCAGTCCACTCACCAGCTCCCATCTCACCTCCCACCCCTCTTCTCTCCTCCCGGATCCGGACCCTCCACTGTCCCTTCACTCTTTGCCCTGTGGCTTTGCATGTGCTGCTGCCAATGTGTTCATATTTCTCCACTTTAAGAGCAAAAATTAAACAGCGAACAAACAGAACAGCCCCTTTCTTTGACCCAGCCTCTTCACCCTAACAGCTGCCTCCTTCTCTCCCTCCTTCCTTGTCAGATAAGTTTTTTGATGATGTGTGTGTATTTGTACTTAGTCACTCAGTCGTATCAGGCTCTTTGCGACCCCCACCACAGACTGTAGCCCACCAGGTTCCTGTGCCCATGGGATTTCCCAGGCAGGAATACAGGAGTGGGTTGCCATTTCCTTCTCCATGGGACTTTCCTGACCCAGGGATGGAACCTGTGGGATGTCTCCTCTGTCTTCTGCATTGCAGGCGGATCCTTTACCCGCTGAGCCATTGGGAAAGCCCTACGCTTCTTGACAAAATTGTGGCCCAAGGCTGCTGCCGTTACCTGACCACCTCCCATTCACTTTCTGGCTTTTTGCCAACTGAACATTAGCCCTTCAAATCTCTGATGTCTAATCTGCCTTCCCTTTCTTGATCAGTCGCTTAAATCCTGATGCCCGTTCTTGCGATCTCCTTCACCCAGTTCTTCCCTCCTCTGTTACCTCTTCCACGTGCCTGCTTTCCAAACACACATCGCTCACCTCGCTGTATCCTGATATCCAGGCTCTAACATCAGCTGCCCGCTGCATGCAGTTGCGGTAAGCATCCTTGAGCCCTTGACACTCAAATGGCCTCCTCTTCAGCCTTAGTAGAGGCATCACAGTTCAGTTCAGTTCAGTTCAGTCGCTCAGTCGTGTCCGACTCTTTGCGACCTCATGAATCGCAGCACGCCAGGCCTCCCTGTTCATCACCATCTCTCGGAGTTCACTCAGACTCATGTCCATCGAGTCAGTGATGCCATCCAGCCATCTCATCCTCGGTCGTCCCCTTCTCCTCCTGCCCCCAATCCCTCCAGCATCAGAGTCTTTTCCAGTGAGTCAACTCTTCCCATGAGGTGGCCAAAGTACTGGAGTTTCAGCTTTAGCATCATTCCTTCCAAAGAAATCCCAGGGCCGATCTCCTTCAGAATGGACTGGTTGGATCTCCTTGCAGTCCAAGGGACTCTCAAGAGTCAAAAGATTCTTTCCCATCATAGGTTATACAGTCTTGGCTCGTCTTTACCCTTCATCTTCTCCCAGCATCCACAGGGGTCTGATCCTGTGGATTTTGCCCACACATTTTCTCTGGCTTTAGCCCATCATTGCATCACCATCACCACTCACATCATGCTATCTTGCCTCAGCTCCTGATTCCACACTGTCCACTTTGCACGTGGCCCTCAGGTTTATCTGGAAGTGCAGAGACTCTGATCCTTCTCCATGCAAACCTCACGCACTCAATTCACTTATAGGACAAATTAGAGACAGATCGTGAACCGAGAGGAAGGACAGCCCACTTGCTCTTGTGCTGGAGGTTAAGCCCTGGTTCTGCAAACCCACGCTGGGCACCACTGGGCCTCATGCGTGTGTATAATAAACTCCCAGCTACCAGGGCCTGGAGCAAAGGCAGTTTTGAATTTTTAAAGCCTCCCAAGTACTAAAGGGATGTGACGAAGGCACACTTAAAAGGGGTTTTTGGATAAAATCATACTTATAGACACAGAGAACATTCATTCTCACACACAGACACACATAAGTTAATCATGAAGCCTGGGCTGTCACGGGTTTTGAGTTTACATAACACTGTATGCTTTCAGGATAAAGTCCAAATTCCCTAGTGTGGCCCGCAAAGGCCCTCGTGGTCCGTCCCTTGCCCACTTCTTCAGCCTCATCGCTGCCAAGTCTCCCAGCCCTGAAGCTCCAGTGACACGGAAATACCTGCGGTTTCTTCTGCTTAAACCTCTATCTGGAACATGAAAAAGTGAAGTGAAAGTGTTAGGCGCTCAGTCATGTCCTTCTCTTCTGCAACCCCATGGACTGTAGCCCACCAGGCTCCGCTGTCCATGAGATTCTCCAGGCACGAATACTAGAGTGGGTTGCCATTCTCTTCTCCAGGGGACCTTCCCAAACCAAGGATCAAACCCGGGTCTCATGCACTGCATGCAGATTCTTTACCATCTGAGCCGCCAGGGAAGACCTACCTGGAACACCCACCTGGCTAATTCCTCCTCCTCACTTTCATCTCAGCTCAGCGTTACTTCCCCTTAAGGGTCTCCCCAAGTCAGAATAATGTCCCTCTATGGGCTCCACTATTGCTAGGAGAATTACCGGTAACCTCAGATACGCAGGCGACACCACCCTTATGGCAGAAAGTGAAGAGGAACTAAAGAGCCTCTTGATGAAAGTGAAAGAGGAGAGTGAAAAAGCTGGCTGAAAACTCAGTATTCAAAAAAGAAAGATCGTGGCATCCGGCCCCATCACATCATGCGAAATAGATGGGGAAACAATGGAAACAGTGAGAGACTTTATTTTCTTGGGTTCCAAAATCACTGCAGATGGTGACTGCAGCCATGAAATTAAAAGATTGCTCCTTGGAAGAAAAGCCATAGCTTGCTCATAAGCAACCTAGACAGCATATTAAAAAGCAGAGACATCACTTTGCCAACAAAGGTCCATCTAGTCAAGGCTATGGTTTTTCCAATGATCATGTATGGATGCGAGAGTTAGACTGGAAAGAAAGCCGAGTGCCGAAGAACTGATGCTTTTGAACTGTGGTGTTGAAGAAGACTCTTGAGAGTCTCTTGGACTGCAAGGAGATCCAACCAGTTCTTCCTAAAGGAAATCAATCCTGAATGTTCATTGGAAGGACTGATGCTAAAGCTGAAGCTCCAATACTTTGGCCACCTGATGTGAAAAACTGACTCATTTGAAAAGACCCTGATGCTGGGAAAGATTGAAGGTGGAAGGAGAAGGGGACAACAGAGGATGAGATGGTTGGATGGCATCACCGACTCGATGGACATGAATTTGAGTAATCTCCAGGAGTTGGTGATGGACAGGGAAGCCTGGCTTGCTGCAGTCCATGGGTTCGCACAGAGTTGGACACGACTGAGCAACTGAACTGAACTGAAGTCCCCATGACAGGGCGCTGCAATTACCCATTTCTTCTCTGCTTCATCTGACTCCCCCAGGTCCCCCAGGGCAGGGCTGAGATAACTTCTGTTGCCAGCATCTCCCAGGGCCCCGCACAGAGCCAGGCACCCAGCAAGCAACAGAAAGTACCTTCTATTTTGAGTGGATGACAGAATCTTTCATTTTGGATACTGAGCTTCTGTTATCAAAAAAGTCAGCTGAGCTTAGTGTGATTAATTTTTAACAGCCGGAATTTGAAAGAGGTCAACTGACATTTTAACTAAAATTGAAGAGAAATTTACCAGCGAAGCTGTATAGGATGAAAGATGCAAATGATAGATTTTCTTTTGAATCTATGAGCACCCTAAAAATAACAACTAACTTCAGGCTGAGATCAACAGAGTACTCATTACAAAGAAATAGACTCATCAGATTCCTTTTTTTTAAACTTAAATCATATCATTTGCTTTACAGAACATTCTCAAGGGGAGAAAATACAATTCTCAATGGATTGACTGTATGTTATTTATTAATAATTATTCTTCGTATATATATTTAATGATTATATTATATATTATATTATACATATTATATAATATGTATAATGATTATATTATATATATAATGATTAATAATGATTATACTGGATGTGTGTGTGTATGTGCATGCTCAGTTGCATCCAATTCTTTGAATGACCCCATGGACTGTAGTCCACCAGGCTCTTCTGTCCATGGGATTCTCCAGGCAAGAATACTGGAGAGGGTTGACATTTTCTACTCCTGGGGATCTTCCAGACCCAGGGATTAAACCCAGGTCTCTTATATCTCCTGCACTGACAGGCAGATTGTTTACCACTGTGCCATCTGGGAGCCATGTATATAATGATTTGATTTCTGTAAAGAAGTTGATCACTTAAAAAATGTCTCTTTAAAGGCGATACTCACCAAAGGGCAAATGCTGCTGTCCTGGCTTGGATGATGACCTTGCCTATCCTCCCAGTTATAACCCTGCCCTCCCTCGACCCTCAGCAGAGCAGGATCCCTACAGTCCTAGGATAAGGCCTGCCTAGGGGCCCAGTGAGGAGGCCAGTCCCCCGTGGCTGGAGTCTGGTTCCAAGCTTTCTCTGCCGCTTTAGGAGCGGTGAGGATGACGCAGTTCTTCAACCCCTCAGGCTCAAATCAAAGATTTATGATTATTATTATTTTTACTTTTGTCCCTGCTAGACCATGAGCTCTTTGAGGATGTGTTATCTTGTTGTCCTTATTTTTTAGTTTAGTAACAAGAAAATATGATTAATAATATGTCTGTACTGTTATTAATAACAATATCCTATATCTAGTTCCTAATGCTAAAAATAATGTCTGTAATACAATGAGTTCCCTCAGGTTGAAAGAAAGGAATGAGCCAATGCAGGATCAAATATAGGACTCTTTTCAAATTGTGAATGACATGCTTCCGGTGGGGAAAGGTCTCCAGGGGCAGAGCCTTTGGTTCATCTAGAATCAGAATCCTCAGAGCCTGGCTTAGCTTCTGGAACAAATGAGGAGCTGAGAAAGTATTTTTGTAATTTAATGACCATTGTTCTAGGGTTCTTTCAGACTGCTAGAAGATTTATTTAATATGTAGGAGTGGGTAGTGAAAGAGAGTGTTTCAACAAAGAGGTCTGAGATTCTTTTTCTTATTTGCTACTTTGAAATAGGAATCGGGGAAAGCAGGTCCCAGCTCTCATGTTGAAAGGACTCTGTTTGAGAGGCTCACACTGTCTTGGTCTCCACAGCTGGCCTAGTTCTGATTTCTGCACAAGGCAGTGGTCCAAAGCCTGCAAACCACGCAGCCTGCACCCAAACCGCGGTCACGTGAGCTCTGCGCGCTCCTTGGGCTGCAGTGTGGATCAGCCTGGAATTCCCACCCTGCGCTTCCTTGGTAGCTCAGAGGTAAAAGACTCCTCCTGCAATGGAGGAGTCCTGGGTTCAGTCCCTGGGTCAGGAGTATCCCCTGGAGGAGGAAATGGCAGCCCACTCCAGTATCCTTGCCTGGGAAATCCCGTGGACAGAGGAGCCTGGCGGACTACAATTTGTGAGCGTGTAAAGAGATGGACATGACTAAGTGACTAACCCAGCACCACCACCCCCTGTCCTATATGGCCAAGAGCAGCGGAGGAGGCAGCTATTGGTGGGATCTTTTATCAACAGCTGTGAGAAGGAATCAGTCTCCTGACTTTTGTCCAACAAATATTCATCAAATGCCCGCTTTGTGCCTGGCCCTACACCAACGATCAGAACTCTCAAGGGTGCCTGGGTCTGTGTTTGTACCTTTCCACCATGCTGCCTTATTTAAATCCTGCAACTGTCCAAGTGAAGTATCATCATTATTGCCTCCATTTTTTAGATGACAAAACTGAGGCCTTGGAAGCCCCTCCTCTCAGAGCTGGTGCTGAATTGAGATTTAGTTCCCGATGTCTGTCTGTCTGTCTGTCTCCAAAGGGCCTCCTTTTCTTCCTGCGATACTCGACCTCATGTCAATATCTCCACACTTAGAAAATAGCATGAGGGGGCAAAACCTCAAGGATCATTTGTTTAAGAAATATTTGTGATGTGCTGGGTGAAGCACATATGGAGGATGACCCAAAAACCTGAGCCACCACGGTAAGCCTGCTGAGTGATTTCAATGTTCAGGAGTCAGGATTATTAGTCATAACCTCTTGTCATGATTTCCAAGATAGCCTACCCATCGGGAGAGACAGACTCCCATATAAGATAGGAGAGCCCAGTCAGTGCTGGGGGCGGAAAACTAGATTTCCTCACCCTCTGCTATGACACTCATCCCCTGCATGTGTTTACTGACTGCCCCGCCAAGCATGGTGTGTTCTCACTACTTGCAGTAGTGATGTGCTGCAAAGATGCTGCAAAAGTTGAATCAGTGAACACTGAACAGCCTCCCCTGCGGGAAATACAGGGTTAAGTTCCTATGAGCCTTTGGTCACATTTTGTCCAGCAATCTGTATGCATCCTTTACGTGTGCTTCTGTTGAAAGAGGTCTTATTTAATACATATGGTTGATTTATTAATATGGGACTCCCAGCCACGGCACTGTTGCTCCTGCCTGAAGGAAGCTTGTCTCATGGATGCATATTTTCCACCTGGCACAGCACGGCCTTCTCATGCTCAGGGCACTAGACAGCACTTGAGGACTATATGTGGGGGCCATTTTAAATAGCAAAATCGCCAACAAAAATCACAGAAAAACAAAAAACATGGCACCAAATGGACCCCAGAGGACACTTGTTTATAGCATAAGAGCCAAAACTGGGCAAATGGCCTCATATGAGCTCACTTGGGAAGGTGTGCAGTTTTCCTTACTCTGAACATTCTAGAATGACTAACAAAGTGGCCCAGAAGGTAAAGAGTCTACCTGTAATTCAGGAGACCTGGGTTTGATCCCTGGGTCAGAAAGAGCCCCTGGAGAAGGGAATGGTTACCCACTCCAGAATCCTTGCCTGGACAATCCCATGGACAGGGGAGCCTGGTGGACTACAGTCCATGGGATCGCAAAGAGTCAGACACGACTGAGAATCTAACACTTTCACTTTCACTTTACAAGTAAATACCAGCCAGGAGACGAATCTCTGTGCTTACCGAGGACCTACTGTACAGTGGGCCCCCCACCGTTTATCCCTAGTCTCTCTGCAATCTCTCTTGTTCCTTCCCACCTGGTGTCTGCACCTGCTCTCCCAGCACCCCTTTCAGGCATTGGCTCTGTATCCACCCTTTGGCTCTATCTGGCCGTTGTCCATCCATTTCCTGCTGAGCCTCACGGCTGAATTTCATGCTGACGAGCACTCCCTTCTTCCCTGAAATCCTCTGGCTCCTGAGACGTGGCCTCCTTGGCCCTCCTCTCGGCCACAACGCTCAGTGGATTCTCAGTGCATACCTGTTTATCGAATGGCTGAATGACAGATGAATGAATGAATAGTCCCACCTCGGATGACCCCAGTCCTCACATGGCCAGGCTTCAGCCAGTCTACTCCTTACCTTACTTGACTGGTTCCCTCCTTCTCTCATCAGCAGCACCTCCTTAGTCCAGACTGAGTCCAGGATTTGGTTGCAGCCTTTCCTCGGGGACCCTTCCCTCTCTGAGACTTGGCCTTCCTTCCTGGGACTGCATTTCTGTTGTGTGGACTCCACGATCTCGTCTTCTCCCAGCAGGTGTCTCTCACCACCCCCCTCCCCTTTTTTTGTTCAGGGAACTGACTGCTTTGCATAGTTTCTCTAGTCTCTGGTCCCTCTTGGATCCCTTCTCAAACAGCGCCCAGGAATGCTGGGTCCTGTGCCTCCACAGCAAGGGTGTGAAATGTGTGCCACAGGGTCTAACCCTCCCCTTCTTCTCTCTTTTAACAGCAAAACTCATTGGAAGGAATAGAAGTTCCAATGAAGAAAGATACCTTATAAATTGTGTAATTTTCTTTTGATCAATTTCAGTCCCTAATAAATGGCTTACTTTTCCTCTTTCATTGCTTTTTTTTTTTTTCCCCAAGTAACTGTCATGTATTTGCTTCCCTGGCAGCTCAGATGGTAAAGACTGCCTGCAATGCGAGAGAACTGGATTTGATCCCTAGGTTGGGAAAATTCCCAGGAGAAGGGAATGGCAAACCACTCTAGTATTCTTGTCTGCCTGGAGAATCCCAAGGACAGAGGAGCCTGGTGAGCTACAGGCCATGGGGTCACAAAGGGTGGGACACGACTGAGCAACTAACACTATCTATCATCATGTGCTTAGAGGAGAAGCTAATGTCATGAGGACACTAATGTCACTCAGTATGTGTCTCTTCCCATGGGCTTGCTGACCCCCAAAGGAAGGCGACACTTGGAAACCACCTGGGCTGAGCAAGCATGTGTGGCTGTGCTCAAACAAGGGGGTGGCTGGAATCGTTCCCACGTGCTGACAGCACAGATCAGAGCGTTTCTGGTGCCGGAGACATGACCTGACAGGCTCCCACCTCAGGGTCCGTGACTCCTGCTAGGCAAGGCCTGGACATTTCAGGTGTAATGTTTGTTTAAAACTACAGCACACTGGTTGCAAAGATGCCTGCCTCCAGGAAGGGCACCAAACTGGGGCCTGTTTCTAAGTAAGCAGTTTGTGGGACAAAGACCTCAGTCCCTTGGGGTCTTTCTTGGTGATTCCTGTGTTGGCAGAAAGCTCACTTTGCTCAGCAGGCAAGAGGGCTCACTAGCTCTTGGCAGTGATGGGGACTTCACGAAAGATGGGGGCTGAGTGAGGGACCCACGTGCTCCACTCGCTCACCACAGCTGTTCCTGAGAACAAAGTTACCTCATGGCTTTCCTTTGGCATGGCCCTGTCCTCAACCGTGGGTGGAGGGATGTGGCCACCACTAGCCTCCCTCCCAGCTCTGACCTCTGCGGGAACCCGGTACAAGACCAACCTGTCAGTCAAAGTATCATTGTGCCACTTCCACACACATTGTGAAATGGATATTTCAGGATACCCTCATCTCGAGATCTTAACAAAATCACATCTGTGTGTGTGAGATCAGTTGCTCAGTCGTGTCCGACTCTTTGAAACCCCATAGACTGCAGCCCTCCAGGCTCCTCTGTCCATGGAATTTTCTAGGCAAGAATTCTGGAGTATTCTTAGCAATCTCAGGATACACAGGTTCAACTCCTGGGTCGGGAAGATCCCCTGAAAAAGGAAATGGCAACCCACTCCAGTATTCTTGCCTGGGAAATCCCATGGACAGAGGAGCCTGGTGGGCTACAGTCCATGGACTCGCAAAGAGCTGGACACTACTGAGCACGTGCACACGCACACACAGACACACACACAGTTTGGTGAATAAAGTAGTTGCTCAGTCGTGTCTGCCTCTTTGCAGCCCCATGGACTATACAGTCCATGGAATTCTCCAGGCCAGAATACTGGAGTGGGTATCATTTCCCTTCTCCAGGAGATCTTCCCAACCCAGGAATCAAGCCCAGGCCTCCCCCATTGGGGGTGGATTCTTCACCAGCTGAGCCACAGGAGAGGCCCGAATAAAGCAGAGGAGAAAAGAAAGAGAAACAAACCTCTCTAGGCTCCCCGAAGCACTAGGTGGCAGAATGTGCTCAGCACAGCTCTGCGGGCCTCCAGCTGGGACCGGCTTGGTGTTGTTGCCCGGGCCCCGTAACTAGGTCACAGTTAAATTGGGAAACGTGCGCTGTCCTGTGGACAGAAGCTCAGGGGCCGTTGCTGCTTCTTCAGAGGCAGGGCTGTGCATGGCCAGCAGCCGCTGAGGCGGCCTGCTGCCCCCTTCCTTCCTGTTTGCTTTGCTCTGCTGTGTCATGAGGGTCTCTCCTTCGTCTCTGCTGGGCCGGGACCTGCTGGGACGTCACCCAGCTCAACACTGGGGGCTCAGATGGTATGGTTCCTGCCTCCCATTCCAATCTATGCACACTCTGCTTTAAAACAGCTTTTGTGGTAGCAGAATTCACATTTTCAAGAAAGTGCATAGCTTTGTTAAAAGAAGCATCACGTCAAAAAAGAAAACAAGAATGAAATAACGCCACTTGCAGCAACATAGATGGATCTAGAGATTGCCATACTGAGTGAAGTAAGTCAGACAGAGAAGGAGAAATACTGTATGACATCCCTTATACAGGGAATCTAAAAGAAATGATGCGAATGAACTTACAAAACAGAAACAGACTCACAGACTTAGAGAAGGAACCAAATGAGCCCTGGGCCAGCTGTGCTGGATTGAAATCGTGTCCCCCGAAAATACATGTCCACCCACAGCCTCAGAATGGATTCTACTCTGACACAGGAGAACCTCAGAATGGATTCTACTCTGACACAAGGTCTTCGCAGACGTAAACAGTTATGATGAATTCATGCTGGATTTGTTGTTGTTCAGTCGCTAAGTTGTGTCCAACTCTTTGTGAAGCAACCAACTGCAACATGCCAGGCTTCTCTGTCCTTCGCTATCTCCAAGAGTTAGCTCAAACTCATGTTCGTTGTGTCTTTTATGCTATCTAACCATCTCATCTTCTGTCTTCCCCTTCTCCTCCTGCCTTCAATCTTTCCCAGCATCAGGGTCTTTTCCAATGAGTTGGCTCTTCACATCAGGTGGCCAAAGTATTGGAGCTTCAGCTTCTGCATCAGTCCTTCCTATGAATGTTCAGGGTTACGGTAGTCTCTTGTAACCAGGAAGGGTTAATTTTGAATTTATGATGGATCAGCTTCTGTATAAATATAAAGAAAACTGAGTGCCAAAGAATTGATGCTTTTGAACTGTGGTGTTGGAGAAGACACTTGAGAGTCCTTTGGACTACAAGGAGATCCAACGAGTCCATTCTAAAGGAGATCAGTCCTGGGTGTTCATTGGAAGCACTGATGTTGAAGCTGAAGCTCCAATCCTTGGGCCACCTAATGCAAAGAGCTGAGTCATTTGAAAACACCCTGATGCTGGGAAAAATTAAAGGCAGGAGGAGAAGGGGATGACAGAGGATGGGATGGTTGGATGGCTTCACCGACTCAATGGAGATGAGTTTGAGTAGACTGGGAGTTGGTGATGGACAGGGAGGCCTGGGGTGTTATGGTCCATGGGGTAGCGAAGAGTTGGACACGACTGAGAGACTGAACTGAACTGAGCTTCTGTGACTTTAACTCTTTTTTGTTATTATAAATACAGATAATGGCCTGCTTCAGGGAGTTAACCTGAGCCCACCTGTGAAGGACAGTTAGGAAGTGAAACTAACACATCCCTTGCCTGAGGCCTGCCACTCTCTAGGGGACATTTGGAAGAATTGGATAGCCATTTTACTTTGTTTCCGCACCTCCCCCCATCTCTAATCCATAAAAGAACCTGGCAACCAGGCTGCCTACAAGAGGGTTATTTTGAGGCGCTAGCCTGCCATCTTCTCGATTGTTGGCTCTGGAATTAAGTCCCTTCCTGATCCCAGCACCTTGTCTTGGATTCATTGACTTGATGCTTGGGGCTGGTGCACGGGGATGATCCAGAGAGAGGATATGGGGTGGGAGGTGGGAGGGGGATTCAGGATTGGGAGCTCGTATACACCCGTGGTGGATTCATGTCAATGTATGGCAAAACCAATACGGTAATGCAAAGTAAAATAAAGTAAAAAAAAAAAAAAAAAAAATTAAACATTGACTTGCGGCGAGCAGACTGAGCTGTTACTCGACAACAGTCCTAGTCCCATGACTGGTGTCCTTATAAGCAGACAGAGGGGAGACATCCACGTGATGATGCAGAGATTGCAGTGATCTGTCCACAAGGATCTCCCAGGATCGCTGGAGTCCAGGAGGCGGGAGGGAGGATGGACAGAGTCCCCTTCAGAGGCTGCAGAGGGAACTGCCCTACAGACGCTTCCAGACTGGGAGGGAGTAAACCTCAATAAGAGACAGGGAAACAGTCACACATTGTCTATCCCCATCAACCCTGCAGGGCAGAATGGCCCCCAGGGCAGCCCTCCCCTGACCCTGCCCTCAAAGCCTTGGGTCAGCTCTTCTGCTTTCTTCACCTCCTGGGGGCAATAGGACCCAGTCCAAAGTCATGGACTGCTTCCTTCTCTTCATTTTGGGCCTCAGCTTGATTCTCTCCCTGGGCTCTGGGCTGAGAATTAGCGTCCTCCCTCCGCTCACCCAAGGGTGGGTGCCCATAGCAAGGCCACCCTTCTCTCCAAAGAGACCTCTCCACCAGTCTCCTCCACAAGGCCTCTCTTCGATGCTAAAAAAACCCCGCCTTGCTAAAAGGCCCAGGTGTTGGGCCACAGGTTCCTTCAATCCCTTTGAAGTTGTGCATCTGGGGGCAGTTTGGGGGTTTTTCATGGTCATTTTGGTCCCCCAGTTCCCTTCTAACATTTTATTACAGGTATATATATATACATCAGTTCAGTTCAGTTTAGTCGCTCAGTCGTGTCCGACTCTTTGCAACCCCATGAATCACAGCACGCCAGACCTCCCTGTCCATCACCAACTCCCAGAGTTCACTCAGACTCACGCCCATTGAGTCAGTGATGCCATCCAGCCATCTCATCCTCGGTCGTCCCTTCTCCTCCTGTCCCCAATCACTCCCAGCATCAGAGTCTTTTCCAGTGAGTCAACTCTTCGCATGAGGTGGCCAAAGTACTGGAGTTTCAGCTTTAGCATCATTCCTTCCAAAGAAATCCCAGGGTTGATCTCCTTCAGAATGGACTGGTTGGAT
>SJYT01056445.1:8572-54922 GCA_006410635.1 Cephalophus harveyi
AGTTATGACCAACCTAGATAGCATATTCAAAAGCAGAGACATTACTTTGCCGACTAAGGTCCGTCTAGTCAAGGCTATGGTTTTTCCTGTGGTCATGTATGGATGTGAGAGTTGGACTGTGAAGAAGGCTGAGCACCGAAGAATTGATGCTTTTGAACTGTGGTGTTGGAGAAGACTCTTGAGAGTCCCTTGGACTGCAAGGAGATCCAACCAGTGCATTCTAAAGGAGATCAGCCCTGGGATTTCTTTGGAAGGAATGATGCTCACGTTGAAACTCCAGTACTTTGGCCACCTCATGTGAAGAGTTGACTCATTGGAAAAGACTCTGATGCTGGGAGGGATTTGGGGGCAGGAGGAGAAGGGGACGAGAGAGGATGAGATGGCTGGATGCCATCAGTGACTCGATGGACGTGAGTCTGAGTGAACTCCGGGAGTTGGCGATGGACAGGGAGGCCTGGCGTGCTGTGATTCATGGGGTTGCAAAGAGTCAGACACAACTGAGTGACTGAACTGAACTGATCTGAACTGAACCTGTTTGTTATCACTATGCGCTAGCAATACTAAACATTAGTAATGAAATAATATTCATCCCTAAAAATAATTTTTTGGTGTTTAAAACAGTCACAATCACATCTTTGTGATATATATATGTATGAAGTATGTATTTATATATAGTAGACAAATATCCATACTTATTTGTTATAATGCATATAACTTATGTGTGTACATGTAAAATTTAATATCCCAAGCAAAATATGTAACTTCAGTTTTTGTTTATTCATATGTAAAATGAGATTAATCATATACCTCATAACATTTGTGAGTGTTAGATGAGGTAAAATGTACAAAGCATTTAGCAGGCTATTTAGCACATTGAAAAAGATAGTAATATTTGCTGTTACTGTAATGATCTAAATTGCAGAATATCACTAGGTTATAAGGATACAGAAGTGAAAAAAAAGGGAGTCTGTTTCTTTAAAAATAGAAACCTGTGCTGTTTGTTTGTTCTTTTAGAATAGGTAGCAAGTAAGCAAAGAGGAATTAAAGAGTCTCTTGATAAATCTGAAAGAGGAGAGTGAGAAAGTTGGCTTAATACTCAGTATTCAGAAAACTACGATCATGGCATCTGGTCCCATCACTACATGGCAAATAGATGGGGAAACAATGGAAACAGTGAGAGATTTTATTTTGGGGGGATCCAAAATCCCTGCAGAAGGTGACTGCAGCCATCAAATGAAAAGACGCTTGCTCCTTGGAAGAAAAGTTATGACCAACCTAGACAACATATTAAAAAGCAGAGACATTATGTTGCCAACAAAGGTCCATCTATTCAAAGCTATGGTTTTTCCAATTGTCATGTATGGATGGGAGTTGGACTACAAAGAAAGCTGAGCACTGAAGAATTGATGATTTTGAACTGTGGTGTTGGAGAAGACTCTTGAGAGTCCCTTGGATAGCAAGGAGATCTAACCGTCCCATCCTAGAGGAAATCAGTCCTGAATATTCATTGGAAGGACTGATGAAGCTGAAACTCCAATACTTCGGCCACCTGATGCAAAGAACTGACTCATTTGAAAAGACCCTGATGCTGGGAAAGATTGAGGGCAGGAGGAGACAGAGGATGAGATGGTTGGATGGCATCACCGACTCAATGGACATGAGTTGGAGGGGAGTTGGTAATGGACAGAGAAGGCTGGCATACTGCAGTCCATGGGGTCATGAAGAGTCTGACACAACTGAGTGGCTGAATTGACTGACTGAAGCAATAATACAGTATGACTGGGGATTTCAGTAACAGTGGTAGTTTCAGCCACTAGTTCAGTTCAGTGATGTCTGACTGTATGTGACTCTGTGAACCAGAGCACGCAAGGCCTCCCTGTCCATCACCAACTCCCGGAGTCCACACAAACCCATGTCCATTGAATTGGTGATGTCATCCAACCATCTCATCCTCTGTTGTCCCCTTCTCCTCCTGCCCTCAATTTTTCCCAGCATCAGGGGCTTTTCAAATAAGTCAGCTCTCCACATCAGGTGGCCAAAGTATTGGAGTTTCACCTTCAACATCAGCCCTTCCAATGAACACCCAGGACTGATTTCTTTAGGATGGACTGGTTGGGTCTCCTTTCAGTCCAAGAGACTCTCTAGAGTCTTCTCCAACACCACAGTTAAAAAGCATCAATTCTTCAGCACTCAGCTTTCTTTATAGTCCAACTCTCATATCCATACATGACCACTGGAAAAACCATAGCCTTGACTAGATGGACCTTTGTTGGCAAAGGAATGTCTCTGCTTTTTAAAATTCTATCTAGGTTGGTCATAACTTTCCTTCCAAAGAGTAAGTGTCTTTTAATTTCATGGCTGCAATCACCATCTGCAGTGATTTTGGAGACCAGAAAAATAAATTCATCCACTGTTTCCACTGTTTCCCCATCTATTTCCCATGAACTGGTGGGACCGGCTGCCATGATCTTAGTTTTCTGAATGTTGAGCTTTAAGCCAACTTTTTCACTCTCCTCTTTGACCTTCATCAAGAGGCCCTTTAGTTCTTCACTTTCTGCTGTAAGGGTGGTATCATCTGCATATCTGAGTTGATTGATATTTCTCCTGGCAATGGTGATTCCAGCTTGTGCTCCCTCCAACCCAGCGTTTCTCATGATGTACTCTGCATATAAGTTAAATAAGCAGGGTGACAATATACAGCCTTGACGTACTCCTTTTCCTATTTGGAACCAGTCTGTTGTTCCATTCCAGTTCTAATTGTTGCTTCCTGACCTGCATACAGGTTTCTCAAGAGGCTGGTCAGGTGGTCTGGTATTCCCATCTGTTTCAAAATTTTTCACAGTTTATTGTGATCCACAAAGTCAAAGTCTTTGTCATAGACAATAAAGAAGAAATAGATTTTTTTCTGGAGCTCTATTGCTTTTTTCATGATCCAGCAGATATTGGCAATTTGATCTCTGGTTCTTCTGCCTTTTTTAAAGTGACCTTGAACATTTGGAAGATGCTAAGTTGTCCAACTCTTGTGACTCCATGGATTGTAGTCTGCCCAGCTCCCATGTCCATGGGATTCTCCAGACAATAATACTTGAGGGAGTTGTCATTTCCTTCTCCAGGAGATCTTCCTGACCCAGGAATCAAACCCATGTCTCCTACATTGTAGGTAGATTATTTACCGACTGATCTCTGAGGGAAGCTCTTCTGTAAGAGTAGATATATGAAAATACAGTAATAACTATAAAAAGAGTAATAATTTATTTCTGAGATGTAATAATGGAGATACCTTTCATTTTTTTTATATATTTAATATATAATAGAATGTTGTTTTGCAACTTTCATTTTCTTACACATTTACTTTTAAAGCAATTAATTCCTTCTTAATGAAAAAAAAGTGTTTAAAAGACTTTTAATTAGCATTTAGATTTTTGTATTTCTTTTATTTATTTATTTTTCTTTTCTTTTTTTTTTAATTTTTATTTTTACTTTATTTTACTTTACAATACCATATTGGTTTTGCCATACATTGACATGAATCCACCATGGGTGTATATTAGCTCCCAATCCTGAATCCCCCTCCCACCTCCCACCCCATATCATCTCTCTGGATCATCCCCGTGCACCAGCCCCAAGCATCCTGTATCCTAAAATGAGTAATTCAAACAGGCTCTGATGTGTAAGTGCAACTAATTATTTTAATTTTGGTCTCATCCATTCACAGAGCATTCAGTGCTTAAATCTATCCCATTTATAATACAACAGTTGTCAAGGAATTGGGTACTATGAGCTAAAATCATATGGGCCAATTCTCCATAATGCAAAAGAAAATAAGGGGAAGGGAAAGAAGGGACACACTGGAGCACACATAAACTCACAGAGAGAGACAGAACTCAAGAGCAAGAAAAAAAAAGGGAGAGAGAATACAAGTGCTGGGATGATGGGGAAATAGGTTGATACATATGAACCTGGTATGTCTCAAGATTTGGTAATTTCATCAGACAATAGCATGGAAAATTAGCTTCCAGGCTATAGTGTTTTAGAAGGAAGAAAGGAGTATAATAATATGCTAGTATCAAAGATTTTCCTCAACTTCCTAGGCTCCCCTTAAGAAAATATTTTTGGCCATGATAGTTCTCTGGGATAAATTGCCCTTTCCCTAGAATGTGAAAGTACTCATGTCTGACTCATGAACCGCTCTATCTTTGTTTTATCTTAGGTATTCTGATTCAAGAATTATATCATGAGTGATACTGATGTCTTGTATCATGATACAGACATGCACAGTTCATTCTGAGACTATGATCTTGAAATATATATACATATATATATATATAACATGTATTATGTGATATATATTGCATATATATATTAATGCTCTCTCTGTGCCTTATCACATATG
This sequence comes from Cephalophus harveyi, assembly GCA_006410635.1. Classification (NCBI taxonomy): domain Eukaryota; kingdom Metazoa; phylum Chordata; class Mammalia; order Artiodactyla; family Bovidae; genus Cephalophus; species Cephalophus harveyi. Next base: position 12,966 of record SJYT01056445.1, read on the forward strand.
CCCCTAGAGTAATGGTATCAGACATATACAATCCATTGGATAGTGTTCAATTCGAGTAACAGAAAATGTTTATGAAAAAATATTCATTTGTATAATTAAATTAATATTAATAGTATGAGGAGGGGAAATAAAAGGGGCACATCTTTGCTATTTAGGATTTCAAATTCCTCAGTTCAGTTCAGTTCAGTTCAGTCACTCAGCCGTATCCGACTCTGCAACACCATGAATTGCAGCACACCAGGATTTTCTGTCCATCACCAACTCCTGGAGTTCACTCAAACTCACGTCCATCGAGTCCGTGATGCCATCCCCAGCCATCTCATCCTCTGTCGTCCCCTTCTCCTCCTGCCCCCAATCTCTCCCAGCATCAGAGTCTTTTCCAATGAGTCAGCTCTTCGCATGAGGTAGCCAAAGTACTGGGGTTTCAGCCTCAGCATCATTCTTTCCAAAGAACACCCAGGACTGATCTCTTTTAGAATGGACTGATTGGATCTCCTTGCAGTCCAAGGGACTCTCAAGAAGATGTGTATAAGAGACAGGTCTGACTCTGTGCGACTCCATAGATGGCAGCTCACCAGGATCCCCCGTCCCTGGGATTCTCCAGGCAAGAATACTGGAGTGGGTTGCCATTTCCTTCTCCAATGCATGAAAGTGAAAGTGAAGTCCAATTCTTAGCAACCCCATGGACTGCAGCCCACCAGGCTCCTCCATCCATGGGATTTTCCAGGCAAGAGTACTGGAGTGGAGTGCCATTGAGATGGAAAACCATACTTGTAAATTAAGGATTTAAAAAGTACACTGATATTCTCTCAATTTGTCACCCCTCTCCTTCAACCCCAGTCCACAGGTCTGTTCTATATGTCTGTGTCTCCACTGTTGCCCTGTGAATATTAATATCTTCATCAGTATCATACTTCTAGATTCCATATATATGCATTATGGTAGAAGCCAGCACAATATTGCAATGCAGTTATCTTCCTTCAATAGGAAACATGATCTCAAAATATCTTTAAAATCAAGTTATTCTTAAGTTTTTTTTTTAATAGAAAATTTACCCAGAATTGAAAAGATATACTACACCTGAAAACAAATTATTAAAACACAAAGAAAAACTAAAAATCATGAAACATTTAGTTCAGTTCAGTTGCTCAATCATGTCCGACTCTGTGATGCCATGGATTGCGGCACACCAAGCCTCCCTGTCCACCACCAAACTCCAGAGTTTACCGAACTCAAGTCCATTGAGTTGGTGCCATCCAACAGTCTCATACTCTGTCGTCCCCTTCTCCTACTGCCTTCAATCTTTCCTAGCATCAGGATCTTTTCCAATGAGTCAGCTCTTTGCATAAATTGGCCAAAGTATTGGAGTTTCAGCTTTAACATCAGTCCTTCCAATGACTATTCAGGACTGATCTCCTTTAGGATGGACTGGTTGGATATCCTTGCAGTCCAAGGGACTCTCAAGAGTCTTCTCCAACAGCACAGTTTAAAAACATGAATTATTCAATGCTCAGTTTTCTTTATGGTCCAACTCTCACATCCATACATGACTACTGGAAAAACCATAGCCTTGACTAGACAGACCTTTGTTGGCAATGTCTCTGCTTTTTAATGTGCTCTCTAAGGTGGTCATCATTTTTCTTCTAAGGAGTAAACATCTTTTAATTTCATTACTGCAGTCACAATCTGCAGTGGTTTTTGAAGCCAAAAAAAATAAAAAAAAAAATAAAGTCTGTCACTGTTTCCTCTGTTTCCCATCTATTTGCTATGAAGTGATGGGGCTAGATGCCATATCTTTCTGAATGTTGAGTTTTAAGCCAACTGTTTCACTTTCCTCTTTCACTTTCATCAAGAGTCTTTTTAGTTCTTCTTCACTTTTTGCCATAAGGGTGATGTCATCTGCATATCTGAGGTTCTTGATATTTCTCCCGGCAATCTTGATTCCAGTTTGTGTTTCTTCTAGCCCAGCTTTTCTCATGATGTACTCTGCATAGAAATTAAATAAGCAGGGTGACAATATACAGCCTTGACGTACTCCTTTTTTCTATTTGAAACCAATCTGTTGTTCCATGTCCAGTTCTAACTATTGCTTCCTTACCTGCATACAGATTTCTCAAGAGGCAGGTTAGGTGGTCTGGTATTCCCATCTCTTTCAGAATTTTCCACAGTGTATTGTTATCCACACAGTCAAGGCTTTGACATAGTCAGAAAAGCAGAAATATATGTTTTCTGGAATTCTTTTGCTTTTTCAATAATCCAGCTGATGTTGGTAATTTTATCTCTGCTTCTTCTGCATTTTCTAAAACCAGCTTGAGCATCTTGAATTACATGGTTCACATATTGTTGAAGCCTGGCTTGGAGAATTTTGAGCATTACTTTACTAGCGTGTGAGATGAGTGCAATTGTGTGGTAGTCTGAGCATTCTTTGGCATTGCCTTTCTTTGGGATTGGAATGAAAACTGATCTTTTCCAGTCCTGTGGCCACTGCTGAGTTTTCCAAATTTGCTGGCATGTTGAGTGCAGCATTTTCACAGCATCATCTTTAACAGATTTCTCAAGAGGCAGGTTAGGTGGTCTGGTATTCCCATCTCTTTCAGAATTTTCCACAGTGTATTGTTATCCACACAGTCAAGGCTTTGACATAGTCAGAAAAGCAGAAATATATGTTTTCTGGAATTCTTTTGCTTTTTCAATAATCCAGCTGATGTTGGTAATTTTATCTCTGCTTCTTCTGCATTTTCTAAAACCAGCTTGAGCATCTTGAATTACATGGTTCACATATTGTTGAAGCCTGGCTTGGAGAATTTTGAGCATTACTTTACTAGCGTGTGAGATGAGTGCAATTGTGTGTTAGTCTGAGCATTCTTTGGCATTGCCTTTCTTTGGGATTGGAATGAAAACTGATCTTTTCCAGTCCTGTGGCCACTGCTGAGTTTTCCAAATTTGCTGGCATGTTGAGTGCAGCATTTTCACAGCATCATCTTTTAGTATTTGAAATAGCTCAACTGAAATTCTGTAACCTCTGCTTGCTGTGTTTGTAGTGATACTTTCTAAGGCCCACTTGACTTTGTATTCCAGGATGTCTGGCTCTAGGTGGCCATTGTGATTATCTGGGTCGTGAAGATCTTTGTTGTATACTTCTATGTTTTCCTGCCACCTCTTCTTAATATCTTCTGCTTCTGTTAGGTCCATACCATTTCTGTCTTTTATTGAGCCCATCTTTGCATGAAATGTTCCCTTGACCTCTCTAATTTTCTTAAAGAGATCTCTAGTATTTCCCACTCTATGTTTTCCTCTATTTCTTTGTACTGATCATTAAGGAAGGCTTTCTTATCTCTCCTTGCTATTCTTTGGAACTCTGCATTCAAATAGGTATATCTTTCTTTCTCTCCTTTGTTTTTACAATTTTCTTCTTTTCAAAGCTATTTGTAAGGCCTCCTCAGACATCCATTTTTCTTTTTTGCATTTATTTTCTTGGGGATGGTCTTGATCCCTGTGTCCTGTACAATGTCATGAACCTCCACCTCCATCTGTAGTTCTTCAGGAATTCTATCAGATCTAATCTATTGAATTTATTTCTGACTCTTATTGTATAATCTAAGGGATTTGATTTAGGTCATACCTGAATGGTCTAGTGGTTTTCCCTATTTTTTTTTCAATTTAAGTCTCTGTTTGGCAATAAGGGGTTCATGATCTGAGCCACAGTTAGCTCCCAGTCTTGTTTTTGCTGACTGTACAGAGCTTCTCTATCTTTGGCCACAAAGAATATAATCAATCTGATTTCAGTATTGACTATCTGGTATATCCATGTGTAGAGTCTTCTCTTGTGTTGTTGGAAGTGGATATTTGCTATGACCAGAGAGTTCTCTTTGCAAAATTCTGTTAGCCTTTGCCCTGCTTCATTCTGCACTCCAAGGTCAAACTTGCCTGTTACTCCAGGTGTTTCTTGACTTCTGGCTTTTGCAGGAAAGGATCAGTTACCCCACAAGAGACTGACCCAGACTTTCCCAGGAGTGTCCAGGAGTCTCCAGCAGAGGTGTGGGTTGGTGGTGGCCTGCTGCAGGGTTGGGGGCAGTGAGTGTAACAGTACATGCATGGGATCTGTTGAAGGAGGTCTCCATTATCTTCATTACCTCCACCATAGCTTAAATCAGTCCTGAATATTCATTGGAAGGACTGATGCTGAAGCTGAAACTCCAATACTTTGGTCACTTGATGCAAAGAACTGACTCACTGGAAAAGACCCTGACACTGGGATAGATTGAAGGCAGGAGGAAGAGGGGATGATAGAGGATGAGATGGTTGGATGGCATCACCAATTCAATGGGCATGAGTTTGAGTAAACTCTGGGAATTGGTGATGGACAGAGAGCCCCTCGGGTTGCAAAGAGTTGGACGTGACTGAATGGCTGAACTGAACTGAAAGAAAGAAAGAAAGTGAAGTCACTCAGTCATGTCTGACTCTTTGCGGCCCCATTGGCTGCAACATACCAGGTCTCTCCATCCATGGGATTTTTAGGCAAGAGTACTCGAGTGGGTTGCCACTTCCTTCTCCAAGGGATCTTCCCAACCCAGGGATCGAACTTGGTCCCCCCACATTGTAGGCAGATGCTTTACTGTCTGAGCCACCAGGGAAGTCTGAACTGAAATAGCAGGGAGGGAACAGAGCTCCACTCATCAGCAGAAAATTGATTAAAGATTTACTGAGCATGACCCTGCACATAAGAACAAGTCCCATTTTCCCCCTTTGTCAGTCTCTTTCATCAGGAAAGTTTCATAAGCCTCTCCATCAGAGGGCAGAAAGATTGAAAACCACAATCACAGAGAACTAACCAATCTGATCACATGGACCACAGCCCTGTCTAACTCAATGAAACTATGAGCCATGCCATGTATGGACACCCAAGATAGACGGGTTATGGTGGAGAGTTCTAACAAAATGTAGTCCATTGGAGAAGGGAATGGCAAACCATTTCATTATTCTTACCTTGAGAATCCCAAGAACAGTACGAAAAGGGAAAAAAATAGGACACTGAAAGATAAACACTCCAGGTCAGTAGGTTCCCAAAATGCTACTGAAGATCAATGGAGAAATAACTCCAGAAACAATGAAGAAAAAAAGCCAAAGCAAAAATAATACCCAGTTGTGGATGTGGCTGGTGATAGAAGCAAAGTCTGATGCTGTAAACAGCAACATTGCATAGGAATCTGGAATGTTAGGTCCACGAATCAAGGCAAATTGGAAGTGGTCAAACAGGACATGGCAAGAGTGAACACAGACATTTTAGAAATCAGCAAACTAAAATGGACTGGAACGGGTGAATTTAAATCAGATGACCTTTATGTCTACTACTGTGGGCAAGAATCCCTTAGAAGAAATGGAGTAACCATCATAGTCAACAAAAGAGTCTGAAATGCAGTACATGGAACATTACACAGTTGCAAATTGGTATCACTTTTCTTTTAAATTCTATTTCTATTTATCTTATTATAACACAAATTAATTAAAAATTCTGAATCTGTATTTAATCTTTGATAATGGTTAAGCAATCTTGAAAATTTTAATATATTTTGATAATGATTTTTAAAAGTACCTTTGGTGTTTTTTCATTATGCTATTACTTTTACTAAAATTTTTGGAGTGTTTAAAAAAAATGGAAAATCAGACTTCAACTGAAATGGTGGAATAATAGGACAAGGAAAAAGAAAGAAAGAATTCAATAGCTGAAATTTTAAATAAAACATACTAGAAGGAATAAATAACATACAAAATGATGCAGATGGAACAATGAAAATCATCTGCTCAGAACAAAGAAAAACAATATTTTTTAATGAAAAAAAATTAGGCTATATCGAGATAACATTGTATACCAACATTCCCATTATGAGAGTCCCAGAAATAGAAGAGTGAGAAAAAGTGGATCAAAAATGTATCTGAAGAAATTATGTCTAGAACTGCCAAATCTGAATAAACAGATATCTAGGTACAGGAAGTAAGAACATGCCAAAGAAGATAACCTAAAGAGAACCAAACAAAAACATCACAATAGAATATGGCAAAACCAATACAATATTGCAAAGTAAAAAAAAAAAAATAATAAAAAAAATAAAAAAAAAAAGAATTGACAAAAGTTAAAGACAAAATTCTGATGTCAGTAAGACAAAAAATAGAATGAATCTAGTTAGAGGAAATAAGAGGAAAATAGAAAATACAAGGGAATCCACATAAGGCTACCAGCTGATTTCTCTACAGAAACTTTGCAGGCCAGAAGAGAGTGGCATGATCCATGCAAAGTGTTGGAAGGGGAGAACTTGCAACCTGAAGTACTCTACCCAGAAATATTATTGTTTAGAATAGAAGGAGAGAGAAAGGTATTCTCAGACAAGCAAAAATTAAGAGAGATTATCAATATGAAACCTACCAGGGTAGGTTAAAGAGCCTTCTCTAAAAGGAACACTAGTAAGAATTTGTAGAAAAGGGAAAATCCCATTAGGAAAGGCAAGTTACAGTAAGGACTGAGGATCAACCATGTAAATAAGCAAGGTAAAGATTAAGAGACAAAAATTGTAAAAACAACTATAATTGAAATAAATAGCTAAAGTTTAAATGTGAACATGTAAAATATGACATCAAAAACACAGAACTTGGAAGAGAGGAGTGAAAAGGGTGGACAATTTAGGGTGTGTTTCAACTTTAATGACAGCCAGTTTAAACAAGTAATATAGTTGTAGATCAACATATATGAACCCCATGAGAAATACAAATTTAAAACCTACAGTATATGCACAAAAACAAAAAGAAAGAAACATAGTACTAAAGAAAATGATCACAATGCAAGGTAAGAAACAAAAAGAAGTAACAAAGAAGAACCATAAAAACAACCAAAAAACAAGTAACAAATTGTCAATAAGTACTTAACTATCATTAATTACTTTAAATGTCAATAGAGGAAATGCTTCATTCAAGACATATGGTGGTTAATTGTACAAAAGAACAAGACTCCTTAATATGCTACCTACAGAGACTGAAAGTGGAATGATGTAAAATGATATTTCATGCAGAGATGACAAAAAAGTGGAAGTAGCTACACTTATATCGGATAAAATAGACTTTTAAAAAAGGCTATGACAAAAGACAAACAAGGCAGTATAGAATGACACAGAGATTTATACAAGAGGAGGATTAAACTTGTTAGCATAAATGCAACTAACTTCAGTTCAGTTCAGTTCAGTTGCTCAGTCGTGTCCGACTCTTTGCGACCCCATGAATCGCAGCATGCCAGGCCTCCCTGTCCATCACCATCTCCCGGAGTTCACTCAGATTCACGTCCATCGAGTCCGTGATGCCATCCAGCCATCTCATCTTCTGTCGTCCCCTTCTTCTCCTGCCCCCAATCCCTCCCAGCATCACAGTCTTTTCCAATGAGTCAACTCTTCTCATGAGGTGGCCAAAGTACCAGTTTCAGCTTTAGCATCATTCCTTCCAAAGAAATCCCAGGGCTGATCTCCTTCAGAATGGACTGATTGGATCTCCTTGCAGTCCAAGGAACTCTCAAGAGTCTTCTCCAACACCACAGTTCAAAAGCATCAATTCTTCAGCACTCAGCCTTCTTCACAGTCCAACTCTCACATCCATACATGACCACAGAAAAAACCACAGCCTTGACTAGAGGGACCTTAGTCGGCAAAGTAATGTCTCTGCTTTTGAATATGCTATCTAGGTTGCTGCTGCTGCTGCTGCTGCTAAGTCGCTTCAGTCGTGTCCGACTCTGTGCGACCCCATAGACGGCAGGCTCCGCCGTCCCTGGGATTCTCCAGGCAAGAACACTGGAGTGGATTGCCATTTCCTTCTCCAGCTATCTAGGTTAGAAGTACCTAAATATAAACTGCAAATATGAACACATATAAAAGGTGAAATGAACAATAATACAAACACAGTAGGAGACTTTAACACCTCCAATGACATCAAGAGACAGATCACCTGGAAGGAAAATCAATGAGAAGAATGGCCTGAAAAGAAAAAATAGAACAGTTGGATTTAATAGGTATCTACAGGATATTCCATCCAAAAACAACAGAATATAAATTATTTTCAAGTGCACATGAAATGTTCTCCAGAATAGCTCCTATGCTGTGCCACAAAACAAGTATCAACAGATTTAAAATCATAGTATATCAAGCATATTTTCCAGCAACAGTATACATCTAGAAATACATTATAGAAAAGAAAACATGAAAAGAACAAAACGTGTATAATAATAATAAATATGTTACTAAAGTACCAATGGGTCAACCAAGAAATCAGAGAGGAAATCAGAAAATACCCCAAGACAAATGAAAGTGGAAACAAGACACCCTAAAACACTTGTAATGCAGCAAAAGTAGTTTTAAGAGGGAAGTTTGTGGTGACACACAGCTTCCTCAAGAAACAAGAAAAATCTCAAAATCTCAAACAACCTAAGATTCCATCTAAAGGAATTAGAAAAAGAACAAGCAAAGCCTAAAGTCAGAGTAAGGAAGGAAGCAGTTAAATTGAGAAAGTAAAAGTGAAAGTCACTCAGTCGTGTCCAACTCTTTGTGACTCCATGTATTATACACTCCATGGAATTCTCTAGGCCAGAATACTGGAGTGAATAGCCATTTGCTTCTCCAGGGTATCTTCCCAATCTAGGGACTGAATCCAGGTCTCCTGCATTGCACATGGATTCTTTACCAGCTGAGCCACAAGGGAAGCAGGAAATACATAAAACAGAAAATTTTAAAAAGATATGTAGCAGATTCATGTTGATGTATGGTAAGACCAATACAATACTGTAAGGCAATTAGCCTCCAATTAAAATAAATAAATTTAAATTTTTTAAAAAAGCTATGCAAAAGATCTATAAAACGAAGTCTGCTTTTTTGAAAAGAAAATCAAAATTGATGTATCTTTAGCCAGACTCACCAAGAACAAAGAGGATCCAAATAAGCAAAATAAGAAATGAAACAGGAGAAATAGCAACTGATACCACAGAGATACAAAAAGTTATAAGAGGACACTATGAACAGTTATATGTCAACAAAGTGGATAGCCTAGAAGAAATAGATGAATTTCTATCAGCCTGCCAAGACTGAAGTAAGAAGAGATAGATAATTTGAAGAGGCCAAATACTAGTAAAGAAATTGACTTTGTAATTTAAAAAAAAAAAAAAAAAAGACTTCCAGCCAACAAGAGTCCAGGAGTTGATGACTTCCCAAGGGAAGTCTACCAACCATATAAAGAATTAATGCCTTCTATTATCAAAGCATTACAAAAAATTGAAAAGGATAGAACACTCCCCGGTTCATTCTTGAAGGCCACCATTACACTGATACCTAAAATAGACAAAATCACTAGAAAAAATTACAGGCAAATATCATTGAAGAATATAGATGCAAAATTCCTCAACAAAATATTAGCAAACTAAATGCAATAATATATAAGAATGAGACACCATTCTTTCAGGGATTTATTTTGGATTTATTTCAGGGACACAAGGAAGACTCAATATTCACAAATCAATCAGAGTAATACATCACATTAACAAAAGGAAGTATATAAATCTCACCATAATTTCTACAACACTGAAAAAGCATTTAACAAAATTCAACATCCACTCATGATAAATACTCTCATCAAATAGGGCATAGAAGAAACATATGTCAACATAATAAAGACCACTTATTCCAAACTCACAGGTACCTAATATTCAAAAGTAAGCCCTTTCCTCTAAATTTAGGAGAAGGCAACGGTGCCTTCTTGCCACTTCTATGTAACATAGTTTTGGAAGTCCTAGCTGTAATAATCAGACCGGACAAATAAATAAAAGCACCCAAATTGTAAGGGGAGAAGTAAAACCACCACTATTTGCAGAAGACATGATACTTTTTATAGAAAACCCTAAGTTCTCCCTGCAAAATCTATCAGACATAGTAAATGAATTCAGAAAATGTAAAGGATACAAGATTAACATACAAAAATACACTAATAATGAATTGTCAGAAATAGAAAGTAAAATAAAATAGTTTTTTAAATCACATCAAAGAGAATAAAATACCAAGGAATAACTGTAACTAGAGAGCTGAAAGACCTATGCATGCTCTGAAAACTATGACACATTGATGAGAGAAAATGAAGAAGATAAAATTGAATCATTTTGCCCTACAGAATGGGAGAAAATATTTGCAAGTGATGCTACTAACAAGGGGTTAATTACCAAAATATACAAACTGCTCATAAACTTAATATAAAAAGCAACAAAAAAATAAGCAGAAGACCCACACAGACATTTTCCCAAAGATATACAACACTTCACAGCACATGGAAAGATTACTGCTGCTAATTATTAGAAAAATGAAAATCAAAACAACAATGAAATATCATCTTACATATTCAGAATTGCTCTCATAAAAAAATCACAAATAGCAAATGTTGAAGAGGATATGGAGAAAAGGAACCATCTGACACTATTGTTAAGAATATAAATTGGTGAAACCACTTTGGAAAACAGTATGGAAGTTCCTTAAAAAGTTAAAAGTAGAACCACCATATGGCCCAGAAATTACATTCCTGAGTGTAGGAACCTGAAAAAAAAAAAAAAAACCAACCTAGATAGTATTTTCAAAAGCAGAGACATTACTTTGACGACTAAGGTCCCTCTAGTCAAGGCTATGGTTTTTCCTGTGGTCATGTATGGATGTGAGAGTTGGACTGTGAAGAAGGCTGAGCGCCGAAGAGTTGATGCTTTTGAACTGTGGTGTTGGAGAAGACTCTTGAGAGTCCCTTGGACTGCAAGGAGATCCAACCAGTCCATTCTGAAGGAGATCAACGCTGGGATTACTTTGGAAGGAATGATGCTAAAGCTGAAACTCCAGTACTTTGGCCACCTCATGCGAAGAGTTGACTCATTGGAAAAGACTCTGATGCTGGGAAGGATTGGGGGCAGGAGGAGAAGGGGACGACAGAGGATGAGATGGCTGGATGGCATCACCGACTCGATGGACGTGAGTCTGAGTGAACTCCGAGATATGGTAATGAACAGGGAGGCCTGGTGTGCTGTGATTCATGGGGTCACAAAGAGTCAGACACGACTGAGCGACTGAACTGAACTGAACTGAAGTCGCTTCAGTTGTATCCGACTCTGTGCGACCCCAAAGACGGCAGCCCACCAGGCTCCCCCGTCCCTGGGATTCTCCAGGCAAGAACACTGGAGTGGGTTGCCATTTCCTTCTCCAATGCGTGAAAGTGAAAAGTGAAAGTGAAATCGCTCAGTCGTGTCCGATCCTCAATGATCCCCATGGACTGCAGCCTTCCAGGCTCCTCCGTCCAAGGGATTTTCCAGGCAAGAGTATTAGAGTGGGTTGCCATTGCTTTCTCTGAGAATTACCTAGAAGTTTCTCAAAATGCCCCATAGGTGACCTACCAAATCAGAATCTTCAAGAGTGGGGGCAAGAATTTGCATGTTCCTGGTAATTTCATGCACCTCTTGTTGCCTACGTGTGTGTTGGGAGGAGTTGAGGGATTATTAATTATATAAATATTTCTGTATTGTTTGTCTAGTTATGTAATGAGCAAGAACATCTTTTGTAACTTAAAAAAGCCACGATGTCCAAAGAAAATATATCTGTGGTGAATTATCACTTGGGGAAAAAAAAAAAAAAAAAGACACGGAAGTAGCCCAAGTGTCCATTTGTATTTGACTTACATGGATAGAGAAGATGTGGTGTGTATGCATAGTTGTATATGTGTGTGTGTGTGTGTGTGTGTGTATAATATTACTCAGCCATTAAAAAAAGCAATGGCATTTTGTCATTTGAAGCAACGTGGATGGACTTAGAAAATATTATGCTTAGTAAAGTAAATCAGACAAAGACAAATATGGTGTGACTTCAAGTGTATATAGCAAAACAGAAGTAAACTCACAGATACAGTAGTGAGTTTACCAGTAGTGATTACCAGTGGGGAGGGGCAAGATAGGGTTATGGGATTAAGATATACAAGCTATTAAGTATAAAAAAATAAAACTATAATGTATAAAAAGCAATGAGGATATATTGTATAACACAGGGAATTACATTCATTGACTTGCAATAACTTTAGTATATTTTTTAAAAATACTGAATCACTCCCATACAGTGATTATATTAGTACAACTAATATTTGTAAGTTAATTATGCATTTAAAAAAAGAATGGATCTGTGACCCAGTGGAACTGAGGTTTTTCTGTTTCCTTCAGAGAGGTGTAAACTTGACTCCTCTTTTCATTAGAAGAAAACAGTATGCAATTAATTTTTACACTTGAAATTCTTATCTGGTGGACAGTGGAAATTCTAAAAGCAAAACATTTTGAAAACAATTCCAAAATAGAAATAAGAACCATTATTTTGGGCTGAATAATTACAACAGCCACCGTCAGGAAAAAAAAAAAAAAAAAAAAAAATGTACACCCTAATCACCAGAACCTGTGAATACATTCACTCACATGGCAAAAAGGACTTTGTATCTGTGATTAAGAATCTTGAGATAGAGGGTTATGATTTTCCAGGCAGTCCTGATGATGTTCTCATGTGGGTACTTATGAAAAGGATGCAAGAGAGTCAAAAGCAGAGAAGGTGAAATAACAAGAGAAGAATTGGGAAAGAAAGAGAAAACTAAAGACTCTATGCTGCTACTGAAGATGAAAGAAGGGGTCATAAGTCAAAGAATCTAGGTAAACTCTAGCAAGTACAAAAGACAACATATTCTCCTTCAATGTCTCTAAGAGGAGCCTGCGTGGATAACACCATGTCTTTAGACCAATGAGCCTGTCTGGGGACATATGAATTCCAGAAGTGTAAGAGAATAAAGGTGCAATGTTTTATGCACTAAGGTTGTGATAATTTGTTGGAACAACATAGCCAGCCTTTCATACTGCCTTCACCAAGCAATACCAATTTCTGGGAAAATAAAACTTATAATCTACTTTGAGAGATATTTCTTCCCTATGCAAGAGGAGTAAAGATGAACCACTGAAAAACAGGGAAATCAGTTTACCTTTCACAATTTCATGGTAGTGTACTATGTACCAAAAAAGAATAGAATATGGCAACCATGTTTACAGATGCAAGTGATTATACTTGTGAGAAATAGCCTCATAAATGCCTATGCATATGTCATGTTAGAAAGTCATTGGAGGACAAAAATATTCTAATTGTTGTTTTTGCAACCTTAGGAAACTAAAGTTCTTAAGGAAATTAAATTTCCTTAAAACAAGCCTTGTTTAAATCTTAAAAATATAATCTCTGCTTTCTGTCATGAGCCAAGCTAGATAATAAATGCCTTGGAGAGAATACATCTGTAGAGGATGGTATGGATTTTAGAATTATAAAACCTGGTTTAAGTCCTGGCACTATTCTAACTTCACAGATATATGAAAATCAAATGAGATGATAGGTGGCTGTATAACATGTAATCATTGTATTTAAAAACATAATAAATAATGCTATTTAAATAATGTGACACGTTTATCTAATTTATCTGTTTGTCTGTTTTTTCCATCATCACAGTACCTCTGAGATGGCAGTAAGTGGATCTGACTGCTTTTCCTACCTATTGTTGTGCCTACCATTGAGCCCAGAACAACAGAATCTTCATGGGAAAAAGCGCTTATTGAACAAAAAGAAAAGATATGTGCTGCACTGAAGTCACTGCTCCAGAAAGCACTTCCTGTCCTATTCCTAAAATAGCATTTTTGCTTCTACAAAATTTGAGATGGATTTTTAATTTAGTTTAACTAGGTGCTGAATACCTAATAACACTTAAAGAGCTTCAGTTTGGATCAGAATGAAAGATGCCTACTAACAATAGTTAATGATTATTTATGGCAATATTTTAAAAATGAGCATTCTAATGGGGTTACATAAATATTTGACACAGTTTATCTTTATAAATGTGAATAGGAGCTGAGGAAGTAATACCATTCTTCAGAAGGCATTCCTAACTAATAATGTGGGTGGTAAGTGGAATCCATTTGGAAAAACAAGGTTTCGTGTTCTTTCTAATGTAATTTCTATATTTTGCAAATTCTTTAGAGATGAGACACTTAAACAGAAAACAAGTCTCACATTGGAGACTTGATATTCTCCTCCGAGAATCCCTTGGACAGCAAGGAGATCCAACCTGTAAATCCTAAAGGAATTCAGTCCTGAATATTCATTAGAAGGGCTAATGCTAAATCTGAAACTCCAATATCTTGGCCACCTGACTTATTGGAAAAGACCCTGATGTGGGAAAGATTGAAGGCGGGAGGAGAAGGAGATGACAGAGGATGAGATGGTTGGATGGCATCACCTACTCGATGGACATGAGTGAGTGGGCTCCATGAGTTGGCGATGGAGAGGTAAGCCTGGCATGCTGCAGTCCATGGGGTCACAAAGAGTCAGACACGACTGAGTGACTGAACTGAACTGAACTGAGACACAGTGTCAGGTTTAGATGCACGTTTTCAAAACACTTTTTAATATGGAAAGTGGCTGCTTCAGGATCTGCACAACTCTTAACAATGTCATCTTTATAATACTGCCAACAATCACAAATATTTCTATTGTCTGTTATTTAGAAGTCATTATCCCAAGTCTAGAAATAAGATAAAATTGAGAGTGCTAGCTATTATTTATGTCTTCACAACTAGTATATAGACTCCATGAGAGTGAGGACCATGTTATTCTCAATTATCTTTTCATTTTCAAAGAATTCTTGCAATCATAGACTAAGTACTGTAGATTTTTTTAAGAAACAGATCTACAAAATTAAAACTGTAATAGTAATGACCCTCTGGTTGCTATTCTGCCCTTCCTCTCAGCATGGTTTTCAATAGTTTATGGTCAGCATTGATTCTGCTTGATCAGGGCTTATTATTTACAAACTTTTTAATGTTTTGAAAATAACATACTGCAACAAAGAAAAGTGTTTTAAAGTGTAATACATTTGAAAAACTTTTGCAAAGTTGAATAATTGGTAACAATAATGGTGCTGATAATTAAAATGAGAGAAATGAACATAAAGGGGAAAATTACTAATCATGTAGCCTGTTAATAACCAAGATAAGAAAGTAGAAAGATGTTAGAAATTCAGAAAAGAGAGAAGTTGAACATGTATCCATTTTAAAAATTAAATACTTATAACTAATAGTTTAACATTGAGAGTTAAAATATGATTTCAAGAAAACACAGAACTATCATTGCTATGAAATACCATTGTTGTGCTTTATTGCTCAGTAACCTATTAATCAATCAAAGGTAAAGGGAATTCAGAAAATATGTTTAACTGACTTAAAAAGAAAACAAAAGATAGAATAATTTATGGGCTGCAGTTGATGTAGTCTTCCAGAGAAATTTATAAATACAAATATTTATATTCAAAAAAGAGAAATATCTCAAAATAAGCTAAGAGTCTTAAGAAACTTAAAAAAAGGAACTACCCATACCTAAAGCAGGCAGAAGGAAAGAAATAGTTAAGATATAAATGGAAATAAAACAGAAAAAAAGAAAAACAATTTTTAAAGTTATAAATTTTATGAAGATTTTTAGAAGACCTGAAGAAGGGTAGCTTCCATCAGGAAGCTTCCATAAGCCTTGTACCCATAACCATCAGAGGACAGACAGGATGAAAATCACAATCACAGAAAACTAAACAAAATGACCACATCAACCACAACCTTCTTTTACTCATTGAAACTACGAGCCATGCCATGTAGAGCCACCCAAGATGGACAGGTCATGATAGAGAGTTCTCACAAAACATGGTCCACTGGAGAAGGAAATGGCAAACCACTTCAGTATTCTTGCCTTGAGAACCCTATGAACAGTATGAAAAGGCAAAAAAGATAGTACATTGAAAGATGAACTTCCCAGGTTGGAGGGTGCCCGATATGCTACTGGAGAAGAATGGAACAATAACTCCAGAAAGAATGAAGAGACAGAGCCAAAGCGAAAACACACTCAGTTGTAGATATGACTGGTGATGGAAGTCAAGTCCGATGTTGTAAAGAACAATATTTCCTAGGAACCTGGAAAGTTAGGTCCATGAATCAAGGTAAACTAGAGTGGTCAAACAGGAGATGGCAAGAGTGAACATCAACATTTTAGGAATCAGTGAACTAAAATGGACTGGGATGGGTGAATTTAATTCAGATAACAGTTATATCTATTACTGTGGGCAAGAATCCCTATGAAGAAATGGAGTAACCCTCATAGTTAACAAAAAGAATCTAAAATGCAGTAGTTAGATACAATCTCAAAAGCAACAGGATATCTCTGTTTCCAAGGCAAAACATTAAGTATCACAGTAATCCAAGTCTATGCCCTAACCACTAATGCTGAAGAAGCTGAAGTTGAATGGTTCTATGATGACTAACAAGACCTTCTAGAACTAATATCAAAAAAGATGTCCATTTCATCATAGGGAACTGGAATGCAAAGGTAGGAAGTCAAGAGATTCCTGGAGTAAATTTGGCCTTGGAGTACAAAATGCAGTAGGACAAAGGCTAGCAGAGCTTTGCCAAGAGAACACACTGGTCACAGCAAAAACCCTCTTCCAGCAACACAAGAGATGACTCTACACATGGAGATCACTAGACTGTCAATACTGAAATCAGATTGACTGTATTCTTTGCAGCCAAGATAGAGAAGCCCTATACAGTCAGCAAAATCAAGGCAGGTAGCTGACTATGGTTCAGATCATGAACTCTTTATTGCCAAATTGAAGAAAGTAGGAAAATCACTAGACCATTCAGGTATGATCTAAATCAAATCCCTTATGATTATACAGTGAAAATGACAAATAATCAAAGAATTAGATCTGATAGAGTGCCTGATGAACTATGGATGGAGATTCATGACACTGTATAGGAGGCAGTGATCAAGACCATACCCAAGGAAAAGAAAAATAAAATGGCAAAATGGTTATCTGAGGAGGCTTTACAAATAGCTGAGAAAAAAAAGAGAAGTGAAAGGAAAAAGAGAAAAGGAAAAGTATACCCATCTGAATGCAAAGAATAGCAAGGAGAGATAATAAAGCCTTCCCCAATTATTAATGCAAAGAAATGGAGGAAAACAACAGAGTGGAAAAGACTAGAGGACCTCTTCAAGAAAATTAGAGATACCAAGGGAACATTTCATGTAAAGGTGGGCACAATGAAGGACAGAAACATCATGGACTTAAAAGTAGCAGAAGATATTAAGAATAGGTGGCAAGAATACACAGAAGAACTTTACAAAAATATCATAATGACCCAGGTAAGCACAATGGTACAATTACTCACCAAGAGCCAGATATCCTGAAGTGTGAAGTCAAGTGGGCCTTAGAAAGCATCACTATGAACAAAGCTGGTGGAGGTGATAAAATTCTAGCTGAGCTATTTCGAATATTATAAGATGCTACTGTGAAATTGTTGCACTTAATATGCCAGCAAATTTGGAAAACTCAACAGTGACCACAGGACTGGAAAAGGTCAGTTTTCATTCTAATGCCAAAGAAAGGCAATGCCAACGAATGTTTAAAATACTGCACAATTGCACTCATCTCAAACACTAGATAAGTAACGTTCAAAATTTCTAAGCAACTGGATTTAGAAAAAGCAGAGGAATCAGTGATCAAACTGCCAAATCTGTTGGATCTAAGAAAAAGCAACACATTTCCAGAAAAACATCTATTTCTGCTTTACTGACTATGTCAAAACCTTTGACTGTGTGGATCACAACAAACTGGAAAATTCTTAAAGAGGTACAAGTACCAGACTACATTATCTGCCTCCTGAGAAATCTGTATGCATGTCAAAAGCAAATGTTAGAAAAGAATACGGAAAAAGGACTAGTTCTAAATTGGGAAAGGAGTACCTAAAGGCTGTATATTGTCACCCTGTTTACTTAAATTATATGCAGTGTACATTATGCAAAATGCAAGGCTGGATGAAGCACAAGCTGGAATCAAGATTGCTGGGAGAAATATCAATAACCTCACATATGCAGATGACACCAAAATTATGGCAGAAAGCAGAGAGGAATTAAATAGCCTCTTGATGAATGTGAAAGAGAAGAGTGAAAAAGTTGCCTTTAAACTCAGCATTCAGAAAACTAAGATCATGACATCCAATTTCATCACTTCATGGCAAATAGAAGGGGAAACAATGGAAACAGTGGCAGATTTTATTTTCTTAGACTCCAAAATCACTGAAGATGGTGACTGCAGCCATGAAATTAAAAGACACTTGCTCCTGGAAGGAAAAACTATGACCAACCTAGACAGCATATTAAAAAGCAGAGACATTACTTGACCAACAAATGTTCATCTAGTCAAATCTATCACTTTCCAGTAGTCATGTATGGATATGAGAGTTGGACCATAAAGAGAGCTGAGTGCTTAAGAATTGATGCTTTTGAACTGTGATGTTGGAGAAAACTCTTGAGAGTCCCTTGGACTGCAAGGAGATCCAACCAGTCAATCATAAAGAAAATCAACCCTGAATATTCATTGGAAGGACTGAAGCTGAAGCTAAAGCTCCAATACTTTGGCCACCTGATGTGAAGAACTGACTCATTGAAAAAGACCCTAATACTGGGAAAGATTGAAGGCAGGAGGAGAAGAGGGTGACAGAAGGTGAGACAATAAAGAAAATCAACCCTGAATATTCATTGGAAGGACTGAAGCTGAAGCTAAAGCTCCAATACTTTGGCCACCTGATGTGAAGAACTGACTCATTGAAAAAGACCCTAATACTGGGAAAGATTGAAGGCAGGAGGAGAAGAGGGTGACAGAAGGTGAGACGGTTGGATGGAATCATGTATTCAATGGACATGAGTTTGAACAATCTTGGGGTGTTGATGGACACGAAGGCCTGGCATGCTGCAGTCCATGGGGTTGCAAAGAGTTGGACATGACTGAGGGACTGAACTGGAACCGGAAAAAAGTTTAGAAGAATTAAAGAAGGTTCTTTAGAAGAACAAAATTTAACAAGCTTTTTTAGCTAAAGATATGAAGAAAGGAGAAAACATATGTTAAAATCAGGGGTGAAATATGTTCATTATTTCCAACCTCACTAATATGAAAAACAACATCACAGTTCAGAAGCATCAATTCTTCAGTGCTCAGCCTTCTTTATGGTACAATTCTCACATCTATACATGACTACTGGAACCATAGATTTGACTATACAAATCTTCTTAGGCAAAGTAAGGTCACTGATTTTTTATATATATACTTTCTAATTTGGTCCTAACTTTTCTTCCACAGAGCAACCTGTTTTAATTTCATGGCTGCAGTCACCCTCTGCAGTGATTATGGAGAACAAGAAAATAAAATCTGTCACTTTTTCCATTGTTTCCATCTATTTGTTATGAAGTGGTGGGACCTGATGCCATGATCTTATTTTATGAATGTTGAGTTTTAAGCCAGTTTTTTCACTCTCCTCGTCCACCTTCATCAAGAGGTTCCTTAGCTCCTCTTCACTTTTCTGCCATTAGGATGGTATCATCTGCATATCTAAGGTTGTTATATTTCTCCTGTCAATCTTGACTCTAACTTGTGATTCATCAAGCCTGGCATTTCACATGATATACTCTGCAAATAAGTTAAATAGACAGGCTGGCAATATACAACTTTGACGTACTCCTTTCCCAATTTGGAACCCGTTCCATGCCTTTTCTAACTATTGTTTTTTGACCTGCATATAGGTTTCTCAAGAGGGACGTAAGGTGGTCTGGTATTCCTATCTTTTTAAGAATTTTCCACAGTTTGTTGTGATCCATTTAGTCAAAGGCTTTCACATAGTCAATGAAGCAGAAGTATATCTTTCTCTGAAATTCTCTTACTTTTCCTATGAATCAAAATATTTCAGCAATTTGATCTCTGGTTACTCTGTCTTTTCTAAATTCAGCTTATATATCTTGAAGTTCTCAATTCATGTACTGTTGAAGCCCAACTTGAAGGATTTTGAGCATTATTTTGCTAGCATGTGAAATGACTGCAATTGTGTGGTAGTTTGAACATTCTTCATCATCGGTCTTCTTTGTCTTCCACCCTTGTGGCTACTTCTGAGGTTTCCAAATTTGCTGGCATATTGAGTCCAGCACTTTAACAACATCAGCTTAACTGAAATTCTATCATCACCACAGCTTGTTTGTAGTGATGCTTCCTAAGGCTCACCTGGCTTCACACGCCAGGACGTCTGGCTTTAGGTGAGTGACCACACCATCGTGATCTTGGTCATTGTGACCTCTTTTATACAGTTCTTGTGTGTATTCTGGCCACCTCTTCTTAATCTCTTCTAATGTTAGGTCCTTGCCATTCCTGTCCTTTCTTGTGTGACCTTTGCATATACCCAACATTGCATACTGATTTCTAAAATGTAAAACTAGAAATTCCTTGATGATCCAGAGTTTAAGAATCTGCCTGTCAATGCAGGAGATCCGAGATTCTAACCTTCATCCATGTAGACTCCTCATGCCACAGAGCAACTAAACCCATGTGCCACAACTACTGAAGACTGAGCACCCCCGAGCCCATGCTCTGAAATCTATGCAACTAGAAAATGCCTGCTCACATCAAAGAAGATCCATTGCAGCCAAAAATAAATAAATAATATGCTACTGGAGAAGAATGGAACAATAACTCCAGAAAGAATGAAGAGACAGAGCCAAAGCGAAAACACACTCAGTTGTGGATATGACTGGTGATGGAAGTCAAGTCCGATGTTATAAAGAACAATATTTCCTAGGAACCTGGAAAGTTAAGTCCATGAATCAAGGTAAACTGAGAGTGGTCAAACAGGAGATGGCAAGAGTAAACATCAACATTTTAGGAATCAGGGAACTAAAATGGACTGAGATGGGTGAATTTAATTCAGGTAACAGTTATATCTATTACTGTAGGCAAGAATCCCTATGAAGAAATGGGATAACAAGTTAACAAAAAGAACCTAAAATGCAGTACTTGGATACAATCTCAAAAGCAACAGGATATTTCTGTTTGTTTCCAAGGCAAAACATTAAATATCACAGTAATCCAAGTCTATGTCCTAACCACTAATGCTGAAGAAGCTGAAGTTGTATGGTTCTATGATGACTTACAAGACCTTCTAGAACTAATATCAAAAAAGATGTCCATTTCATCATAGGGAACTGGAATGCAAAGGTAGGAAACAACAGGATATTTCTGTTTGTTTCCAAGGCAAAACATTAAATATCACAGTAATCCAAGTCTATGTCCTAACCACTAATGCTGAAGAAGCTGAAGTTGTATGGTTCTATGATGACTTACAAGACCTTCTAGAACTAATATCAAAAAAGATGTCCATTTCATCATAGGGAACTGGAATGCAAAGGTAGGAAGTCAAGAGATCCCTGGAGTAAATTTGGCCTTGGAGTACAAAATGCAGTAGGACAAAGGCTAGCAGAGTTTTGCCAAGAGAACACACCGGTCACAGCCAAAACCCTCTTCCAGCAACACAAGAGATGACTCTACAGATGGAGATCACTAGACTGTCAATAATGAAATCAGATTGACTATATTCTTTGCAGCCAAGATAGAGAAACCCTATACAGTCAGCAAAATCAAGGCAGGTAGCTGACTGTGGCTCAGATTGTGAACTCTTTATTGCCAAATTGAAGAAAGTAGGAAAAATCACTAGGCCATTCAGGTATGATCTAAATCAAATCCCTTATGATTATACAGTGACAATGACAAATAATCAAGGAATTAGATCTGATAGAGTGCCTGATGAACTATGGATGGAGGTTCATGACATTGTATAGGAGGCAGTGATCAAGACCATACCGAAGGAAAAGAAAAATAAAATGGCAAAATGGTTGTCTGAGGAGGCCTTACAAATAGCTGAGAAAAAAAGAGAAGTGAAAGGAAAAAGAGAAAAGGAAAAATATACCCATCTGAATGCAAAGAATAGCAAGGAGAGATAATAAAGCCTTCCCCAATTATTAATGCAAAGAAATGGAGGAAAACAACAGAATGGAAAAGACTAGAGGACCTCTTAAAGAAAATTAGAGATACCAAGGGAACATTTCATGTAAAAGTGGGCACAATGAAGGACAGAAATATCATGGACTTAAAAGTAGCAGAAGATATTAAGAATAGGTGGCAAGAATACACAGAAGAACTTTACAAAAATATCATAATGACCCAGGTAAGCACGATGGTACAATTACTCACCAAGAGCCAGATATCCTGAAGTGTGAAGTCAAGTCGGCCTTAGAAAGCATCACTATGAACAAAGCTGGTGGAGGTGACAGAATTCTAGCTGAGCTATTTCGAATATTAAAAGATGCTGCTGTGAAATTGCTGCACTCAATATGCCAGCAAATTTGGAAAACTCAACAGTGACCACAGGACTGGAAAAGGTCAGTTTTCATTCTAATGCCACAGAATGTTTAAAATACTGCACAATTGCACTCATCTCAAACACTAGATAAGTAATGTTCAAATTTTCTAAGCAAGGCTACAACAGTATGAGAACTGAGTACTTCTGGGTGTTCAGACTGGATTTAGAAAAAGCAGAGGAATCAGTGATCAAACTGCCAAATCTGTTGGATCTAAGAAAAAGCAATAAATTTCCGAAAAACATCTATTTCTGCTTTACTGACTATGCCAAAACCTTTGACTGTGTGGATCACAACAAACTGTGGAAAATTCTTAAAGAGGTACGGGTACCAGACTACCTTTTCTGCCTCCTGAGAAATCTGTATGCATGTCAAAAGCAAACGTTAGAAAGGAATATGGAAAAAGGACTAGTTCCAAATTGGGAAAGGAGTACCTAAAGGCTGTATATTGTCACCCTGTTTACTTAAATTATATGCAGTATACATTATGCAAAATGCGAGGCTGGATGAAGCACAAGCTGAAATCAAGATTGCTGGGAGAAATATCAATAACCTCACATATGCAGATGACACCAAAATTATGGCAGAAAGCAGAGAGGAGTTAAAGAGCCTCTTGATGAACATGAAAGAGAAGAGTGAAAAAGTTGCCTTTAAACTCAGCATTCAGAAAACTAAGATCATGACATCCAATTTCATCACTTCATGGCAAATAGAAGGGGAAACAATGGAAACAGTGACAGATCTTATTTTCTTAGGCTCCAAAATGACTGCAGATGGTGACTGCAGCCATGAAATTAAAAGACACTTGCTCCTAGAAGGAAAAGCTATGACCAACCTAGACAGCATATTAAAAAGCAGAGACATTACTTGACCAACAAATGTTCATCTAGTCAAATCTATCATTTTCCAGTAGTCATGTATGGATATGAGAGTTGGACCATAAAGAAAGCTGAGTACTTAAGAATTGATGCTTTTGAACTGTGGTGTTGGAGAAGACTCTTGAGAGTCCCTTGGACTGCAAGGAGATCCAACCAGTCAATCATCAAGAAAATCAACCCTGAATATTCATTGGAAGGACTGAAGCTGAAGCTAAAGCTCCAATACTTTGGTCACCTGATGTGAAGAACTGACTCATTGAAAAAGACCCTAATGCTGGGAAAGATTGAAGGCAGGAGGAGAAGAGGGTGACAGAAGGTGAGATGGTTGGATGGAATCACCTATTCGATGGACATGAGTTTGAACAATCTTAGGGTGTTGATGGACATGAAGGCCTGGCATGCTGCAGTCCATGGGGTTGCAAAGAGTTGGACCTGACTGAGGGACTGAACTGGAACTGGAAAAAAGTTTAGAAGAATTAAAGAAGGTTCTTTAGAAGAACAAAATTTAACAAGCTTTTTTAGCTAAAGAGATGAAGAAAGAAGAAAACATATGTTAAAATCAGGGATGAAATATGTTCATTATTTCCAACCTAACTAATATGAAAAATATTGTAAAGAAACACTGTTAACAAATGTATTTGAACAAAATTAGATAATTTAGACAATATAGACAAATTCTTGAAAATTTACATTATAGACAAATATTTAAAAATGCATTGAAGAGGAAGTAAAAAATATCAAAATTCTTAAAGCAAGTGAAGAAAGATTAATATGACATTAAAAAACCAATAATATTAAATACAATATTAATAGGAAAAGGTAAAAATTTACTAATAATCATGAAATACAGAATATCTGACAAAATTAAGCACTTCTTCATCTGAAAAAAGTTCAGATTCTACAAATGGATATATCCTCAATCATATACAAGGTATATATCAAAAACCTACAGCTAAAATACTACCTACTGGTGACTGAATACTTTCATCCTGAAATCAGTCATTACAGTGGCAGAACTCCAATAGGAATGATATAGATTACAAGACCAAATGTAATTACTATTTGATTCTTTAGAGAAAAAGTTTGTGGGTCCTTATCTACATTAAAGAAGTCACCTACAAAAAACTACCAATGATTGCATTTATATGATATTCCAGAAAGACAAAAGAAAATCAGTGATTGCCTGAGCCTGAGAGTGAAGACATGGATTGACTACAAACAGGCAAGAGGGAACTTGCTGGGGGATAAAAACGTCTTAAGATTGGATTGTGATGACAGTTGTACAATTCTATATGCTTATTAAAAAAAAAACCCTCTAAATTGTAGTTATAAAGGGTGAATTTTCATATATAAATTATATTTCACTGAAACTTAAAACTTAACAGGTGGTGTAATTCTTTTACAAAAATTATTTTAATCCAAATGACAAAATACTCATTTATTATGATTAAAATTTGAATTTTCTATTATTTAATTTTATAATTTTTATGTAAAAAACTTTGTCTCTCAGTCCCATACAGGATAAACCCAAGGAGAAATATGTCAAGACATATACTAATCAAGCTAATAGAGATTAAACACAAAGAAAAATATTAAAAACAAGCAAAGAGTTGGACACGACTGAGCGACTTCACTTAAAGAAAGCCTTAAGAATATATGACTTCACCATTGATTTCTTGTTGTTTATCTGACTGTTTACTCTATAAATCAAGTCCAAATCATTGTGACCCCAGGGACTGTATCACACCAGGCTTTCCTGTCCTTCACTATCTCCCAGAGTTTACTCAAATACATGTCCATTGAATTGATGATGCCATCCAACCATCTCATCCTCTGTCACCCACTTCTCCTCCTGCCTTCAATCTTTCCCAGTATCATCATCTTTTTCAATGAGTCAGCTCTTCAGGTAGCCAAAGGAATGGAGCCTCAGCCTCACCATCAATCCTTTCAATGTATATTCAAGGTTACTTTCCTTTAGGATGGACTTGTTTGATATCCTTGCTGGCCAGGGGACTCTCAAGAGTCTTCTCCAACATCACAGTTCAGAAGCATCAATTCTTCAGTGCTCAGCCTTCTTTATGGTACAATTCTCACATCTATACATGACTANTCAATCCTTTCAATGTATATTCAAGGTTACTTTCCTTTAGGATGGACTTGTTTGATATCCTTGCTGGCCAGGGGACTCTCAAGAGTCTTCTCCAACATCACAGTTCAGAAGCATCAATTCTTCAGTGCTCAGCCTTCTTTATGGTACAATTCTCACATCTATACATGACTATTGGAACCACAGATTTGACTATATAAATCTTCCTAGGCAAAGTAAGGTCTCTGATTTTTTTTTATATATATACTTTCTAGTTTGGTCCTAATTTTTCTTCCACAGAGCAACCTGTTTTAATTTCATGGCTGCAGTCACCCTCTGCAGTGATTTTGGAGAACAAGAAAATAAAATCTGTCACTTTTTCCATTGTTTCCATCTATTTGTCATGAAGTGATGGGACCTGATGCCATGATCTTTGTTTTTTGAATGCTGAGTTTTAAGCCAGTTTTTTCACTCTCCTCGTCCACCTTCATCAAGAGGTTTCTTAGCTCCTCTTCACTTTTCTGCCATTAGGATGGTATCATCTGCATATCTAAGGTTGTTATATTTCTCTTGTCAATGTTGACTCTAACTTGTGATTCATCGAGCCTGGCATTTCACATGATATTGATATACTCTGCAAATAAGTTAAATAGACATAATGGCAATATACAACCTTGACGCACTCCTTTCCCAATTTGGAACCCGTTCCATGCCTTTTCTAACTATTGTTTCTTGACCTGCATATAGGTTTCTCAAGAGGGACGTAAGGTGGTCTGGTATTCCTATCTTTTGAAGAATTTTCCACAGTTTGTTGTGATCCATTTAGTCAAAGGCTTTCGCATAGTCAATGAAGCAGAAGTTGATCTTTCTCTGAAATTCTCTTGCTTTTCCTATGATTCAAAATATTTCAGCAATTTGATCTCTGGTTACTCTGTCTTTTCTAAATTCAGCTTATATATCTGGAAGTTCTCAATTCATGTATTGTTGAAGCCCAACTTGAAGGATTTTGAGCATTATTTTGCTAGCATGTGAAATGAGTGCAATTGTGTGGTAGTTTGAACATTCTTCGTCATCAGTCTTCTTTGTCTTCCACCCTTGTGGCTACTTCTGAGGTTTCCAAATTTGCTGGCATATTGAGTCCAGCATTTTAACAACATCAGCTTAGGATTTGAAATAGCTTAACTGAAATTCCATCATCATCACAGCTTTGTTTGTAGTGATGCTTCCTCAGGCCCACTTGGCTTCACACGCCAGGATGTCTGGCTTCAGGTGAGTGACCACACCATCGTGATCTTGGTCATTGTGACCTCTTTTATACAGCTCTTCTGTGTATTCTGGCCACCTCTTCTTAATCTCTTCTAATGTTAGGTCCTTGCCATTCTAAAATGTAAAACTAGAAATTCCCTGATGATCCAGAGTTTAAGAATCTGCCTGTCAATGCAGGGGATCCGAGATTCTAACCTTCGTCCATGTAGACTCCTCATACCACAGAGCAACTAAACCCATGTGCCACAACTACTGAAGATTGAGCACCCCCGAGTCCATGCTCTGAAATCTATGCAACTAGAAAATGCCTGCTCACATCAAAGAAGATCCATTGCAGCCAAAAATAAATAAATAGGAAAATATTTATTAAAAATAATAAAAACTAAAGCTAAAGCACTACTGATCCTTCACAATCTCTATAAAAATGAAGAAAGAATGATTTTACAATCCAGTTCTTAAGGACAGTATTATCCTGACATTGACAAAGCCATTACAAAGGAAAACAAAATAGTTCAATATCCCTCATGCTTGCATACATGTTAAGTCACTTCAGTTGTGTCCAACTCTTTTGGGCCCTATGCACTATAAACCACCAGGCTCCTCTGTCTGTGGATTTCTCTGGGCAAGAATACTGGAGTGGGTTGCCATGCCCCCCTCCAGAGAATCTTCCCAACCCTGGTATCGGACCATGTCTCTTATGTCCCCTGCATTGGCAGGTGGATTCTTTACCACTAGCATCACCTCAGAAGCCCCAGTATCCCTCATGAACACATACTAAAAAATCCTTAGCAAAGTATTAGTGAGTATATTCAGTAACATAAAAAAAAAAAACATAATACAGCATGACAAAGCTCAGTTTATCCCAGGAATGCAAGATTAATATGACATTAAAAAACCAATAATATTAAATACAATATTAATAGGAAAAGGTAAAAATTTACTAATAATCATGAAATACAGAATATCTGACAAAATTAAGCACTTCTTCATCTGAAAAAAGTTCAGATTCTACAAATGGATATATCCTCAATCATATACAAGGTATATATCAAAAACCTACAGCTAAAATACTACCTACTGGTGACTGAATACTTTCACCCTGAAATCAGTCATTACAGTGGCAGAACTCCAATAGGAATGATATAGATTACAAGACCAAATGTAATTACTATTTGATTCTTTAGAGAAAAAGTTTGTGGGTCCTTATCTACATTAAAGAAGTCACCTACAAAAAACTACCAATGATTGCATTTATATGATATTCCAGAAAGACAAAAGAAAATCAGTGATTGCCTGAGCCTGAGAGTGAAGACATGGATTGACTACAAACAGGCAAGAGGGAACTTGCTGGGGGATAAAAACGTCTTAAGATTGGATTGTGATGACAGTTGTACAATTCTATATGCTTATTAAAAAAAAAACCCTCTAAATTGTAGTTATAAAGGGTGAATTTTCATATATAAATTATATTTCACTGAAACTTAAAACTTAACAGGTGGTGTAATTCTTTTACAAAAATTATTTTAATCCAAATGACAAAATACTCATTTATTATGATTAAAATTTGAATTTTCTATTATTTAATTTTATAATTTTTATGTAAAAAACTTTGTCTCTCAGTCCCATACAGGATAAACCCAAGGAGAAATATGTCAAGACATATACTAATCAAGCTAATAGAGATTAAACACAAAGAAAAATATTAAAAACAACAAATGAAAGCAACAAATAACACACAAAGGAAAATCATACAATAAACAGCTCATTTTTTTAGTGTACATTCTACAGGCCAGAGGGAATGAAAGGTTGTATTTACAGTACAGAAAAAAAAAAATAAATCTACTGACATGATTACTATACCTGGCAAAGACCTCATTCAAAACTGATGGAGAAATCAACAGCTTTAAAGACAAGCAAAAGTTAAGAGAATTTAGTACCACCAAACCAGCCTTACAACAAATATTAAAGGGACCCACAGCAAACAATAATGTCAATAGTGAAAAACTGAAAGCATTCCCTCCAAGATCAGGAGCAAAACAACGTGCCCACTCTTAACACTATCCAGCATAATTTTGGAAGTCCTAGCTACAGCAACAGAGAATTAAAAGAAATAACAGGAATCCAGATTGGAAAAGAAGTAAAACTCTCACTGTTTGCACACAACATGATATTATACATAGAAAGCCCTAAAGATACCATCAGAAAATTACTAGAGCTAATCAGTGAATTTAGCAAAGTGGCAGGATACAAGATCAATACACAGAAATCACTTGCATTCCTATGCACAAACAGTGAAATACCAGAAAGAGAAATTAAGGAATTAATCCCATTTAGCATTGCAACAAAAATAATAGCTAGGAATAAACCTACCTAAAGAGCTGACCCATTGGAAAACTTCTTGATGCTGAAAAGATTGAGGAAAGAAGGAGAAGAAGGCATCAGAGGATGAGATGACCAGACGGTATCACTGGTGCTATGGACATGAACTTGGGCAAGCTCTCAGAGATGGCAACAGAGAGGCCTGGCATAATGCAGTCCATGGGGTTGCAAAGAATAGGACACAACTGGGTGACTGAAGAACAACAACAAGGAGACAAAAGAGCTGTATAAAGAAAACCATAAGATACTAATGAAAGAAACCAAAAATGACATAAACAGATAGAGAGCTATTCCATGTTCCTGTGTTAGAAGAATTAATATTGTGAAAATGACTATACTACGAAATGTAATCTACAGATTCAATGCAATCCCTATCAAAGTACCAATGACATTTTTCACAAACCTAGAATAAAAAGTCTCACAGTTTATATGGAAAAGACCCAGAAGAGACAAAGCAGTATTGAGAAAGAATAATGGAGCTGGAAGAATCAACTTTCCTGACTTCACATTATACTACAAAGCTATAGATATCAAGACAATGTGGTACTGGTACAAAAAGAGAAATATAGACCAATGGAACAAGATAGAAAGCCTAGAAATAAACCCACACACCTATGGATACCTTATTTTTGACAAAGGAGGCAAGAATATATAATAGAGCAAAGACAATCTCTTCAATAAGTACTGTTGGGAAAACTGGACAGCTATGTGTAAAAGAATGAAGTTAGAATAGTTCTTAACACAATACACAAAGATAAACTCAAAATGCATTAAAGACCTAAATTTAAGACCAGAAACTATACAACTCCTAGAGGAAAACATAGGCAGAACACTCTCTGACATAAATCACAAGTTTCTCTACGACCCACGTTCTAAAGTAATAGAATTAAAAACAAAAATAACCAAATGGGACCTAATTAAGCTTCAAAGATTTTGCACAGCAAAGAAAACTCAAAACAAGGTAAAAAGACAGCCCATGGAATTCTCTAGGCAGAATGCTAGAGTGGGTATCTTTTCCTTTCTCCAGGGGATCTTCCCAATCCAGGAATCAAACCCAGGTCTCCTGCATTGCAGACAGATTCTTTACCAGCTGAACCACAAGGAAAGCCCAAGAATACTGGAGTGGGTAGCCTATCCTTTCTCCAGAGTATCTTCTCGACCCAGGAATTGAACCAGAGTCTCCTGCATTGCAGGCAGATTCTTTACCAAGTGAGCTATCAGGAAGCCCTCAGAATGGGAGAAAATAATAGCAAATGCCACAACTGACAAAGGATTAATTTCAAAAATATACAAGTAGCTCATACAAGTCAATACCAGAAAAACAAACATCAAAAAAATGGGCAAAAGACCTAAACAAACAGTTGTCCTAAGAAGACATACAGATGGCTAATAAACACAGGAAAAGATGCTCAATCACTAGAGAAATGCAAATCAAAGCTACAGTGAGGTATCACTTCACACAGGTCAAAATGGCCATCTTCAAAAATCTACAAACAATAAATTCTGGGAAGGTGAGGATAAAAGGAACCCTCTTGCATTGTTGATGGGAATGTAAATTATTACAATCTCTATGGAGATTCCTTTAAAAAAATTAAAAAAAATAAAACTAGGAATAAAACCACCTCCTGACCTGGGGAGTTCATCTTTCAGTATCATATCTTTTTGCCTTTATGGATTTCTCAAGGCAAGAATGCTGATGTGACCCAGCAACCCCACTGCTAGCATATACCCTGAGGAAAAAATTATTACAATCTCTATGGAGATTCCTTTAAAAAAATTAAAAAAAATAAAACTAGGAATAAAACCACCTCCTGACCTGAGGAGCTCATCTTTCAGTATCATATCTTTTTGCCTTCATGGATTTCTCAAGGCAAGAATGCTGATGTGACCCAGCAACCCCACTACTAGCATATACCCTGAGGAAAGCAAAATTGAAAAAGATAAAAGCACCCCAGTTTTAACTGCAGCCCTATTCACAATAGCTAGGACATGGAAGCAACCTAGATGTCCATCAACAGATGAATGGATAAAGAATTTGTGGTAGATATACACAACGGAATATTGCTCAACCATATAAAGGAACACATATTTCTCAGTTCTAATGAGGCGGAAAACTAGCCAAACTGACCACTGAAAATATGAGCCATACTGTGTAGGGCCACACAAGATGGACGGGTCATGGTGAAGAGTTCTGACAAAACATGGCCCACTGGAGAGGGGAATGGCAAACCCCTTGAGCATTCTTGAGAACCTCATGAATAGTATGAAAAGGCAGAAAGATATGACACTGAAAAATGAACTCCCCAGGTCGGTAGGTGCCCAATATACTACAGGAGAAGAGCAAAGAAATAGCTAAATTATTACAATCTCTATGGAGATTCCTTTAAAAAAATTAAAAAAAATAAAACTAGGAATAAAACCACCTCCTGACCTGGGGAGTTCATCTTTCAGTATCATATCTTTTTGCCTTTATGGATTTCTCAAGGCAAGAATGCTGATGTGACCCAGCAACCCCACTGCTAGCATATACCCTGAGGAAAGCAAAATTGAAAAGGATAAAAGCATCCCAGTTTTAATTGCAGCCCTATTTACAATACCTAGGACATGGAAGCAACCTAGATGTCCATCAACAGATGAATGAATAAAGAATTTGTGGTAGATATACACAATGGAATATTGCTCAACCATATAAAGGAACACATATTTCTCAGTTCTAATGAGGCAGAAAACTAGCCAAACTGACCACTGAAAATATGAGCCATACTGTGTAGGGCCACACAAGATGGACAGGTCATTGTGAAGAGTTCTGACAAAACATGGCCCACTGGAGAGGGGAATGGCAAACCACTTGAGCATTCTTGAGAACCTCATGAATAGTATGAAAAGGCAAAAAGATATGACACTGAAAAATGAACTCCCCAGGTCGGTAGGTGCCCAATATACTACAGGAGAAGAGCAAAGAAATAGCTCCAGAAGGAGTGAAGAGGCTGAGCCGAAGTGGAAACAGTGCCCAGTTTTGGATGTATCTAGCAGTCAAAATGAAGTCCAATGCTGTAAGGAACAATACTGCTTAAGAACCTGGAATGTTAGGTCGATGAATCAAGGTAAATTGGAAGTGGACAAGCAGGAAATGGCAAGAGTGAACATGGATATTTTAGGAATCAGTGAACTAAAATGGACTGGAATGGGCAAATTTAATTCAGATGACCATTATATCTACTACTGTGATCAAGAATCCTTTAGAAGAAATGGAGTAGCCATCTTAGTAAATAAAAGAGTCCAAAATGCAGTATTTGGGTTTGATCTCAAAAACAACAGAATGATCTCTGTTCAGTTCCAAGGCAAACCATTCAATACCATAGTAATTCAAGTTGATGCCCAAACCACTAATGCCAAAGAAACTGATGTTGAACAGTTCTAATATGACCTACAAAACCTTCTAGAACTAACACCAAAAAAGATGTCCTTTTCATCTTAGGGGACTGGAACGCAAAAGTAGGAAATCAAAGATACCTGAAGAAACAGGCAAGCTTGACCTTGGAGTACAAAATGAAGGAGGGCAAAGGCTAACAGAGTCTTGCCAAGAAAACACACTGGTCATAGCAAACACCTTCTTCCAGCAACACAAGAGATGACTCTATACATGGAGATCACCAGATGGTCAATAGTGGAATCAGATTGATTATATTCTTTGCAGCCAAAGATGGAGAAGCTCCATACAGTCAGCAAAAATAAGACCAGGAGCTGACTGTGGCTCAGATCATGAATTCCTTATTTTGCCAAATTGATATTTAAATTGAAGAAAGTAGGGAACAAGACCATTCAGGTAGGACCTAAATCAAACCCCTTAGGAGTATATAGTAGAAGTACAAATAGATTCAAGGGATTAGATCTAAAAATACAGTGCCTGAAGAACTATGGACTGACATTTGTAACATTGTGTAGGAGGCAGTGGGCAAAACCACCCCCAAGAATGAGTAATGCAAAAAGGCCAAATGGCTTTCTGAGGACACCTATACAAATAGCTGAGAAATGAAGAGAAGCAGAAAGCAAAGGAAAAAAAGGAAAAATATATCCATCTGAATGAAGAGTTCTAAAGAAAAGAAAGGAGAGAAAAGAAAGCCTTCCTAAGTGAACAATGCAAAGAAACAAAGGAAAACAACAGAATGGGAAAGACCAGAGAATTCTTCAAAAAAATTAGAGATACCAAGGAAAATTTTCATGCAAAGATGGGTACAATAAAGGACAAAAACAGCAAGGACATAACAGAAGCAGAAGATATTAATAAGAGGTGGCAAGAAAACACAGAAGAACTATACAAAAAATAATGACTCAAATAACCATGATGATGTGATCACTCATCTAGAGCCAGGCACCTTGGAATGCAAAGTCAAGTAGGCCTTAGGAAGTATCACTAAGAACAAACCTAGTGGAGGTGGAGGAATTCAAACTGAGCTATTTCAAATCCTGTAGACGATTCTGTTAAAATGTCACACTCAATATACCAGCAAATTTGAAAAACCCATCAGTGGGCACAGGACTGGAAAAGGTCAATTTTCATTCCAGTCCCAAAGAAAGACAACACCAAAGAATGTTCAAACCACCACACAGATGCAGTCATTTCACATGCTAGTGAAGTAATATTCAAAATTCTGCAAATTAGGCTTCAATAGTATATGATCCGAGAAATTCCAGATCTTCAGGATGGATTTAGAAAAGACAGAGGAAACAGAAGTCAAATCATCACCATCCATTGGATCATAGAAAAAGAAAGAGAATTCCAGAAAAAGAAAAAAAAAAAGGTATTTCTGCTTCATTGGCTAGGCTAAAGTCTTTGCCTGTGTGGATCACAACAAATTGTGGAAAATTCTTAAAGAGACGCAAATACTAGACCACTTTATCTGCCTCCTGCAAAATATGCAGGTCAAGAGCAACAGTTTGAACCAGACATGGAATGATGGACCGGTTCCAAATTGGGAAAGGAGTACGTCAAGGTTGTATATTGTCACCCTGCTTATTTAGCTTGTATGCAACAGTACATCATGAGAAATGCTGGGCTGGATGAAGCACAAGCTGGAATTAAAATTGCCTGGAGAAATACCAATAAACTCAGATATGCAGATCGCACCAACCTTATGTCAGAAAGCAAAGAGAAACTAAAGGGGAAAGTGCAAATGCTGACTTAAAATGCAACATTCAAAAAATGAAGATCATAGCATCGGGTCCCATCACTTTATGGCAAATAGATGGGGAAACAATGGAAACAGTGAAAGAATTTATTTTCTTGGGCTCCAGTATCACTGTAGATGTTGACTCCAGCCATGAAAATGAGAGACTTGCTTCTTGGAAGAAAAGCTATGACAAACCTAGACAGAATTAAAAGGCAGAGACATTACTTTGCCAACAAAGGTCCATACAACCAAAGCTATGGTTTTTCCACTAGTCATGTATGGATGTGAGAGTTGGCCCACAAAGAAGGTTGATTGCCAAAGGACTATGCTTTGAACTGTGGTGTTGGGAGAAGACTCTTGAGTGTCCCTTGGGCTGCAAGAAGATCCCAACCAGTCAAACCTAAAAGAAATCAGTCCTGAATATTTATTGGAAGGACTGATGCTGAAGTTCCAATCCTTTGCCCACCTGATGTGAAGAACTGACTCATTAGAAAAGATCCTGATCCTGGGAAAGATTGAAGGCAGGAGAAGGGGATGGCAGAGGATGAGATGGTGAAATGGTTGTATGGCATCAATGACTCAATGGACATAAGTTTGAGCAAACTCTGGGAGATGGTGAATGACAGGGAAGCCTGGTGTGCTGCAGTCCATTGTGCTGCAAAGAGTTGGAGATGACTGAATGACAGAACATCATCAACACTGAAGTGGATGAACCTAGAGCCTATTGTACAGAATGAAGTAAGTCAGAAAGAGAAAAAAGTATCATATACTAACATATATATATGGAATCTAGAAAGATGGTACTGATGAATGCATTTGCAGAGCAGCAGTGGAGACACAGACATTGAGAATAAACTTATGGACACAGATTGAGGGGGAGGAAGGAGAGGGTGGGATGCACGGAGAGAGTCACATGGAAACATATATTATCATATGTAAAATAGACAGCCAATGGGAATTTGCTGTATGACACAGGCAACTGAAACCAAGGCTTAAAAACAACTTTGAGGGGTGGGATGGGGAGGAAATTGGGGGGATGTTCAAGTAGGAGGAGATATGGGTAAACCTATGCTTGATTCATGTTGACATTGGGTAGAAGCCCACACAATATTGTAAAGCAATTATCCTTCAATTAATACCAAATAAAGTTTAAAAAACTCTGTCTCATTTTTACAGTTATCATTTTTCAAAGTCATCTAATTATGTCATGAGAAAGGGCACATATTTTTTAAGTTTGCACAGGACATCATATGAGTTAGCGTTATTCATGTTTCCAGTAGCATGCTACAGAATTTCTTAATTGAAATTTTGTTTAAAATATTAATAACAGTATTCACAGGTGAAAAGAGCTGGTAGAAGGAGGTAAATACTTTCAACCTGAGAAGACTTTGGCAGGGTAGAACATTCTAATAAGACTTAAACTAAGATGTACATAAAGTGCTATTCTTTTTGAGAATTCAACCTCACATAAAAGATGGATATGAGATAACAGAAGTGCATGTTAAAGAGAGGTTTTAGTTGAGAATAAGTTTGGAGTTTAGATATGGAATTTAGAGTGGGAACTCTGCAAATGTATGATGTGCCGTCATTTAGAAAAGAGATTAGATTAGCCTTTAGAGTAACCAAGAAGAGAAACAAGGCCAAAAGACTGAATTGAAAGGAAAGCAAATTTCAGCTCAGCATGCTTTAATGATTATAAGTCCCTGAAGTCTTAGATGATATAAAATGAGCTCTGAGATATTTTTAAAACCCCATTCAGCATCTGTTATTGTATAATTCTATGACAGTGAATGGTATAGTTACTCAAGTTGCTAATCACTCA
The DNA here is from genome assembly GCA_006410635.1 of Cephalophus harveyi. Classification (NCBI taxonomy): domain Eukaryota; kingdom Metazoa; phylum Chordata; class Mammalia; order Artiodactyla; family Bovidae; genus Cephalophus; species Cephalophus harveyi. The sequence continues at coordinate 48,950 of SJYT01056445.1, forward strand.
GATCAAAATTCACAAATTAAAATCTGTTCTTTCTACATTAAGCTCATTGTAGATCATTCCTTAGTTAAGGGGTTTCATCTACATATGTAATTGATGTTGGCCGTTTTCTTTTTTCTCCCTTATGCTTCTTCCCTAGTATTCTATTCCACCCGTAAACAAGGAGGAGGAATTGAGGAATCAACAGCCAAATACATCAGTTAGGTAATTGCTGTTCCTACCCAGTTAGTCAGCCACAAGGTGGATGGGGTCATTGCCTCTCCATGTCCAAGAAAAAGGGGGCCTTTTTAATGCATTCTTTCTGTATTACCCATATTTCTTCTAAGCATAAACAATACAATGAAAGCTGATTAACATATATATACATATGTGTGTGTATACACTTATCCATATACAACAAAATTTCATTATTTGTATTTGTAAAGTCAGCTACTCCTTAACATTTATTTGTAGCCCCAAAGTCAACATGTATGATGTTTTCATGGTTATTTGTGGACATGCACAGAGTCACCTGATGTGTCACCTGATGTGTATGTAATCAGAAATTGAGGTTGAACAGTACTCAGCCTTCCTTCTTCAGCTTTCATACTGTAAATAGATATCCTTTATATTTTTCACATTTTTGTGATTTTTTTTAGTGAACTTACTTGTTTAAATCACCACCAAGCATAGTGCTGAAGTGCTGTTCAACATCCCTAAGTGCAAGGAGGCTGTGATGTGCCTTATGGAGAAGATCTGTGTGCTAGACAAGCTCATCAAGTCATGAATGATGGTGCTGCTGACTTTGATGTCAATGTTAGTGAGTCAGGAATATATATTAAATAAGGTGTGCTTGATCAGAAACACATAAAACTAGGACATGTACTGATCCGTTGATGAAATATTGTGAGCAGAAGTGTATGGGATCATAACTCTATTTTTCCTAGGATCAATGATTCAGTATCAGTATTCACTAATTCAGGCTTCATAGCCACTTTGCAGAATAAACTACTATGAATAATGAGAAGCAAGTGGCTGCTCATGTGGGTGTGTCCGTATGTGTAGAAAGAGAGAGACAAAGACAGAGTGATTCTTTAAAAGTAAGCTGGGAGTGGGAGAAATGGAAGGGTGATGTACACTGAGAGAAATGTCTATGACAGAATATAAGGGGTGACAGAAAATGAGATGGTTAGATGGCATCACTAACTCAATGGACATGAGTTTGAGCAAACTCCCCAGGCATAGTGAAAGATGGGAAAGCCTGATGTACTATATAGTTCATGGGGTCACAAGGGATCAAACACAACTTAGCAACTGAGCAACACAGCATACTTGAGGAAGCTAATGTTTATAGGAGTTAATATAATGAGGAACACTGTTAGTAACAAATTCTCTAAAAATATAATTCCTTATCTGGCATATAAAGCTATGATTCTAACATGCTGCTGCTGCTGCGGCTAAGTCGCTTCAGTCATGTTTGACTCTGTGTGACCCCATAGATGGCAGCCCACCAGGCTTCCCCATCCCTGTGATTCTCCAGGCAAGAACACTGGAGTGGATATTACTAATTCTAAACTAATCTTACTTCCTCTTCTATGCTCCTGTGTTTCCAGTTACTTGACACTGAATTTGCTGAAAGTTTCACCAAACAGTCAAGCTTGTTTCTAGCCAGATCTAGAGACAGCCTGCACCAATTGTTCAGACTTAATGACAAGATGGGCTTCCCCATTGCCTCAGCGGGAAAGAATCCAACTGTGAAGCAGAAGAGCCAGGAGATGTGGGTTCAATTGTCAGATCAGGAAGATCCCCTTTAGGAGGAAATGGCAACCCACTCCAGCACTCTTGCCTAGAGAATCCCATGGACAGAGGAGCCTGGCAGGCTATAGTCCACAGGGTCACAAAGAGTTGGACATGACTGAGCAGGCAGGCACATGCTGCGATTCATGGAGCTGCAGAGTCGGACATGACTGAGCGACTGAACTGAACTGAACTGAATGCACCCCTTAATTTAGTTTATGAGTCTATTTAAAGAAGAAAATGTTATTGCTTATAACTTTGATTTTCTGGTCAATGGGTATCTTAGAACCACAGAAAGTATAATGTTTTAAAGATTACATGCATGAAGAAATTTTTCTTTTAATAAGTAAGTGAACGTGAAACTCCCACTGTTGTGTCCAACTCTTTGCGATCCCATGTACTGTAACTTGCTCCACTTCTCTGTCTATGAAATTCTCCAGTCAAGTACTAGACTGGGTTGCCATTTCTTTCTGCAGGAGATCTTCCCCACCCAGGGATCAAATCCGGGTCTCTTGCATTGAAGGCAGATTCTTTAAAAACTGAGCCCACTAGGAAAGTCTTAGTTTAATAAGTAAACTGATGTGTAAATTTTTCAAAATATTTTTCTGAGGTTGCTTAGTGGCAGAATATTTTCTGTGAATATACACCTTCTAAGAACCAATGTTTCATGAAAACTGGCTGGGAAAATAGTTTATACCAGTGAAAGCATCTCATATTAATCAAGGGATTTAAAACATAACAAGACGACACAGTATGGGGAGAGAGCTAATTGTCCAGGATGGAGTGTTCAGGCTCTCCTGCACAGCATTGTGTAAATAGTGACTATGTAATAGCTGAGATCATTTGTAGCACTGTGCATGCATGTCACGAGGCACTTGCTTGCTCATGGGCTTCTTTGTGTGGTACACATATAAGAGCTCTCCCTAGAAAACAGTGGCATTACTGCTGAGCCATGGCTGTGTCTGTTGGGTCAGCCACAAGAGGGGCTGCTGCTATGGCTGCTGCGTCAGCCAGGAGAGAATAAATGCATCTGCAGTTTCTACAGCTCCTCGAGTCTCCGTTAGCCTCATAGCTCACTCCTTGCCTACCCTAGGTTCAGTGAAGACTACAAACAGTGTGAACAGCAAGACACAAACAGGATGAGCGATACACATGGTTATCAGCTTATTGTCAACTGGATGCAAAAAGCTTCCTAAATCACACTCAGCATTCTTTCACAAAAAAGCCTGCCCTAATATTCTGTGCACATAACATTTATCATGAGGAATTATAGATCTCAGGAAAGGTGAGCTAAAACCGAAGTTCAGTTCAGTTCAGTTCAATCGCTCAGTCGTGTCCGACTCTTTGCAACCCCATGAATCGCAGCACGCCAGGCCTCCATATTCCAGTCTCAAAGAAAGACAACACCAAAGAATGTTCAAACCACCACACAGATGCAGTCATTTCACATGCTAGCGAAGTAATATTCAAAATTCTGCAAATTAGGCTTCAATAGTATATGATCTGAGAAATTCCAGATCTTCAAGATGGATTTAGAAAAGACAGAGGAAACAGAAATCAAATCACCACCATCCATTGGATCATAGAAAAAGAAAGAGAATTCCAGAAAAAAAAAAAAATGGCATTTCTGCTTTGTTGGCTAGGCTAAAGTCTTTGCCTGTGTGGATCACAACAAATTGTGGAAAATTCTTAAAGAGACGCAAATACTAGACCACCTTATCTGCCTCATGCAAAATATGTATGCAGGTCAAGAGCAACGGTTTGAACCAGACATGGAATGATGGACCGGTTCCAAATTGGGAAAGGAGTACGTCAAGGCTGTATATTGTCACCCTGCTTATTTAGCTTGTATGCAACAGTACATCATGAGAAATGCTGGGCTGGATGAAGCACAAGCTGGAATTAAAATTGCCTGGAGAAATACCAGTAAACTCAGATATGCAGATCGCACCAACCTTATGTCAGAAAGTGAAGAGAAACTAAAGGGGAAAGTGCAAATTCTGACTTAAAATGCAACATTCAAAAAATGAAGATCATAGCACCGGGTCCCATCACTTTATGGCAAATAGATGGGGAAACAATGGAAACAGTGAAAGAATTTATTTTCTTGGGCTCCAGTATCACTGTAGATATTGACTCCAGCCATGAAACTGAGAGCCTTGCTTCTTGGAAGAAAAGCTATGACAAACCTAGACAGAATTAAAAAGCAGAGACATTACTTTACCAACAAAGGTCCTTACAATCAAAGCTATGGTTTTTCCACTAGTCATGTATGGATGTGAGAGTTGGCCCATAAAGAAGGTTGATTGCCAAAGGACTATGCTTTGAACTGTGGTGTTGGGAGAAGACTTTTGAGTATCCCTTGGGCTGCAAGAAGATCCCAACAAGTCAAACCTAAAAGAAACCAGTCCTGAATATTTATCAGAAGGACTGCTGTTGAAGTTCCAGTCCTTTGCCCACCTAATGTGAAGAACTGACTCATTAGAAAAGATCCTGATCCTGGGAAAGATTGAAGGCAGGAGAAGGGGATGACAGAGGATGAGATGGTTGGATGGCATCAATGACTCAATGGAGATGAGTTTGAGCAAACTCTGGGAGATGGTGAATGACAAGGAAGCCTGGTGTGCTGCAGTCCATTGTGTTGCAACGAGTTGGAGATGACTGAATGACAGAACATCATCAACACTGAAGTGGATGAACCTAGAGCCTATTGTACAGAGTGAAGTAAGTCAGAAAGAGAAAAAAGTATCATATACTAACACATATATATGGAATCTAGAAAGATGATACTGATGAATGCATTTGCAGAACAGCAGTGGAGACACAGACATTGAGAATAAACTTATGGACACAGCTTGAGGGGGAGGAAGGAGAGGGTGGGATGAATGGAGAGATTCACATGGAAACATATATTGCCATATGTAAAATAGACAGTCAATGGGAATTTGCTGTATGACACAGGCAACTGAAACCAAGGCTCAATAACAACCTTGAGGGGTGGGATGGGGAGGAAACTGGGGGGATGTTCAGGTGGGAGGGGACATGGGTAAAACCTATGGTTGATTCATGTTGACAATGGGTAGAAGCCCATACAATACTATAAAGCAATTATCCTTCAATTAATACCAAATAAAGTTTAAAAAACTCTGTCTCATTTTTACAGTTATCATTTTTCAAAGTCATCTAATTATGTCATGAGAAAGGGCACATATTTTTTAAGTTTGCACAGGACATCATATGAGTTAGCGTTATTCATGTTTCCAGTAGCATGCTACAGAATTTCTTAATTGAAATTTTGTTTAAAATATTAATAACAGTATTCACAGGTGAAAAGAGCTGGTAGAAGGAGGTAAATACTTTCAACCTGAGAAGACTTTGGCAGGGTAGAACATTCTAATAAGACTTAAACTAAGATGTACATAAAGTGCTATTCTTTTTGAGAATTCAACCTCACATAAAAGATGGATATGAGATAACAGAAGTGCATGTTAAAGAGAGGTTTTAGTTGAGAATAAGTTTGGAGTTTAGATATGGAATTTAGAGTGGGAACTCTGCAAATGTATGATGTGCCGTCATTTAGAAAAGAGATTAGATTAGCCTTTAGAGTAACCAAGAAGAGAAACAAGGCCAAAAGACTGAATTGAAAGGAAAGCAAATTTCAGCTCAGCATGCTTTAATGATTATAAGTCCCTGAAGTCTTAGATGATATAAAATGAGCTCTGAGATATTTTTAAAACCCCATTCAGCATCTGTTATTGTATAATTCTATGACAGTGAATGGTATAGTTACTCAAGTTGCTAATCACTCAGATCAAAATTCACAAATTAAAATCTGTTCTTTCTACATTAAGCTCATTGTAGATCATTCCTTAGTTAAGGGGTTTCATCTACATATGTAATTGATGTTGGCCGTTTTCTTTTTTCTCCCTTATGCTTCTTCCCTAGTATTCTATTCCACCCGTAAACAAGGAGGAGGAATTGAGGAATCAACAGCCAAATACATCAGTTAGGTAATTGCTGTTCCTACCCAGTTAGTCAGCCACAAGGTGGATGGGGTCATTGCCTCTCCATGTCCAAGAAAAAGGGGGCCTTTTTAATGCATTCTTTCTGTATTACCCATATTTCTTCTAAGCATAAACAATACAATGAAAGCTGATTAACATATATATACATATGTGTGTGTATACACTTATCCATATA
>SJYT01056450.1:0-11993 GCA_006410635.1 Cephalophus harveyi
TTACTTGGGTTTCTCTTACCTTGGGCGTGGGGTATCTCTTCAGGGCTGCTCCAGCAAAGCACAGCCGCTGCTCCTTACCTTGGACAAGGGGTATCTCCTTACTGCCTCCCTTCCTGACCTTCAACGTGGGATGGCTCCTCTAGGCCCTCCTGCTCCCAAGCAGCCACTGATCCTCGGGTTGCTCCTCCTGGCTGTAGCGCTGGCCTCAGCCACCGCCCCTGGCCTCCAGCATGGGTTGGCTCCTCCCGGCCGCTGCCCCTGGCCTCGGGCGCGAGGTGGCCTTTCCTGTCTGCCCCTGGCCTTGGATGCAGGGTAGCTCCTCTCGGCCACCACCCCTGACCTAGGACGCGGGGTGTCTCCTCCCGGCCGTGGGGTGTCTCCTCCCGGCCGTCACTGACCTCGGACTTGGGTAGCTCCTCGCGGCCGTTCCTGCGCTGTCACAGCTTGGCACTCTTGGCCGCTGCCCCTGACCTCTGACGTGGGGTAACTCCTCTCAGCCGCGCTCGCCCGCGCTCAGTGCACCGGGTTGCAGCCGCCTGCGCTGGGTCGCAGGGCCTGCCTTTATAAACACTAAAATCTCCTGCCTTTATAAAAACTAAAATCTTTGAGACTCAGTGGCTCTAGATCAGTTCCTAAATTAATTAGAAAATTACATTTCCCATCATATTCTAATAGATTGTTTTTTCACATTTTTTCCAAAGAGGACAGACTCAGGTAACATGAATTGTGTGCCTCTGTAAAGAAATGTCATTTAAATTGGGATCTCAAGCGTAGAAAGAAGAGAGAAATCTTCCATGGGACGGGAACAGCCTGTAAGAAGACATGTAATATAGCGGGACTGTAATAAGTAAAAGGGAAGTAAGATGTGGTTGGGGAGATGGGCTTGGGGCTAGATCAAAGCCCCAAGAGTTTGAAGTTTAAAGGAAAAATAATTCTCTGAAGACTTTGGGCAAAGAAGTGACAATGTTCAGTTTTTGCTTTTAAGATCAAGTTGGGGGTCTTTATAGAGGTCTGGTCTAGATTTTTGACAATGAAGACAAAGAAAAATGGATGAGATCAGAATCCATTTTGGAGACATAGTGCTTAAGTATTGGGAGCAAATGGATGGCATTATTTTTTGAATATGAAATTTGGAAGGAAAGAAACTGAGCAGCAAAGTTCCAATGTGAAAATTGGCACTGCTTTAACATGTTAAAACACATAAGTTTTAACAAGTGTTTGTTTGTGTATATATTTGAGTTTGTATACACAAGTGTTTGTATGTGTATATATTTAAGAACCAGAGATACTTAAAATTTTAATCCTTTAATCCTTGTGTTTATATGGCACTTGGAATTCCTTAAGGAGATTCACATGTTTTATTTCATTTCTATCCTTTAAACCACCCTGAGGTTAGTAGTATTATAATCTTCTCCATTCAGATGAAGAAATTGACATGGAATAATTTGCCCAAAGTCTTCACACAGCAACATCTGCAATAAAACTGGGCCAGTTAGTCCTTTTCTGTCAATGAAAAATTAACTGAGCATGGACTATGTACCATACCCATGTTATAGGCTAAAGATACAGGGATGAGAAATATTTGACCCCCAGATTTTGTCAGTTTACCGGTGGTTATAATTTTTTCTCTCTGTCTGAGGCAGAGGCAGAAGCATCTGTAACCAGCTGATGGGAACCCAGTTAGGGACCACTTATGGGGTCATCTCTAGCAGTGGTCCCACTGCAACTATTCTACCCAGCTAAACCTTAGGGACAAGCAATTTTACAGACTCTTTTCTGGGTACATATTTTTCTCCTTTGCATGAACTTAAAGCAAAAATTAAAAAAAAAAAAAAAAAAAACCTATGAGGCCTTGAGCCTGCAGATGTATTTTTGTTTGTCTCATGCAATACTGTCTAAAATTTTGAATTAGTGTCTGAGATGTATTAATCAGAAGATTGCACAAACATGTATAAACCTGCATATTTAGGTTTCTCACACACTATCAGATCTCGCATCACTGATTTGCATACCAGAAATTAGCATGCTTCTTGCACTGTCTAGCCTCTGTGGGGTGTTGGTTTGTGGTCCCTGGCTTCAAGACAATTAAATGAGGGCTGGATATTAAAGTTTGGTGGGCCGTGGGCAGGCATCAGTTCACAGATTGTTCTTTAGGCTGATTATCCCTCATCTAAGCAGAAAAGTAGAATGAGATTGGGAGAGAAGACATTTTTTAAATTATTGCTCACTCACTTTGGAATCAGGTAGAGAACCTGTGAGAAAGCTTTCCATCCCTCAGTGAGCCAGGAAAGGAGGGAAATCTTGGCCTGAATTCACAGGTTATTAAAAAAAAAAAAAAAAAGGCAAAGAAGTAGGTGAGATCATTTAGATAGCTCATTGGGGAAAAAAAAAAAGAATTAGATGCCAAGGAATTGGCCCACAGTGAAAGATGTCCCCAGAGATATGTACTAATGGGAATCTCTTGCCTTTCTATGCAATTATTTACACCCAAAGCTCTGAAGCATCTCTTCTGCCATGTGGTTTCATTCTGCCCTTTCTTGCTGGAACCTTTTCTCAGGCCAACAGCTTAGAGCTAGAAAAAGGTTGACCCCACTTCTTGAAGAAGATAGAGCCAGGGAATTTCCCTAATTTGAATGCCAGGGTAATATCAAAGTGGAGAGAGAGGTGCACCTTGCTGCCCAACTTAGAAATCTGTTACCACTTTTAGAGCGATGATTTCTTACAGAGTGATAGAGTTCCATGCTGTCATTACACAGAATTCTATTTCATTAGGAATTACATAGGCTTTTGAATCTATGTGTAAATATATATCCTTTTTTTGGGAAAAGATGTTCAGAGTTCCAAACAATTGACCTCCAAGCACATTTTTGGATCACAGTATAAGTACAAGTTGAAAATCACCTCTCTAAATTTTGAGGCTAAAGAATAAATGTAATCGACCGATAGCATATTCTATTTTTCTATTATTCATGGTCATTGCTCACCTTCCTCTGTTATTTCTTTTGCTTTTGCCAGTACATTTACTATAAGAGCAGGCAAATTGAGTTGGCATCAATCCTTTTATTTGGCAATTTTTAAATAATGTTTAGATAAACACAAAGCTGGGCCTTAGGTTTAAACTATTTAAGAAGCAAAACACCTAGATTGAAAGAAAAATTAAGATAATGGACATAGTTTTTAAGGAAACTGGAAAACTATACTTTGTTAAATTCAGTGTTCATCCTGGGGGGAAAAGATAAATCATTTTCTAAAGTCTCAGAGACAAGAAGGATTACTAAATAGTTAACAAGTACAGATTCATAAACAATAATCCTACCAAGCTAGTATAACTTAAGTGTTTCCATATTGACTATGCAGCATATAAAGGGGAAAGATTTTAATGCAGGTACATAGCATAAGCATTGATAACAAAAACAGGTTCATAGTCCTCCTATTGCAGGTCACCCTAGTTATTCATTAAAAGTACAGAATACTGGGCATCACAATCTGACCTACTAAATTAGAATCACAACACCTATGTGTGCTTAGTGCATGAGTGCATGCTAAGTCGCTTCAGTTGTTTCTGATTCTCTGTGCTCCCACAGACTATTGCCCGTTAGGCTCCTCTGTCCACAGGATTTCCCAAGCAGAATACTGGAGTGAGTTGCCATGTCCTTCTCCAAGGCATCTTCCTGACCCAGGGATCGAACTCGTGTCCTTTATGTCTCCTGCACTGGGAAGCCAGTTCTTTAGCTCTAGTGCCACCTGAGAAGCCCCAAGTTTAGTGTATATAGTCCCATTTTTCAAAAGAGACAAATGAGTCACAGAAAAATTAATAACTTGTCCAGGATCTCAATGCTGGAAGGCAACACAACCAGATTTTGAGCCAGGCATCCAACTCCAGAATCCACACTCTTAATAAATACATAAGCCAAAACAAATCCTAAATAATTTTTTAAAAAGTATTAAAAAACAAACAAACAAATCCTACTTGTATTTTCCTAATGTTGCTTTTTCGACTATTAAACTTTGATTATCAGGAGTGTTAACCTGCTTGGGTTTTTGTTGTTGTTTTCTTTAAAGCTGGAATGGATTTTTACCTAACAAAGCTTGCTGAAGAGTGTACGACCTAGCAGTACAATGAATGGTTTACACCTAGGTTGGTGCTGCCCAATTCAGTGGACAATATTCATGTGTAGCTATTGTACTTGAAATGTATTTGACCTGTGGCATGTTCAGTCTTTGAAGATTTAGAATGGTATGAAAAGAGGATTAAATCATTTCAATAATTTTTAATACTGATTTCATCCCCAAATGATAATATATAGGATATATCGGGTTAAAGAAAATATTATTCAGATTAATTTCATCTGCTTTTTTTTCTATTTTAAAATATGGCTATTAGAATGTTTAAAATCACATATGTGACTCATCTGTCATTCATGTAGTATTTCTATTTAGTAGCTCTGGTCTAAGTAAACTTTCACTAATACTTCTAGATTTCCTTCTGTCAGTAGAGATAGTTGAACATTTACTAGTTTTCAGGCTTCTTGGGGTCATAACTTACTACTTATTCCAAGTTTCTTGGGGGTCTTTGTTTTCCCTACAAACTCTAGTACAGAACTTTGTGAATATTGTGCTAAATGGTTAACACACATCTTCTGCACTGAAGTGAATTGAATTAGCAATTGGACTGAGAATTAGGTCTAGGCTGCTTTCCAAGTCCCTGAAACACTCATACATATTAACAGCTTAACATATAGGGACTTAGTAAATGCTACTTGAGTTTAGTAGCTATACATAGAACAGATAAGTGACAAGCCTGATCAATACCTAGTATATGAAGAGTTACATTCCTACAAATGTGTCTCTAAAGTAGCATTTTATATATAACATCTCATTTCTAATTCAGTCAAAATGCTGTCTTGAAATTTGTTCTGAGGCACAGTATTATTCTCAGGTTAAAATGACTTCATGAATTTCCTACAGCCTTGGGCTGTTTAAAAAAAAAAAAGGAGTCTGTTTCAAGCTGGATACTACTGTATCAGCCTTTTCTCCACAATCAATTCTGAAGTTTTTCTTTTCTACTGAAGTGACTTAATGCAATAAAAATTTTCCTGAGTAGTTATGTTGATGAAAGTTTTATTAAACTAACTAGATTTAAAGAATGTTAAGATACTTTCCTCTAATAAGACATTCAGTACATTCATTTAAAAAGTTAACACCAAAGTTGTACACTTAGAATGGTTAAACTGGTAAATTTTGTGGTAGGTGTATTATACAATAAAAAAAATTAGGGGCAGGGAGTTTAAAATGTCACTCAGTAGAACAGCTCATAAATCTTGCTTTGCTTAAAGTTTCATGTTTGCTTATACAATTTAAAGTACAGAAACATCTTGCCTGAAAGTGAAAATGTTAGTTACTCAGTCGTGTCCAACTCTTTGCAACCCCAGGGACTGTATGGACTATGCCTGCCAGGCTCCTCTCTCCATGGAATTCTCCGGGCAAGAATACTTGGAGTGGGTTGCCATTTCCTTCTCCATACATATTTATTTATACAATTTAAACAGAACATCTTGTCTGTTTATACAGAAACATCTTGTCTACCTTCCCTGCTGTTTTCGTTTTGACCCCTTACCTGTGGAATGAGGAAGGCAGATATCTCTATGTTGGAAAATTCTAGAGTTACTTGACTACTTGTAAGTAACAGTGTTTGGAAAATTCTAGAGTTACTTGACTACTTGTAAGTAACAGTGTTCCCTTCTTACTCTCTTCTCCCTTCACTGCCATCAATACCATTATTTGGAGTAATGTGTATTTGAGTCTTTTGGGGCAAGTAAGCGACTCAGGATGCAAATGCACAAACATCCTTTCGTTAATCCTTAATATTTATGAACTAAATGTCTGGCTTCTTGGATGTGCAAGTTAATATAAGGAGGATGAATACAGATAGATGATGAAATAGATATGAAATTAGTTACAAACAGTAAGTTTGAAGTTCTAAATGGAACATAAAAATGGTTACAGATTCAAGATTCTAACATTAGGTTTCTCTGTAGGTCAGCAGTTTAAAATGAATCCATAAACACCTTAAGGAAATATTTGTGTAAATTGTATGTAAATATATATGTTTCAACCTGGTAATGAGAGTCCTCACAGAAGAAACCCTGAAATGGTCCCTTAATGCTGGTCTCATCATCAGCTTCCTAGGAACTCTATCAAGAATGTCTTATCTCTCTATACTGCTGGCGAAAAATTAAAGAACAAGCATTGTTATATAGCAAAACCTCACTAAAATCATTATACATCCTAATTGTAAGCACTTACACGCTGTGCACACATTTCTTATGAAGTTAAAAATACATTCTTTGAATTTTGTAAGTGAAAATATCCTAAAGTCAGTCAAAGTCTCTGTCTTGAACAATTGAGAATTAAGCCCTTTGGCCTTTAACTTTTGTGTCAAAGTATTAATTTATCTATGTGTAAGGACTTTTAAATTGAGACTTTTTTATCAGGGTCAGGGGTTCTGTGGCGTTCATTAGCTTCACCCTGCTGAGTTCTGGCTCTTTTTCTGTGCCTTTTTGGGCTCCTCTTGGTTCAGTTTCAGAGTCTTGCTTCTTTTTCTTCTTGGTCTTTAGGGCAGAGGTTCTTTCTGTCTTATGCCCTTTCATGTGGCCTCTGCAGCTTTGCCTTTGGCTTCATCACCCCCTCCTCTATCTTTTCTACTCCTTCCTTTGTTAGGTCTGCTCATGGTTTGGGCTGGAGGCTGGCTACACAGCCAGAGTCGCAGGTGATCTTTTCTGCGCGTGGTCCCATCTCAGGATGAGCTGGATTGTTATTCTTATCCACTGAGCTACAGTCAGGATCATCTTCATCCCTCTCCAAGTTCATGATTTAGCCCCATGTGGACTGTAACTTCTTTTCCAAAATTTGTTGCTTGTTGTTGTTTAGTCACTAAGTTGTGTTCGACTCTTTGCGACCCCGTGGACTGTAGCTCACCAGGCTCCTCTGTCCATGGGATTTCCTAGGCAAGAATGCTGGAGTAGGTTGCCATTTCCTGTTCCAGGGATTTTGAACCTGCATCTCTTGCCTTGCAGGCAGATTCTTTACCACTGAGCCACCAGGGAAGCCCTTTCCAAAGTTAGGCTTGTAATATTATTTGAAACAAGGGTATGTTTTTAAAAAATATATCCTATGTTATGTTTTCACTGGCTTTCCCACTCCCAGCCCATAATATTTCTACTAGGGTTTACTCAGCATAATTTTGGGGAGAGGAAGCATAGGCAGTAGGTTTGCAAGGTGGACCATATTTGGTCCTGAGTTAGCTCACTCGGGGCCTTTCTGTGTCCTTGCATGTGTGTACTCCCTAGGGCAAAAGCATTTCCATTGCACAAGTCTGTGCACTTTTTATGATGATATCACAATGTCATTTAGGGACAGGGGCCCTGAATGAATCAGAGAAAAAGGCACAAAGTACTATAGACACAGGTGATTGCTCCTCCAGTAAGCACATGTGAAACTCTTACCTCCTACAAATGGATATGATGATACAGTTTTCTTTGTATTCTTGACCCATAGATGAAAGTGGAAACATGGAGTCAAAGTTACATGTAGAGCAATGCTTCTCAAACTCTCTGTTGTGAAGATGAGGTGGCTAGTCTATAAAATACAGTAAAATTAATTTTCAGAAAATTGAAAAAACAGACACAAAATACACTCTTCTGTTTTATTATTAGATGCGACAGATGTAAAATTAGTTTGTCAGACTGGCTTCCACATTTCTAAATACTTACTCTCAGTGTCATGTTGCAGATCAGGAAAAAGTTGGAGACCAGTACTGGTTCGACCAGGTTCAAAGCTCTCATTTAGGGCACTTCTACCCTAAAGTGTACTTCTATACCAGCCAGGAAGTGCTAGTTTCAAACAATAACTCAGTAAATATTTGGGAATGATGGCTTGCATTTAAAAAACCCTGAAAATAGAGGGGAAAAGAGTTGAGAAATCTGTGAATACCTGAAGACTAAACGTAGAGAATAAACGCTTGTCAAAGATTCTTACTAGAAAGTAAACATAAGGTTAATGCTTGCTATGTAGTAATGCTGGCTTCCATCTATGCATCTTAGAAGGGGGGTAGAATTTTTGAAAGAATGGGTGAATTTAAATTTAAAAGATTTGCAGTTCCCTTCCCAAGACATGTTCTTCACAAAGAAACAGGCTATTGCTCGAAATTGTACGTTGCACGTTGCTGCTTTGTTTGTTGTTGTTTTGTCTACATGCCGTTAATTGTGCTCAAATATGGCTAAATTTTGGAATGCCAATTCCATTCACATCCATGCATCCTGGATTCTCCAAGGTCTTTGAGCTTTTCCTCTATGCTAATAGGCAATCAATTGGGACTAGAATTCAATGTGTCAGCTAACTCAGAAATCCAAATACAGAATTTAGTACTCCTAGTCAACAGATACTCTCCAGGGAACTTGGCCTCCAGAAATCAATCATTGGTTTACATCCATCTAACCCAAGAGTGGGTTTAATGGTGGCTGTTTTTTATTGCCTATTATAAACAGAGTGATTTTTTAATAAGCAGAAACGGTAAAAGAATATTTCAAAAAGTATTAGTTTTATTGAATGATTTTGCATTCTACAGCATTAATTTTTGAGATAATCAAAATGAGAAAGCTGAAATCACTATAAAAGAACTGCAGTTTCTTAAGGATCTGTAGAATGAAATGTGAACCCTTTTGAGACTTTCATTTAACTTAGATATTTAAAATACTAAGAAAGTAAATAAATTATTTTGGCTAACTATCTTATAGACAATAAAACTGCAATATCAGGTCAAAGGTAAGTGGTATCACTGGATATTGTTCTAGTTAAGAGAGCCTGGAGCAGTTTGTCCTTATGGTACACATCAAAAAGTTGCAACATTGGAATAATCCATGTTGACAAATAACAGAAGGTGGGTAATAGAGTTTAAATGGTTGGTACTTTTATACTTCTGTGTTGTGTTCCTATCTTACAGACTTTTATAGTATTGAATAAAGGGAAGGCCATCTTCCGGTTCAGTGCCACCTCTGCCCTGTACATTTTAACTCCCTTCAATCCTCTTAGGAAAATAGCTATTAAGATTTTGGTACATTCATATCCTTTTCAAGTGATCGATATTATCTATTTGTACATAATCTATAAGTGCTGTGTAGCTAAATGTAAGGTTAAGTTGGGAAATGTCATATTCTGTGGTTTTTATCATTTTCATTTTGTATTTTCTTTTGTCATATAAATCTTTTCTTAAAATTTATTACATTAATGTTATTGAAATTTACAATCTTTACTACTATAGATACACACTATATATATATTTCAGTCTATTATATATCAAAGTCTAACATTATATATCTCTTTCTAAAATTACTCATCCTACAACTCTAGTGTAAAACAGACTTATTTTTACAATATTGTATAAAGTTTGTGACTTTCTGGAATTTGCATGGAATCCTGATATAGTAGCAAGAAAACCAAACCTATATCCAAAGCCAAGTATAACCATATCTATAATATAAAGCATTTTAGTGTACCTTACAGTTAACCTTTAAGCATAACTTCCATTGGAGAAGATCAGGGGGCTTTGGTCAATATGTAGCTAGTTTTTGAACTTTCCTAATGAAATCTGTGAAGGAAGTATTGGATCACTGGCTGAATTTCAAATGGAAGTCCTTGAATTATGACTCTGCTGTGCAAAACTGATTGCTTAGTAAAGACTCTGGAAGTTAATGAAAGATGCAAGGATTGTATTTCCAAAAGGTCTTCAGGGATTTAGCTTTGTGATTTTCACTGGTGTTAAAAAAAAAAAAAAAAAAAGGGACTCTGCAACTAAATTTATCTGTTCCTATTCATTGGCCAAAAGCCTTCACTTCTGATTATGTCTCATTTGATGGCTTTGGCAATAATAGATATAGAAGTACTGGTATAATTATCATCTACTTATATTACCTGATTTTTAGAAAAAAAAAAAGATTCAAAAACTTAAAAATCCATTCTATTTTTAAACTGATAACAAGAGATTCCTTATGGCATAAGTATGGTATTAGTGAATTTCAAAGATTTGAAACGTAACTTTTACATGTTCCGAGCTGTTACTTTATGGAGGTTTCCTTATCCTAGTTTGTGTTCCTAGTGCCATCGTGTGGTCATTTGATGAAAACTTTCTTTTTCACATGGAAAATTTTTGCTTTGGCTGTAGACTGTTGTTGAATGTTAGATATGAAGGCAAGAAATCTATGTTTTACTCCTTGGCCAATTTATCTAATTTCTTTGAAGTTTTAGCTTTATTTCTCTGATTTCTAAAACATAGGAATTAAACAGTTATTTTTCAAGGTCCCTTTCAGCTCCAATTCTATTAGGTCCTAGTCATTTGTTTCGGCTAACATTAAGATTGTATCTACTAACCAGACCTATTCCAATAATTCACACATATTATCCCATTTAATCTGTACCTCAAACTGATGAGTTCCACATCTGATTAGCTCCACTGAGTAAAATTTCAGTGGAGACACTAGAAAATTCAGTGGTACAGAGAGTTTGAGTGACGTACCTGAGTCATTTTTATGTTGCTAAGATCACCTTTATGTTGAATTTTGCTTATAGTCATATCATGCTAAGTCATGACTTTGAAATATTCACTTTCAGTCTTACCCAATGCTGCTATATGTTTACAAACATTTGAAATAGAGCGACCTGACATTTAACACCATGCTATAATATATTCACTGATATTGTATCACATGTGTTTAAGAAATTACAATTCTGCAAGGATGTGCCTTCCTCAGCAATTCACAGTTTTAATCAGCTAAATTAGTTCATATCAGTGCTCTCTGCTCAAAAGCTATGCAACTCCAGAATGCCCACAGTTTTCCCAATAAGGTCTTCTGGGAATAAATAGATTGATTTAATAATAGTAGCAAAAGCCACACTTTATACTTTTATAAAGCTTTCTCGTACATTATCTTGTTCAATCTATACAACTACCTTGTGAGAGGAGTGTTATTATCTAAATTTAAGGATGAGAAAAATGAAATTTAAAGAGATTAGATGATTTGCCCACAGTATATTTGTCACTAATTCCTGGCCAAACTGCAGGTTGAGCTTTTCAATGTTAGTTTTATATAATACATGGGTTTGGGTTTTCTTCTGTGTGTTCCTTAACAATAACCTACATTATTCAGCATGCTAATTATGTGCACTATTTTGACAAACTGTGTGTTTATGACAATGAGTAACCCTCCCGACTGGACAAAGAATGTAGAGTAAGTTCAATTTATAAGCCACCTATGTGAGTATGTATATGTGTGTGTGTGTGTGTGTGTGTGTATTGGTGCATAGACATAGAGATGTATATCTATGTCTATATATATGTATTTAGGATTTAATATCTCTCCATGTGTACTTGGTGGTGACCAGAAGCCCATCATTCTTGCACATTCATCACTCTTCCTTTAGGATATACAGTGGCCAGAGCAAATATGGTGAAAATTATCACAGAAAGGAACCAATGTGGTAGACCTTGGTTCCAGTTAACTTCCAGATTAACTCAGTGAGTTTTTCACATGCCCTAAAAACATACTATCAAGCCTCACCAAGTTTACACTTCCATCAGGCACATCCACTCTGTGCCAGGCCTATATTGGTTTCAAATGTGGTCACCAAATATCTGCTGGGAAAAAAATCCCCAAATTTGGGATTTTCAAACTTGAATATTTAATAAACTGAGGGCTCTGCTAACTGAGCCTCCCTAGTCACTCAGACAGTAAAGAATCTGCCTGCAATGCAGGAGATCAAGTTTTAATCCCTGGGTCGGAAAGATCCCCTGGAGAGGGAAAAGGCAGCACACTCGTGTATTCTAGCCTGGAGAATTCCATGGGCAGAGGAACCTGGAGGGTTATAGTCTATGGGATAACAAAGAGTTGGACACAACTGAGCAACCAACACCGCCCCCCTCCACCCCACCCCCACCAACC